>VWZP01005527.1:0-204832 GCA_013396995.1 Dicaeum eximium
GAACAAAGTAGTTACCAAAATAAATAAGCCACCAAAAAAAGTGCTGCTTGAATTCCTGAAGATCAAATTACAAATATACAACTACATTAACAATTGTCTCGTCTGTTGCACTGTTCTTTACTCATTTAAAGAGCCCTCTGGTATTTGTTACCATGAGAATACTTGAATATTAGGATAAAGCCATGTTACAATGTCCTGATTAACCCAGTGACCTGAACCCCACAAGCCCTTTGCCATGAGATTTTATCCAGTCCTTGAATAATTTTTTATCAGAGTATATTTTTTTAGCTTTTCTCCAGGTTTTTTCTTTTTTCTTTAGGAAGGTGCACACCAGAACTGAGCACTGGTCTTGTTCATATTATGTATGTGCAATGCTTTTGCCCTTTCTGTTTGCCCAGGGATTTTCAGTGGCCTGTTTTTCTGGCACAGCAAGGAAGCTCTTGTTGATTGTTTGCCTAGTATGACTTCTAGATCGTTATTGGAGTCAGTGCTGAACAAAATACTCTGCTGCTCACTGGATGTGGCCTGGATCACTGATTCTTAGGATTTTAACTTTATTTTCATAAGCTCTTTGAATTCATCTTCTTTCCCCTTTTTATTTTTTAATGTGGCTTGAATGCTGCTGTAATGGTAATTTTAGAAATAGAAAGAAAGGCTTAAGTCCTCTGCAGTCTTAGTGTCTGAGATAATTTCTTCTGGTGCTGTTTGTTTCCTTTTTGAGCCCATCAGTTTTTCAGGGAGTAGCAATCCGTGCATCCTCTACCAGTGCAGGTGATGTGGAGTTGTCTCAAGAGGGTAACTCAGGCTTTGACTTCTGTCAGACATGGTACACTGAAGGTTTACACAGCTCCAGAACCTGCCTGTGACCTTTTGGCCACACTTGTCACCCTGGTGTGGATAAGGGATGAGCTGCATGGGACACTTGGAGTGGGTGTTACAACTTGGTGCAGTTTCCTGCGTTTCCCAGGAATGTGGGGGAGGGTTTGCTGTCCATGCACTCACCCTGATACTGTTCATCCTGCTGCTGGTTTTGGTAGGAAGTGTTTCTTTTCCTCCTCTGCTGGAAGAGGGTGCAGGGACTGGATGTTGAGGTGTTTGCAAGAATTTAGATCTGCTCTGTTACTGTGCCCTGTTCCCATTGGAGTGGCCTCCCCTGGATGCTTTTAGCTTTTTACCTTGATTGTGTCTGATTAGCATCATGTATCAAATGGGGAAAAAACACTCCCTTCTCCCTCAGCTGGTATTATCTGGGAAGAGCCTGGGGTATGCAAAGGTCTGTGAGCAAGTGGAGATTGATGGCTAAAGCAGAGAGGGAGACCTGCCTTCCAAATACAGGAGCCTTCACAAAAACCACTGAGAAGGCCTGGTCTGTACCTACCAGGTGATATTGGCTCAAGTTCTGCTGTGCTGAAAGGATCATAAATCATGCTTGATTGATCCTGATGTTGTGGTGTGCTTCAGGCAGGCCTTGGCAGTGTGTGCCGTCTGGAGAGCAGAGAAGAGTGACCAGGCAGTTTGCCAGGAAGGTTTTAATTAGCCTTTAATGCCATGGGCTGGCTGGCCACCACCAAAAGTCCCTTGTAGTGTAGCTTTGTGCTGCACACACTCTGCCTCTGCACCCTGAGCCCCTGCTCTGTGTCTGTGCTGGCTCTGGAGGCTGGATCAGGCTGGAGGTTCCTGTGCTGTGCAGGGATGGGCAGCCTGGTGCTGATCCTGGGGCTTGCCAGAGCGTGAAGCCTGCGAGTGATGGTAATGGGAATGTATTTCAATTTGTAACCCACTCTCCTGGATCAAGATTGGACTACTTCTATTCTGTTCCACATGTGCATCACTTGGGGAAACATGCTGATAGTACTAAACATTTAATTGCTTCTCTTGATTTTATTTGTAAATTAGAATCTAGAGGATCTTTAAGGAAAAAAAAAACAGAGCTTAATTGGACAACATTTTAGAGTCGCTGAAGAAAAGAGACTGTAGCTCTCCAGCTTTTGGAGCTGAGACAAATGCAAACTTATTTATTGATCCATACATATGATATAATATTTTAACTACTGTCTAAACTGGAGGTCATCTCTATGCTAGATTGCTTAAGAATCTGTCTATCTTATCACATCTTGTACTCATTTATAGTTGTTTCCATTTCTGGCTTTGTTGGAGAGACAGCTAGTGTTTCAACCTAAATTAAAATCAATAAGAAGCAATTTCGTTTGTTTTTTAACTACTAGAGCAGACTTTTTTTTTTTTTTCGTGAGTCTCTATGTTCAACTAAGTCACTTGGTTCTTTCTGTCAAGATAATTGCCAGGCCTCATTAATTCCTAATTTTTGCATATGTAGGAATTGGTTTATTTTCCAATGTACCTAACAAAATGTCAAATATGATTTAAAAATAAGCACTTACTCTAAGTCATCACTGAGAAATAAATGCAGTAAAAAAATAATTGGCAGCTAGGAGCAGTTTAAAAATATCTTAGGGGCTGTAGTGAATGCTGAGACCCTGGAGTCCTGCACTGGCAAGGTAGCTCAGGCTTTCCCTGACACATTTGGGCAGTCATCTGCAGGGATGACTTCCAGTGGAAAAACCAGAGTCTGGGTCCCTGTGTTTTCAGGCTTTGGCTAGGATAGCTCTGCATTATGCCAATTCATGTAAGAAGCTGTTGTGTTGTCAGCTGGCTTTTACCCCACAGCCAGCAGGTTGCCAGCAATAACAATTACCCTGAGTCAAATTCAGCATGGAATTCACACTGCAGCCGTGCTGGGCCTCCCAGGTAAGGCAGTGGTGAGCCATAACATAATATTAGAGACAACATCTGGGGGCAGTGCTCTGATAAAATGTCCAGAAGAGGAAGTGTTGCTGCTCTCATGAGCTGATCACAGGGTGCAGGAAATCATCCTTGGTGGTTTGCTGGAAAAGTAAATGCCTGTATTTTTATCAGGTGGTTCTTTGGGTTGCTGTGATCTTGCTCAATGCTTCTTGTAATTTAAGAAATGTTGAAGAATTCCTGGAATGCTTAATTTGGAATATAAGAACCTTTTGCTTGGTCTAAATCTCATTTCCTGTTTGATGTTCCTTTGAAGTGCCTAAGTGTTATGAGATACCTGTTACTTTAATTTTTTGGGTTCATTTTTCTCTCAACTTTTCTTTTCCTTCAGCTTCCTTTGATTGAGATATGTTTATGAGTTAAGGACGAGGGCAGACCAAGGGCAAAAAAGGGCAGATCTGGCTACCCTGGTAATCAAAGCAAGACACTGTTCTCTTAAGTGAACAGCTCAAGTGTTTTGTAGGAACAAAACATAATTAGTGACTGGATGACATGATGAAGAGCACATTTCCTTCACCCTTGGAGGCAGCATAGGGGTTGTGTGTGAATTTCTTAAATTTGGTAACAAAACAGCAACACCAAATTAGTTAACTAATACCTTAAAACCACACAGCAATTGATGTTTATGTGCCAAGAAACCAGTTGTGTTTAAGGTCTATAAGCACACCTGGGACCCAGGGATGTAAGGTACAAGTCACATGTTAGTGACACCTCTCTTAGTGGATCCCAAGCCATGGTTCAGTGTAAGGAGTAATACATCACAGCACAAACAGATGCTCTGCCAAAAAGGTAATTAATACTTCATGTCAAACACTATCTGCATGTACTGTTTTTCCTATTTCATGCTATTAAGCAGTGTGACCTTTTCTCTTTCAGCAGTTAGTTTCCAAGGTGAAAACCAACTTAGGAAGAAAATGAACTTTTTTCATTGGCTCTGAGGAGTCTGATAATTTCACAGTACTCTTGATTACACCTTCACACTGTTTTGACTTCTGTCTTGATCAATGACTCTTCATTCTGTAGTTTGAGATTGCATTCCCCCCTTCACTCCTGTATTTGGGAGACAGGATCAGGCATTTTGGGTGCAGAGACATGAGATTTGTAAGATGCTCACTGTCAATGAGTAACAGCTCCAGCTTGTCTCATTTGCATCCTATTAGTAACAAGTTCACTTGCTAAAAAGCTGAAGATGAGGACAGAATTATTGATGTGCCTGACAGTTGTGCTTTCAGTAGAACTGAGGCTATGAGCCTTCATTTATGTAATGAAGCAGCACTGTCTTTGCAAAACCAGGTGTCCTACACTCTCCATGCTATGAGGCATAGGCCTTTACAGTTTGGTTTTTACAGTCTCTTTGCTTCTGATTTGCCTTTTGGCTTCTATTTGTGTAGTAAAGGCCATCCTGGAGTTTGCTACTTTCAGTTGTATCCCCTGGAAATTATGTTGAAGCATGTGGGCCTTACTGAAAGTGTTCTTTCTTGGTGAGGTGGATGTGAAATACTTGGCTTTGGTGAACACCATTTCTACTGGCTGGGGCATGCAATACTGAGTGAAATAAAGGATCAAAGCCAGGGGTAGGGTCCTGTGTGCTGTGGAAAGCTGATGAGCTATCCAGTGCTTCCCTTGGCGTCTTTCACTGACTTTTGCTGTGATTGACACAAGCAGCATCAGCAAAACCTGGACCTTTCTGCCTGCCCTCGCTGTTTTAGACATGTGCTCTGTGAGAGGCCTGCTCACCTCTTTGTGTTTTATGGTGTGACTGCTGTCCTGCCTTCCAGGGTGACACTGCAGTGGTGCCAAGGTGGCTGTGAAGGAGCTAATGCTGTGAGTTTGGAAATACAAAAAAAAGGAGCTCCAGAGACCTTTCAGCTGGACTTTTAAGGATAATGCAATGTTAGTGTCTTTAGTCTTTGCAGCATCTCGTAGGGATACCTTAGACTGAAGAACTGTATATTGTTCAGAACTATCAATAACTTCAGAGAGCTGCTTTGCTGTTCCTTTGTCCTTTTGTTCTTGTCTGCCTTCCACTAATGAATTGTTCTGATGGTCACTGCTCTGTGGTTCTTCTGATTGGATCTGCCATGTGGGTTCCTGAGGAGCTGCAAAACCCAAACCCAGCACGAGGTGCAGTGCTGCCTTCCTGAGTGCTGTCCTTGCTGCAGGCATTTGCCTCTCACCTGCACGAATCCTCCCTTGGGGCTGGGGGCTCCTGCCTTTGCCTTGTCCCTCTCTGGTGCCCTCAGGCAGTGTTTGCTGTCCAGGCCTTTTGTGGGCTGCAGGGAGGAGTTTGGGCTCCTGGATGCGTGGCTGTGGGCAGCTGTGTCATCCATCCCCCTGGAGCTGAGCAGCTGGAGCACTTCTCCAGACACCTGGCCCTGATTTCTCAGGTATTTATCATCTCTGCTAAGGAGGATGCTCTGATGCCCTTGGATCACTGTCTGGTCTGTTGACTACTCCTAAGGTCCTAAGTCGCTGTGTGTTGCTATATATATATTTATTCCTGAATACAACTGCTTTTAAATACTAGCATAATAATAATTAAGTTTAGGAATTACATACCGAAATAGGTTTCTTCCATTAGTAAAGCGGTAGGTGGAATATGGATTAGAACAGATATTCAGCAGGTATTGTAGTAGTAGAGTAGAACTGACTCTTCGCTGGGGATTCATAATGTGTGTCTGAATCCATGATGATTAGAGACATCATCACCTAATCTGTTTGGCTTTTTTTTTTTTTTAAAGTATAGTCTTGTGCAACCAAGGAATGAGGCTGTATTATAGGACAAGAAACCTCTTTGGTGTGTGATGCTGAAAGCAGATGGCTTTGTGATTCCTTTGGCTGAAGTGCCTTTGCTATTACTTTTCTGTTGACTTAGAAGCCAGAACTGTTAAGTGTCCAAATAAAAACTGGTAATGCCTGTTAATTTTGCACCAGGGCTGAAGTGGTGGAGAAAGGCTACATTACCTAGAAACAGGTATTTGGTTACACAGGACTGTTGGTTCTGGTCTTGAAAAAAGTCCCCCTTCAGGCAGTGGAAATTTCTACCTCGAGTGTGATGGTGCAACATCAGATGAAATCTGACTGGTGAATGATTTACTGCAATGTTGACAAGAAAAAACTTATCTACCACATGCTATGTTGATAGAGGACAATGATATTTCATTGCAGTTTCGTTCCTGAAAAGCTACAGTGGCGTTGATGTTTTATAGTTCACATGTTGCTTCATCAGTTTGGGCAGCTCGTGTCATGGAAGGGAAATGTGTGGAGATTGCTTGTTTTCAAACACTAATGCCCATGGACACATTTTTTGCAATGAGGGAAAGCAGTGAAGAAACAAGCTCTTTGGACAATCATGTTCACAGCCAGATTTCTCCCCTTTTCTGTCTAGGCTCTATTTTGCCAACTATACATTCAGTGTTTCAAGAAAAAGCAGTAGAAACAGTGGCAACAGTCTATGTAAAATACACATCGGTGTTCTAAAAATGAGTTTAACATGTATTTTAATCTAAACTTCAGCTGTATTTTTCTTTGCCACTCCTTCCCTAGTTCCTCTCTGTTTGGTGCCATTGTGAGGCCCAGAATTCTCACTGTGGAATATGGGAGAATTCTGCAAGTGACAATTTTAAGGAAGTGGCATGGCATGATATACCAGGTCATAGATGATTTGCTCAAGCATAAACAAGTCAAAAGGACCTGATGGTAATTTTGAGGAAAAAAGACTGAACCCTGCCATGATTATGGGAGACTTTGTATTGGAGGATCTTACACAGGGTAATTTCTGAGGTCCTGGTTTGAACCTTACTGTGAATAAATGCAGACCTTGGGGAGTGATGGGCTGTGCTGCCCCTGAAGAGCTCAGTGTCTCCTGATGTTCCCCTGTCCCTGAGAAGGGCACCAATGGACTTGGCTGTAGCTGGTTTTTGAGATGATGAAGCTGAACAAACATGCTAAAAATACCTTCTTAAGTTGGCTTGTGTGTAACCAGCGCTTTTCAGAGGACAGCCTGCATTTCCATGAGTTCCAGGATGTTGAACCTGAGTGAATTGCTCTGGCTTTTATTTCTGGGGTTGGATGTGACAGCTACAGAAGAGCTGCATGTGATCCCCCATCCTTGCAGAGAAGGCCAGTGAACACATCACACCTGTGACTGGCAAACTGGACTCCTCTGCTCTTCCTTGACCGAAGTCACTCCTGTTTAGAAGCAGTTAAATTTAATTAGACTTCAACTGCTTGGACCATGTTCTTCACAGTATCCCCTTAAACCACAGTCTGTTCTGGCTGTGTGTTCCTGTGTGTTGGGATGAGAAGCTCTGAGTAGCTGGCTGTGCTCTCTCCCCCCCAGGCTCTGGCTCAGCAGGGCACTGGCAGTGTTGGTGCTGCTTTCAAGACTCGCTGCACGAGGATGAGCAGGTGTGTGCCCAGGTAAAGGCAGCCCAGGCTGATGACCCAGGATGGCTTCTCACTGCTGTGGCAAGGAAGGAGATGAGCTTCTGTGCTGCAGCTTGTTGTGCTTAGCTCAGCTGAGTTATCCAATAGCCAGACTTGCTTTTGCCTATCTCTAAAGACAGAGTGAGAGAGCAGCCAGGCCTTCTTGACCTGGGAGTTGTACATGCAGGTGTCAGCCTTCCTGATTGCTCTGCTTGGGAAGCAAGACATGAAGTCTGTGCTGCACAGCCACAGACTGAACTGAGTGGATCCAGGTAGCTTGGGAGGACTTCATGGGCAATGTTTATTGTGCAGAGGTCCTTAGGGATCCCAGTGTCCTGCAGTGCTGAGTGTGAGTACATTGACAATGGAGAAGAGAAGGTGTGTGTTCTCCAGGGAATCTTTTTTTTTCCTTCAGTGGCTTGAATTCCTTTTGGAGGCACCAGTCTTATCAGACCATGCTACACTTCAGAATAAAGGAGCCTTTCCTCAGTGTTACCGGAGGTTCTCTGATCAAGGGGATGCTACAGCTACACCTTCACCCTTTCAGGTTCTCTAAGGTTGGCTGCAGGATAAATCTGGTTTGCTCTGGAGGTTCATAATCATGAAATCAGCATTGGTACTGAGCTGGTGGAGTTTTTCAAAGAGGACAAATAGCAGTAGTCTTTCCATTTCTCTTTAATCAGATAACCTTTCCTGAGAGAGGCTGTGAGCTGGTAAACTGATACGCAGTGGCTGAGACAGATCAAAAATGATACAGCTGCGAATTACTGATTATTTTCTGAAAAAGCAGTTCTTTGTGGTGTGTAAAATAAATTGTCTCTGTGTGATGGTTATTGGGATGCTGTTGATCATGCAATAACCATCTTCACAAGTCTGAGTTTTCATTTTAAAAGGCATCACTGTCTGTTAAATATTTGGGCATTTGTATTCCCCTGGATTGATCAACTGTTTGAAATGCATTATCTCACAGTGCTGCCACAATTAAAGAATGGCATGCTCAGGTGAAAGGGTTTGTCTGTTTCATAGATTGGAGAGATATGCTCAGTGAAAATGAACATCCTCCCAAGGTTAAATTAGCTATTTAAAGCTCCTCCAATTACCATCTTGGATAGAAGGATTTTTTTTTTTTTTTGCATGGATAAGAGTTAGCAGAGGACAAATGACATAATTGGAGGGGGAGACAGAGACTTCATACGTGCTTTCTTCTAAAAGAGAGGGAGAAGACAATGCCAGGGAGTTGCCTTGAGATCTTAGTCCTTTCTGGTTGCTTTTCTCTCAAGCAGTCTTTGCAGGTTGGGAAAGAAAGAAAAGAGAAGTATTTGTGTAAAAATGGCCTGTGACTTCTCCCAGGTGTGCTATGCGGGGCTTGATGCTATCTGGCCTTTGTAAAAAAGTGACTCTCACATTGGGGTATATAAATAATCTACTTTTGCTTGCATATAGCACAGGAGAATGTATTAGCTGGTGAGCTGAACTGACATATTCCTTTGTGCACAAGTTATAACAACTTAAATGAAAATTACACTCATAGCAAGAGAATGCACTCTGTTTAAATTAGATAAGGAGATTATGACAGAAAAAGATCATTGAATAAAGGGGGTTTTAAACTAGCCACTGAAATAAATGCATGACTTCAAACTTTGTCCTGCCAGAATTTATTAATAAAACACAATGAGGCTTTTGGAATACAATGAAGACCTCTTGCTTTGAAGGTTACAGTGTAATTTGTGTAATTGTGTTTGTATAATTTGACTTCAAGATCTGTCCTTGTAATTTGGTAAACTGCAGATCTTGCTGCAATCTGCTGCATTTTTCTTGTGCCTCACATTGACACATCTAATTGCCTCATAAGTATATACTCTGTTTAAAGCCATTGCACTGCCCTCTGGACCTTGAAAAATTCATCTTGTGGTCCGTAATGATAATCTGTGTGCGGATGTTATCCGTGCAGCATCTGGCCAGGTTTGCCTGCTCCCTCACCGGGCACACACAGCTAATTGCATCCCGAATAACCTCGGTTTATTACGGCCACACAGCTGAGGAGAGCTTTCTGTAGGATGCCTTAATTCCTCCCAGCTGCAGGATGCCTCCTTTGGCAGGGGAGCCAGAACTCGGAGTCACCGGCATCTTCTGGAGCTGGCTGATCCTTGCTGAAAAATCCCCTCCTTTGTGAGTGTGTGGCACAGGTTCAGCTGGTTTTGTGCTCGGTGTGTTCCCTGCTGGAACGGGTGTGAGCAGCTCTGGGCAAGGTAGTGATTTGTGTCAGTGGGGTGTGTGTGGAATTTGAATGTATTGTTCTAATGATACTCTCATAAATGGGGTTTAAACTCTTGAGTTTGCTCAAGTGGGTGCTGGGAGGTGTAGACTTGGAAAAAGTTACCATTTTGTTGCTGAGTTCCTTTGACATCCACAAGCAGTGTAGGCAAACAATTCCCGTTCTAAGGCATTAATGCTTTGTGTTGGGTTTGTGCACTTGGAGAGTCTGAGCTCGCTCTTGGCTCATGAGGCAGGGAGACATTCTGAATCTGGGCTAAAAGTTCAAAACGCTGCTGAGGGAGATAAAACCAAATTGGATAAGAGATGCCTGTGGGAGAGTTGAGGGCAGAGAGTCGTGTTGAGGAGTTGAGTCACTGAACTCTGAGTGCAGGTAAAGCTCACTTGGAGATGGGGTTTTGCTGTGTTAAAGTAATTTCTCCAATGGCTTTGCACAGCAGGGACTGAAGAAATGGCTGTTGTCAAAACCACTGGAAACTTAACATGTCTTTGAATCTTAAAATTACAGGGTTTTTTCCTAATTATTTAGGAAAGACACCTCTTCACATACGTATTGATTCTTAAATGAATGGTATGAGACTTGAAAAGAAATTGTGTAATTTACAACTTACTTCTGCATCCTTGGATTGAAATATGTGTAGAGTTCAGAGCAGAAGATGTTGAGTGAAGTTATACAAGCTTAATAAAAATAAACCTATACATGACTTTGCATAAATGGGGGAAAAAAATCAAAGGACTAACGAATTTGCATAGATAACATTTGAATTGTTAATTCATATTGCACTTCATTGCAAGGATGTAATTTTTAATTAAGAATAAAATGTGGTAGATATTTTAAATGGGAAATGATTATAATTGCAGATGGAAATTGAGGTAATGAGAACTGGTTTAATTAATTGTTAACATTTTTCTATTTTTCATTTTCTAAAAAGCTTGTGGTCTGTGGACATTTGTAGATGTGTGTATTTAAGCATACGATGGTTAAGGCATGAAATGTTGGCAGCAAACACAGTTTTGGTCTTAAGTTGTATGTGTTGCTTGAAAAGGCAGTTGAAAGGTGGATGGACATGGGGGAATCTTGTTAGATGGATTTTGATGTTTGTAGGATTGGTATGAAACTGAGGTATAAAAACTATGTCCAAAATGTCCTTTTTAAGCAATAATTATCTTTCACTGTGGATTTCACAGATGATACAAATACTTCACTGGAGAAGTTGAGGTCGTGTCTGTCCCCAGCAACCTTTGCCTTTAACGTTCCCCATGGATGAATATGACAGCAGTGACCTGAACTGAACTGCCCAAGGTTTTGTTGCTCTGTTGTGCTCGGTCTGTGATGAGCTGCCATGGCCCTTCAGGAAGCTGTGGGCAGCTCTTGGTGGAGCTGAGCAGATCCTGCCTGCCAGGGAGGGCAGGAGGACCTGAGTGAGGAGCTCCTGACATCCAAAATCCTGCATGTGTGGGGGAGAGCTCCTGCAGCTCCAGAGCAGTGCTCAGACAGGGGAGGGAAGGAGCTGGTGCTGCTGGAGGCAGAGAAAATCCAGGTGTGTCCCAGGGGTGCTGCACACACAGCCTGCTCTGGGTGCTCCCACTGCTGCAGAAGGTCCTTTGGCCTTTGAGCAGCACCAGAGTGTGGCACTTCAGCATTTCTTCTGTCAAGGTCTCTGAGGATTCACAGCCTTCTGTTTAGGGAAATGCAGCATGAAAACCTGCAGAACAACCATTTCCTATTCAGGTAGCTGTGGCACTGAGGTAAAGAGAAAGACTTGAGTAGATTCCTCAGAAGAGAGGTACTTCTGCCATTTGAAGACTTGATAAAGTTATTTATCAAGCTTAGAGCTCTGTGTTCAAAAAGGATTTTGAAGTGAACAAAATTAGTGTTTCCACTTATGTTAAGAAGCACGTATGAAGTCTGTCATCTTTGGCTGCAGAGGGACTTGGAGAAAACCACAATTAGCACTAATTGGCGTTGTGTCTGAATCCTCTGTCTGTTGGTGTGAGAACGGACCCTTGAAATGATTGGCAGGAACTACCTGCCTGCTCTAATTCCCTCAAGAGCTGTTCTGTGGCATTGCAGCACATCACAAATGAAATGAGTGTGTACCAGAGCAGCAGCTAACACGTGCCTGAATTATCCATGCAGCACAGATGCTGAAATGCCGTGCCAGTTACTTCATGTGCTGGGTACTGGTACCTGTAATAAAGATGGAGTGCAGTTTTTTGTTCTGAGAAGTCCAGAGTTTTGACTCCTGCAGACATCAGTGCTCAGTGATGCCCCACACAATGGGTGGAAGAGATTTGGCACACCAAGCAGTTGTCTAACCTTTCCAGTGTGTGGGGGTGTTTTTTGAAATTTTGGATTTTTTGCCTTGTCACTTGGAAAACAGCATTGTATCTGAAATCTAGCTTGTTATCTGTGTTGGTCATGGGAAAAAATTGGCTGAATTAGATAAAAACTGCATATGTAGGAAGAAACATCCCTGCTTGGTTTTGGGTAAATATAATAGAAACCTAAAGAGTAAAGTAATACTCAGTAAAATGATAAAAGAATTTACTTGACTGGCAATGTAGTATTTTTTTTTCCCCATCTGAAGTGTGCAACCAGAGATATGAAGTATGTTAATGTCACTAGGGCAGTACACAGCTGATAGCAGTGCAGTCATTTGCATTTCTTCCCCTTACCTTGTGCTTTTTTTTTTTTTCCCTGAAGCACGTGTTGGGAATTGAAAATGCAGTTTGTCTATTTTACACCGGCAGTAATCTTTCCATTTTTTTAATGTAAAAAATGAGTCCACAAACATGAGCAGCCACTGATATATGGGGCTATTGATGGGAATTGAATTTGCAAAGGGAAAATGGGATTTGGTTGTAGTCTGAAATGATAATGATGTAGCCCAAATGGATTTGTAATGGTCATTCATTCATTTTTTTCTGCAGTTTTGTGGTTTGACAAAACATTTATGCAGGTGACTATGAGAGTAGTCTAGGTTCACTCTGTGTGGGAGTAACTACTAATGGCAAATAAAAGTATGCAAAGTCTGAGCTCGAGCCTGTGCCTACAGACTTCAGTAGTGGAAAGATGGGATGCTGTGGTTTCTTTTACTAAGAGGGTAAAAGTGGTTTGGGTAGTGCTTCTTTGAGATCTAAGAAATAATGAAAGCAAAACGTACCTTGACATAATTTCAGAAATGTATGGATTTGTAGTATCAGCCTAGTGAGTTGTGCTTTATGTAGCACAACAAATGTGTGAGAGGTTTTGCTCTGTGTCTGGATAAGCACAGACCTGGCCCTGAAGAATTTCCAGTCCAACTGTGCCTGAACTACCATGCACTGCATTGAGCTGCTGGGCTGGCTGCTGTGTTTCTGTGAATGGTACCTGTGTGACCATTCCCACCAGCCTAAAGTCTGAATTTGGGGCTGCCAGTGGGCTGCAGAATTTTTTTTTCCTGGATGTAGTTTTATGTGGCTAATGATAACATCTGTATTGTTCTGATTTCAGTGGAGCTCTGTTCTGAATCCTGTGAAAGCAAAAGAATGACATGCCAGTGTTCATATGGTCAGAATAAACTGGTGGTGACGGGAAAAAGATAATTTAATGGTGTGGATGGATTTTTGGCTTTGTTCTTGTTTCTGTTTTTTTCATTCTTTTTATAGCCCAGTGATCGTCACACTTGTAAACTGCCTTCCATTTTAGCCAGCGTATAGTCCTTGTTAAATGTTGTGTAATTTGAAAGTATGAATAGAAGTAATTATGGAGTATGGGAAAAAGTGCTTCTGGCTTTATAAATATATCACTTCTTATAATTTTTTCCCATTTTAAAACCATTCCAGGCAGTGGTTGAGATGCCAAGGCCCATGTGTACATGCCCATGTAATGGGCTCTGATGATCCATGTGGGTCCCTTCCAGTGCAGAACCTTCTGTGACTCCGACAAAACAGGAGCGTGTGGGGAGAACAGGGCACTGATTGACCTGTAGTTAATATTGCCCCTGTTTTCATCGTGCCACTGATTAAAGCTGGAGCTTTCTGAACAAGAGCTTGGCTCTAATGCTCTGGAGCCCTTGTGGGGCTGTCCTGGGGGAGCAGGGCTGGCTGGAGCTGCAGGAAGCTGCCCATTGTGAGCAGGATCCCTCAACTATTTCCTGCAGTGAAACCTCAGCTGCTTTGGCTGCAGGCCCTACTGCCTTTGTACTTTTTGCATTTCTTTTTTTTTTTTTGTAAGCACTCCGTGAATGATCCCGATGCAGAAAAGGCTGTGAGCATCATAAATCTGTTTATTTTAATTGGCTTTGCTATCCTGAGAAGCTCAGGGCAGAAAGAGCCTGGTGGCTCAGAGGGCTGTGGGTGGTGTTTGGTTTGTTTAAATATCAGTGTTTGGAAGCCGCTGGTTTCTTTTAGAACCAAACGGGCTGGGATGGTTGGACATCCCATTTGGGATGTTTGGGGCAGAGGCTGCTCCCCTGTCAGCATCTGCAGACCTTTCCAGAGCCTGGAGTACTGCAGCACTATAAATAGCATTAAGGGACAGCACTTCTCCCTACCTCCTTCCTTTCTGAATGACAGCAGCTTCTTTTCTTTGCTGTTGTTTTTCATAATTGAGGATTGGCTGCTAAACAGGCTGATTTCTTCCCATGACCTAGTAATTCATGTTTTTGAAGCAGAGGTCTGAATCTGCAGCTGTGATACCTGGACTCGGTATCACAAAATGGGTGAGATGTAAAGATTTGCATCAATATGCACCTTTGCCAAAATTCATCTCAGAGGGAGGTGACCCCTAAGAAGTGATTTTGCAGATGGACCCTGGTGCAGGGAGTGCTGTGAAAGGCCAGGTGCCAGCAGCTCTGGAGTGTGGCTGACACAGGGTTTGTGGGGTCCCTTCAGCAGCAGCAGAGCTGCAGGCATTGATGGATGCCTGAGGACTCGCAGGTAAATCCAGCCTCTGTGACATTTTGACTTTGTGCTCAAGACACACAAATAAATGTGGATAGAACCATTATGTTGTTGACTTTGGAGCAGGAGCTCTTAGCTTATGTAGGGAGACTCCTGCTTCATGCTGTTAAGTTTCATACTCAGTGCCTAGCTGGGTGTTTGAGGTTGCAGCCATCAGTACTTTTGGTTTAATGCTCTGTTCCTTTCATATTGACTAAACAGCCCATTTTTACTTCTTGGCTTTAACTCAGGAACATGCTTAAACATGAACTTAACTCTTGAATTCTTTAAATGTGTTACTGAATTGGAGCCAAAATGGTGAAAGCGAGAAGTTTCTCACTAAACAAATAAATTACTGGGGTTTTTGTTTTGTTTGTTTTTCAAAAACTAAGTCAATTTTTTCTAAAGCCAAGTGGGTGATTTGTTGCTTGGTGTTTCCCTTTTAATTTGCAAAATTCTTGTCTGTTGCTCTTACAGTTTGCTGCATATACAGCTCAAATGTACTTTCACACACTGGAAGGGCAAGAGAATTGATGCATTAGTGCATCCAAATTTCCTTGGGTCCAGGTCCTGTGAAGTCTCTGGTTTGTTCTGAGCGAGGTTGGTTTCTCTCCTGTGCTCTGCAGTTCTGTAGAGGGCCACATTGCTGCAGCTCTATTATGAAATGTTTTGCTGATACTGTGTTAATAGGATGGAATTGTCAAATGTAGCCTGGTCATGTTTTGATTGATCAATGGGAGTATTTTTTGTAGTCTATCTATGTATGTGCAGATGTTTGATTTGAGTACTTGTATTTAATGGCCCACAGTTTCAATGGTTTGACTGGAAGTACCAAGTATTTTTTGTCTTTTCCTTCCTTAGCACCCACATAAAACATTACATTCATGAAACATTAATGGTAGCAATCCATTAAGAGGAAGATGAAGGTTTTCCCCTAAAGAGAATCTGGATAATGCCTTGCTGAAATGAGCCCTGTTCACGAGCTGTTTTGGGTGCATTAGAGCTGCCTGGTAGTGCAGGTTTAGAAGGTCCCTGTGATGTGATGCAATGACAGCTTTGTCTGCAAAGCTGCTTGGGAGCAATCTGAGTCAACAGGAAAGCAGCATCTTCTCAAAGCTTGTGGCATATTAGTTTTGTGATCTCGGGTGTGAGGGAGATGGAAAGGGCAAGGGTTTACTGTAGATTCTCTTGAAGGCATGTGGAGTTCTTGAAGCAGTAATAAATGGCAGATTGGAATTGATCTCAGTGAGACTTGCACTGTTAACCAGTGTTACAGAAGTAAATGGCTTCAGGTTTTTGGCCACTTCATCCAATGGATCATGTGGTATCATGGTGTCAAGAAACAGCTTCACCTGAGAATTTCAGATATTTCTGGGCCTTTCTGGAGTGCCTCTAGAGCAGTTGGCTAAACTGTAATGAATGATTGAATGACTATTTGTGCATATACACACACACACACATCATCCTAATAGAGGAGATAATGTTCTTGAAGACAGGATTAAGGATTCAGAGGAGCATTAAAAGCAGAAATATTTTTTTCTAAGTGAAGGGGAGATGAGTATTTATTACTAAAATGTTAAAATAATAATTAATACTGCTAGGAAGTGGTAGAAGAAAAACTGTCTGGTTCAGCAGGTACAGATGAGCAGCTTTAAAACCACAATATACCGTGAATCACTTCCTTAAAAGTGACAGAATTGCCTGCTGTGTTGCTACCAGTGATGATCCTGTTGGCTTGGGTACTTCTCAGAGAACAAAGGGACAAATGTGTTTATATATGCTCCTTTAAAGTGGAGGGCAGCTGACTTTGTGGCTGCTAGATGAACATGGTGATAGGCTGAGATAAGCAGCTCTCTGAATACAGAGCCTGGATCAGATTTACCATCAGCCTAAACAGGCACACTGCAGCTGAAGTCAGGGTGGTTGTGCCTGGTTTCACTGCTTCACTCACTGGCAGGTGTTTGCTTTGGGTGTGCAGGTATCAGCTGTCCTGAGTGGGAACATTCCTGGTGTTCTGTGATGCTGAATTGCACTGTGGGTTTCTGTGAACCCCTATACCCTGAAATAGTGATGTGGAGAAGGGAAGTTTGTAAGAAATAAACATGGGGGATTTTGATAAATACTGTTTGCAGTTTGGTTTGTTTTTAATTTCTTATGGACGTACAGTCCATAGGAGAAAATCTAATAGTCATGCCCAGCACTATTATTACCCCAAAATCTCTTTTCTGCATTTGTTTTTCGTAGGAAGGCTCAGAGGTTTAATCTACTTGTCCTAGCAATTTCTCAGAGAACTCTAATGAAAGTTTTTTTTTTTTGAGTATGATGTAGTAAGTAGGTTGTGTTTTGCTAAGCTCTATAGTTTCCAGAAGAAAGAATTTCAATTCTGTGAGTTCCCAAGTGCTTAAAATGTCCAACACCTGATAGGGAAGTGCTTGGTTTTCTAGGGAAGGATAGAACTTAGTGTATTATCTTCCATGGATGAACAAAGCTATTCTATTTTTGTTCTGCTGCACTGGTGTTAAATTCATGAAATGCAAATCTGAAGTGTACGTACTGTGCATATTTGCCTTAACCCTGGGAAAGAATAGCAGTTTATTACTAAGCACAGGACAATTTTTCAAGGTGTCGGTTTACATTCCTTTTGCTTACTAATGAACTATGGAAATTGGTTACTAATGAGCTATAGAAATGGAGATTCTGCCTTCTCCCAAGAACGAAAGTGTTCTCCACACAGTAGGTAAAATGACTTGCTACGGGTTGTGGAGAATACAAGCTGTTCAATATATTGCTTTTATGTTCTAGAGGGTCAAAACACCACCAGCTCCCAACTTTGCTGTCACTGCCTGCAGTTTTCTTCCAATAACATGGAAAAGTTTCTTCGTCATCAATGCGTAAATCCTCAGCACTTCAGTAAGCACGTTCTTGCAGATAGAAATAATCAGCCAAGAGATTCTGAATCAAAATAGAACCTGCACAATTTAGGTTTGCATGGAACTGCTGCATTTCTAAACCCTGACTGCTGTACATCAATCCTTGTGTGCTGACATTGGAGAACACAGGTGCTCCAGTGCCTGGTTTCTTTCTTTTAGTGCCTGAGTACAAAAACTAGACAGACAAGATCTACGGAGTCTGTAGGAGGTAGAATGTAGATTTTTCCAGCCACTTGCAAATCTGCTGGAGATGAAACTCTCCGCTTTGCAAAGAGATAAGGCAAGAGCACCTCTACCTGTGCATATGAATTTCAAGTCTCATGAGCTTGAAGCCAGTAAGTTTATTTACAAATAAAATGTTAACTCACCTTAGAGATATTGAGTGTGGTTTTGTGTACACACATGCATACACAAGGCATTGGAAGGATTGTTATTTCTATACTCAAAGAGCCATGACTTATTTGGTGATTGGGAAGAAACTAAATGCAAACAGCAATAGATGTCTTGTTGTACACCCTTCAAATCCAAGCATTCTTTCCAGAGGAGCATGAATGTATGTTTTTTCAAAAGAAAATTCCTGGTTAGAGGGACAAGAAAGCATAAATAAAAAAGGAAAGTTACAAGAAAAAATACAAACAAGGCAGCAGCAGTAAAACGACTCATATGGGAGGGTAATTGTCAGTTGAGAAGTACTGGACGACTGATTTATGTTTAATAAGAAGAAATATTTTGAATTAATTGATACAGACTAAATAGGAAACATTATGAGTGAGAATGGTAAATTTGCCAATATTCAGTCATCTGTATGGTCCTAAATGAATGTAAGTTTTGTAGTAAGAGGGGAACAGCTGCTCTGTTTCCATATTGCAAAAATAATGTCATGACTTTTCTCCAGTGCCTTTTAAGACACTGAGAAATAGGAGGTGATTAGAGAACAACCCTTGCTTTCAGCTGGCTGAAATATGGATGATAGTGATGGCCTGAGATCTATTCCAGGCAAAATAAGGAAAAGTGGATGTGGTAAGCAATAAATAGTGTGACGAGGAGGCAGTAATGTAATTCCTGCGGACCATGGCTGTTCTGTAGGAACCAGTCAGGCTCCTGCAGTGGATCCATTTTTGACTGAAGCACAGTGATGGGATACTCTGATTTCTGTAACACATTTGATTTATTTCCATGTGACAACTTGGAAAAGAAAGAAGGGTAGGAGGGGAGCAATAGCTAAAATGGGGCAAATTCAGTGTGAAATGAAGCAAGAACACTTAGTCCAGGTATCCCTGCCGGGCTGTAACATTTGGGTGCTGGCCCAGCAGCTCTCTCGTGGTGTTCCTGGAGCAGGATCGGATTCTTTCCCTATAAATGGGAATCAACAGGTGCCTCTTGCCCTGTCCATGAGTAGAAGGAGTCAGTGCAAGAGGAAGCCAGGGCCAGTGGAGCACCATGGGTTTGTTTGTTTTGCCAGCCTAATACTGTCAAAGCTTTATTGAATGAGCAGACTTGAAGCTGTTGATATAGTTCAGACCTTGGCAGCTCTCTAATCTCCTTGAAGCTTTGGTGTCTGATTGCGTTCGTTTGCCCTGCAAATAGTCAACTGTGTAAGTTATCTCACAGTGAGAGTATATTCTGAGCCTGTGTTTATAATGGACAAGGTTCACAGCAGTGCAGAGACCTTGTAAAGCACACCAGCTTCTTTTTGAATATGCAGTGAAATTCCGAGTCCTGCTTCCTGAAACCTGTCAAACCATGTGGTCACAAGAATCCTTTGGACACTTAGCTTTAATTATTTAATGGTTTGTGAAATTGCTGTCTGCCTCTTGCTGTCAGGTCACTGCTTTGTTTGATGTTGGCATTACATGGTGGTACTCTATCTGCTTTACATAGAACAACGTTTTTTTGTCATTGTTAGAGGAGAGAGAGATGAGATACAGGAAGTATGGGGGGTTTTTGTTTGGTTTTTTTTTTTTTTTTTTTTTAATTAACTGGTTGAATTTTGTTGCCTTCTTTCACAGGCAGGGTAGTGAGTTCAAGGAAACATGTAAAGTACATGTAGTCTGTTCCTCTTTGATAAAATATTTGCTTTCAACTGCATGATAGCTGAGGTACAATGTGACTTCTGCAGTTGAGGCTCTGTAAATAGTTTAGTTTTAAATGTCCCCTCCTAGGGCATTATATCTTCTTTTTGGTACCCATTTCATGAATCTGTGCTTAGTGTAGAATAGCATTTCTGAGAATCTGGGTAAAAATATATTTGCTGCTTCTTGACACTATAAAAAACAAATGTATAATTTAAGAAATGCAGCTTTTCTTTCCAGATGTTTTAGTCTGGTGTTGGGCACAGTTATTCAAACTGCTGTGCTTAAGAGAGTGAGGGGATTAACTAGCAGAAAGATGTGGGAGGATGTCTACTTCCAAAAGTCTAAATGTAGGGTGCAGTTAAATTTGTGGTTGTTTCTCACTCTGCTGTAATAGGTCATAAGAGCTGCTGATCAATAGTACAAGCAGGTGATTAGCAGTTCTGGCTCTCTACACTTCCTTTAATTTGGTTGATGCAGTGTGCTGAAAATAGAAGGATGCAGGATAAGGGTAGTGGTGGAATGAATGAGGGAAGGGAAAGCAAGATTGGGGGTATTTTTGTGAACTGAATGTAACACCAAAGGCATGTAAATTGTCAGATTGAAACTTGTTGCATTTTTAAAACAAAAAAAAGCACTTGGTTCTTGAGGATCATTGGATTTGCCAAGATCAGTCAATGTACCACTAAAAGAAATATCCACTGTTTGAAGAAAGCAATTCATTGCAGCAGGTTGTATAAAGGAATCATTATCCCATTGATGACATTTTCATCAAACACCAAGGATTTAAGTTCCTGCTTCATACCTCCTGATACTGCTGTTAGAAATTTCTTCTTTTCAAGCTGTGGGTATGTATGTCAAAATTCATCTGGAGAGGTCATAAAAATTAATTGAAAAGAAGCAGTAACGTGAGGTCTGTCAAGAACAAGCTTTCTAAATTGCAGCACAACTTGAAATGGCATTGGATTGCCCTGCTAGAATATTTTTCTACAGGTGTAAAACTCCAAGATAGTTTAGGTTGTGGTGTTACATTCTTCAGTGCTCCTGTTCCACTTTTGGCATAAATCTTTTAAATATATATAATTTTTCTAAAGACCACGGTGCCATGTAGATACAGCAGGCGAAAAAGCCCCTTTTGTCCAGATTGCTTTTATGTTGCCTCTTGAGCATTTCAGTTTGCAGCCTTAAAATAGCTTTCAAATATAGCTTTCTGAATGGAATACATAAATAAATGCACTCTTCCTTTCCCAGAGAGGCAGGAAGGGTGTGTGTGAGTTTAACTATTTCATAATTCTTTCTCAGATGAGTTACTGACACAGGCAGTACTTCCCCCCTGCCCTATACAGGAGTTGAAAGAAACACTTCTTGGTGGAACACGTGGTTGTGTCCTGAAGTGATTAAAGACTGAAGTCCAAAACTCCTGTTTTCCCCCCAGGGAAGTAGAAGTTCAAATTAACATTGAAAGTTTGGCAAGTATAGAAATGCAGTAAGCCCTCAGGGAGTTCTTCTATATTATTAACCTGTTTCAGAATTGCAGTCCTGTCCTTACCTCTGAGTTCCTTTAGCAGCCTGGGAGGCAAATGTGCCAACCCTCCTGCTGAATGGCTTTTCTCTCATTGCATTTTCAATACTGAAATCTCTGGAAGTTAAATGGTTTTCAGAACATGTGAATTTCTGCTGCACAAAAATAAACTAAGCAAACATAAAATGTTTATTTCAGTTTTGCAAGCCTGATTTATCTGGTAACTTTCTCCTTTTTACCTTTCTCTTCTTTCTGAATATTCCAGGTTTGTTATTACAGACAATTTAAATTCCTTTCCCTCCTAATAATCCCTCTCTTGCACATACAAGATAACAGCCATATATGTGGTTTTGCCGGATTGCTAAATTGACAAAGCACCAGAATAAACAGTCATGTGTTGCGAGAAGAATTAGCTGATATTTAACCTTCTTTTTAATTTATTCAGGTTCTTTTGCTCTGCCTGGCTCTAGTGAAAGCAGCCCAGTGGCTTGAGATCCTTTGGTTGGCATGCAAAGGGATTACACCAAGCCAGCAGGATGAATGCTGGGTGTAACCGAGAGAGCCTGGAGCCAGAACATTTGCAGGATTTTTTCGGCGGCCATCCAGGAGGAACCTGTTCAGTAATCTGTAAATGTGTAATCCTTTTAATGCATCAACTTTGTTAGAACACATTAGTGTCAAATGTTAAGTGTAATATCTTAGTCTGTGAAGCGTATTGCTGAAACAAAATTAAACTGGAAATATACTGTGATGATGGTGGGAGGAGGAAAAACCTTGTGAAATCATTTGGATGTGGATCTGGAGTAGCTTTGTTAGCTGTTCTCCATCACCCTCCAAATGGAAGTGGCGTTACATTTCCATGAGAGTGTTTGACCTTTAACTTGTTGGTGGCTGCAGGAGACCCTGAATGAACTAACATTGTATTCCATCTAAGTTACTTTATGGGCTTTTCTTCTTCATCTGTTAATTCATATTTGCAGTGTATTCTGATCTATTACCAACAGAAATTTGACTGCTTTATGGTGGCACTTGGTTGTTAAAGGCTTCACTTAAAGGAATGTCCTTTTCCAGTGGGGTGCAAGGAAGCTTGAGTGGCTCAAGCTGTTACAGCTCCTTTGAAGTGTGTGCTTTCAGCTTTGTGTGGCTTTTGGAAGTGAAAAAGAAATGTTCTTCTCGGTCTGCAGACCTTTCCTTCCTCTGTAATTTTAAACCCATTTCCTCCCCTTTTCTCCATGAACAATCCAAAGTGCAGAACCTTTTTTTTTTGTTTTGGTGGGGTTTTTTTCCCCTTGGCTGCAGGGTGGGGATGGGAAAGCGAGTGATAAGCGTCAGCATGAGAGGGGCAGCCAGGGGCCAGAGCCACCTGCGTCAGCAGCGTCCTGTGCTGCTGCTGGACTCAGTCCTGCCCCTCCCTTGGTTTACTTGATGGTACCTAACCTGTGTCTGGGCTGAGTTTCTGGCAGCTTTTATTCAGGAGGAGGGTAGCTGTCCCCACCATGGCATCCTCCAAGCTGCTGGTGTCTCCCCAGTGAGCTGAGGAGGTGTTAGATGGACACAGAAGCTTTAGAATCAGAAGGAATGAATATAAATCAAAGCTTGCTTGGGTTTAAGTAGCACGTTGGATTGAGCCTCTTTAATGCTGCATCCCTTGGCTCTGGGCAGACTCTGTAAATCTCCAACTTGCTTCAGCTGCCTTATGCAGTTCCTGAAACATCCCAGCGTTTTCTCTTAAACTTATCAGTGCTTTGACATTAAATATTTCAAGTGGGTTTTGTTGAACAGAGTGTAGCTTTTTTTGCGTGTTCTTCTTAAAGGTTACTTCTTGTTGGAATGAAATCCAAGGTTGGGAGTTCTTGGCAGATGTTGTGATTAAATCTGACTGGTTGTAGGCTCCTTCCTCCCCCAGCTCCCAAATGTAACATTTGGGATGATGAACAGCAGAATTTATAAGTGATTTTGGTAGCTCTAATTGTTCAGGTTTTGTGTGTGCACAAATAAACTCATTTCCTGTGAGCAGAAGCTGCAAAACTGATGGTTTTCTCTGGGTCGTAACTGTATTTAACATGTCCATAAGTTCCCTTCACGTGAGAGTGTCCTGGTAATTGTGAATTAATAGTTTAATACATGACTTTAATAGGCTCAGCTGGAGAGAAATCACATAAAGGATTTGATATGTTTCAAGTCTTGTTTTTTCTATATATTTGGTGGATGAGTTTTATGCACGTACACATTTCAGCTAGATTTTGTTCTCAGTGCAGAAAATAGATATTACTGGATCTCACCTTTAAAACAGTTCTCCTTATTTCTATTTCTTCTCCCAGTGAAATGGCCTGCTACCAGGATAATGTTGACCTAGATGTCTAATATGTGCCTGCTTTGCCTCTGGCTCTTCAGCCTTCAATCTGGACAAACATTGTTAAATAGAGCTCTATTGAAAGCCTGAGTACTCCACCAACTGCGAATACATTTGATCATCTTTCATGTATTTGTATACATCCAAAGTTTGCAGGATATTGAGGAGAAATATATTTTTCTTCTCTACTGTTTAATTTAATTTTAGGTTTTAGTAGCAGTGCTGTGTAATGAAAATTAAATCAATGCCCCTATGTCTGATCCCTAGAAATAAACCTTATTAATATACTTAGAAACAAGACTTTATGAAGTTTAGCATATGTGTATAAGGCTTATACTTTCAGATCAGGTGAAAACTGGGTTCTTCTTCCAAGGAAAGTCCAGGACTTGGAAATTCTCAAAATGGAGTCAGACTCTGTGCATTAATAACATTTAAGCCTACATAGACTTAAAGGCCTCAAATACATTGTGGGTTTTTGTTTTGGGTTTTTTTTTTTTTTAATTCTTGGTTTTTTAAGACATGTTTTCAAAGATAATTGCACTTCTTTCATGTGACACAAAACCCTGCCACTGTCACTCATGTGAGTGTAGTGTTTTGAGTGGTACAAGGTGATCACAGAAAACAGCAATGTGTTTTTTTTCCTTCCTGGAGTCCCTGACCTCCTCCTCCTGCCACACACGCTAGGGAGGTGAGCAGGGACCTCATCACATTTTTCATGGCTTTGGTCTCAAGTAGAGCCAGCAAAGCTCTTTGCAGCCCCTGCAGGGAGTTCCTAATGCCAGCAGAGATTTCATGGGTGAGCTCTGTGGAGAAGAAACCTTTAGCTATGTTCTATTAACAATACTATACCCTTGCAGTAAAAGGAATTATTTGGGGCAGAAGTCCATTATTTCTGGACCAGTTTAATTTAAAGTTACTTGTTCACCTTTGAACTGCTGTTGATTGCCCAGTGGCTTTACAAAGGAGCAGCTAAGGCTTACTGCAACTTAAAAATCAATTAAAAAAAAATCCTGCATCTCCATTTGTGACCTCAAAGTGGAGAAGGCAGGCAGATGCCAGATTGATTCAATTTTCTTCTTGGATAAATATTGATACTGAAATATGCTTTACAAAAATCTGCTGAAATTCCTAGAAATCATGTCTACCTACAATAGATTGTTAGTGCCCTGACCTAGCAGAAGATAAAGTATTATTAACATATTATTTACATAGAAAAGATTAGCTGGCTGGGTACAGCAGATTCCAGTGTTCTCTTTGCCTGGAGCACTGCAGAGCCTGCTAATGTGACTGAAATAGTGCTGCTGCCACAGCTGTGGGTCTGACAGTCCGAGCTGAGCAGGATGTTTGCAGTTGTCAGAATGACAGTAGACTCAACATTGCTTTGTCTTTTTTTATACAGCTACAGTCTATATTTAGTGATCTTGAATCCTAGTTAGCAAGCAATACTGTTTAAAAGAAAGGAAAAAAAAAAAAAAAGCTTTATTCAACAACTATCCAGGCCTCTAAGTGCTTTGCTGAGCTCTAGAGTGAGGCAGGTACAGCTGAGCAGTGTCAGGGCTGGTAATCATTGTTTCAGTATTTGAAATAGCAAACAAAAGCCCCTGAGTGATGAAGCAAGATTCACAGCTGGACTTGATCATACTGTCACTTTTCTTTCTCACTCAAGTATTTGTTTAGCTTCTAATTTCAATGGTTCTAGGAAAGTAGAATTTTATTTTTAGTTATTGTGTGAGGTGGAAACTCTAACATGAAGAGGAGACTTTGGATTGCCTTTAATTGCTTTGTTTCTTGGTGCTGTGTTAAAGCCTGTGAAGAAGAGAATAGTCTCTGCTGATAGACACACATCTCCCCTGTGTTGCTGCACATGAAGCCTCCAAGGAAGCTGCCATTTTAGTGAGCCAAACCCATCTGATTCTTCTTAGAAGTATGGCCAAAACCTTCCTGTGTTAATGCTTCAGTGGGTGCTGCCTGAAATGGCTCTGTTCTTCAGGATGCAAAGGGTGTGCTCTGGGAACATCTGGCTGACTGTTCAGAAGATGCCAGTGATCCAAGAGCTTGAATGAGATGTCCTTTTGGGTAAATCTGTGCTCATTATTACTTTAATATTAATAGGATGAGACAATGCATGAAATCCTGGCTCCAGCATCCTGGATGGCAGAATGCCCACTGCTTTCTGTATGCCTGGGCTTTTTCCCTTCCATGTCTTGGTTGCCATGACTTCTTTTTATTCTATCGATGCTGCAATGAGCTGTTCAAGGAAAGGAGAAAGCAAGCAAACTCCACATAATTTAGGCTGTCACCCAGCAGTCATCCTGCATGGCAGCTGGGGGAATGTGACACTGGAGTGTTCTGTACCTTGATGGTGAGCTGGGGCCAGAGACCTCTCCAGGAGTGTGCTCAGCCAGTGCTCATCCCCAGAGCTCTGTCATTGTCACTTCCCTCCTGCCTCTGCCACTGTAAATCAGAAATTACCCTGCTGAAGTTGAAGCAACTAAATCAGTGTTAAGTGAGAAGAGATTTAAAATTGTGTCTCTTGATTTTAAACTAATAAAAATAGCAAAACCAAAGTGTGCTTTGGGGTTTTTTTTTAACACAGTTGTTTGAAAAATAACAGTTCTGGCATTTGCAACTGAGAATAGAAGTTTTCCTGTTAAACCTAAAAACAGGCTTAACTTCACCTCCCTCAGATATGAAGTATTGTCAAAACTGAAGGTCAGAGATCAGTGACATTTACAATAGAGAGTACATAGAGCCTGTATTAATGACAAAATAAGCTCCATCCTTTTTTGTTGTTGTGGCCACATGTGAGAAATATTTGGCCTCAGTGAGAATTGCTGCACTGCAAAGCTAAATAGTTGGAAGTCTGCTTTCATCTGTTGTGCTGTTCAGTTAACACACTTTTGTCTAGGCTTGCGGGGCTTTCTGCTATTGTATGATTTTTGAAAGTACTTATTGCTGCAAGTAAATGTAAGCTGACTCAAAACAAAAATATATAACGTTTTATTAACTTCTAACCATTGAAAATAATGCAAGATGCCAAGGTAATTTGACCTCTGACTTCCCTTGGAGCATAAATTTTGGAACCTGCGCCTCTTGCTGCTTTGCTCTTCATTATTTGCTCTTTGCTTTTTATTTGTGTGGCAAGTTTGCACATCTAAGTTTCCACTCTTTGCTGTAAACGATATTGATATACCAGAACCAGCATTTTAAAAGTTCACAGGGTTTCAGCAGTCAAAAGTTTCTTTGTGTGTGGAGCATGGTGGCAGTCACTCAATGGTAACACTTACTCTAATGATGCAGACAAATTGTGCTTGCTCTTCTCTCTGTATATACATTTATATTTCTTCCCTGCTGTGCACAATTTTAGTGCCTGATTTATCAGCCTCAATTACAGTGGTGGAGCTTGATCTCTTTTCCTACATCACTTCTATATGCAGCCAGATGGGTGCATTGGCTGCCATGTTTTTTAAAAACCAAAAACACTCAGCAGCCCATCTGGAATCTCGGTTGGCGTTGGCTAAAGCCAGCTCGGAGCAGAGATTCCAGATAAGTGCCAGCAGCAACACATTTCTCACTTAAAAAAAAAAAATCCCTCATTTTCTTTCAGTTCTTGAGCTGCTGCTTAAGCTGGAATGAAAAACTGTGTTAGGTCCAAAAATACAAAAGCATTGCAATGTTAATAGAGATGCTTTGTGAAAAATTCAGGCACTGCTCTGCAACTGTGCTGCAAATCCTGCAGCTTTCTCAAGAGGCTGCGGTTTTGCTGCAGTGAAATCTGGGTTGCAGAAGGTGCAGGAATTTGCACTGAGCTCTGGTGTAGCAAGTGCTTGTGCCACTGAGATTGAACTCGGGTAGTGTGGGCTTCCACATGGAGTATGTTAGCACAGCTGGGAATCTGCTTACAGTTTTGGGTGGCTTCCCCAAAGTAAAAATGATTAAAAGTGAGGGGGAGTGGGCTTGAGAGGTCTGACCATTTAGCTCTGGAAGCAGTTGTTCAGTATGGAGCTGGAAATATCTTTCTGCTTCCCAAGCTACTGACAGCATATGCACAGATTTTTAGGTAATATTATAAGCAGTGTCTGCATGGGAAGTAAGAATGTAGGGGAAAACCAAACAAAAAATTCCCCTCAATATAACAAGAGTGGGAGACACTCCAGGAAATACTTTTGAGTTTCTTTCTGCATGTTTTGCTCTTATTTTTAATGTGAAGTAAAATGGGAAGCTTTATTTTGTAGATCAGTGCACAAAAACTGCCTCACCTGAGAAGGAGCTGTGCCTGGTGAGAGAGGGAGAGCAAGGAAATTCTCTCTTATCCAAAGTGCAATTACTGTAGTTGTGCTTTTGTATCTCAGACTACTTCAACATGATTTTGGAGGGAAAGAGATGGTAGAGAAATTTAGATCAGTGGCTGTATTAAGTATTCAGATTCTTGAGTGTAGTTCTGTCTTTAAACAAACAAAAAAGCTAAACCCAAAAGCCCCAGTAAGAATGAGGGTTTTGTTTCTTTCTTAAACCTGAGCCTTAATTCTGAGTTGTTCCAGCTTTGTATCCGGTTTTTCAACAAGGAGTGTGAATCTGTGAATCTGTATTCTTTGGGTACATTGCAAAGCCTTATTATCATGTGCATGGGATTTTTAAGTTGTTTCCATTTTCCTCCATGATGAAGTATTCAGAGACTGGGTGCTAACACAAGAGCCATAATAAAGTTACATTTATTTACATGCAAGTGCCAGGGTACAAGATTCAAGTTAATTCATACTGTGTTGCTGCATTAACTTCTTCCTATCCTCTTTATGAAGCAGGACTATTTTTGTTTCTTTAGACTAGAAATTTACTTCTGTCTTTCAGATGTAGAGAATAGATGGAACTAGAAACAAGCACTGCTTCATCTGTGCAGATGCTGAAAACACTGCTGTACGCCTCTCTGGTTATGTTAATGGTTTTGTTTTTTTGCAGCAGTGGCTTTCTCTATATCCACTCTGAATTTTCCCTTGGCTGCCCTCTTACACCCTTCTCACTGGAAATGCTGGCATCTAAGTGAAATACAGTGGTAAACACTGAACAAATCCTGTGTGAGCTGGTTGTGTGGATTGCACTGGTGTGTTTAGTGGAGTGGCTGGAGGAGATGAGCTGGGGAAGCCCTGCTCTGCCATGGGCCTCGTTGGCCTCATCCTGGTCAGCAGTGGGTGTCCATGGCAGGTCAAGGAACTCCCCTGGCTGCTTCCTTGCCTTTCACTTTTCCTCTCATATCCCCAAGTAAAGAGGGCACAACACTGATCAGAGTGATGCTCCCACTTCAGGGAGCACTGGTTAAAGGTGGAGTGCTGGATTTTTGTGTGCAAAGGAGGCTTTGGTGCATGGGAATTTGAGATGCTGTGGGCAGAGCTGGGTCTTGCTGTCCTCAGTCAGTGCTTCAGGAGTGCTGCACTTCAGCAGGCTGATGTGAGATGGGACAGCCCAAAAGTTCTGGTGTCCTGTGATCTGTGAAAGAGGCTGGGCTCGTGGCTCAATCTGTAGTACAAGTGGTTGCTGCCTGGTTATTGCAAACCAAGTTAAGCTTGGAAGATTTCGGGCTGAACTTTTGAAACCTGTCTGGCTTGCTACTAAAGGATGCCACTGACATTAGATGGTTCCTTAGCCACAAAACGTTGTATTGTTGTTGTCACTGCTGTAGTTTAAAACAGTACTACAAAATACTGTTGTATTTATGTATAACAGTCCAATATTTATTTGCAGTTAAGGTACTCTGTTGTATTTCATATTCTTTATAGTCTGTCCATTTAGGGTGGTATTTGCAGAATACCATGCATTTGTAGAATGTATTTATAGAAACTTTTCTTGCTGTCTGTTATGGCACTGCAGTATCCTGATTAAGTTCTAAGTTGGGCTTTGGCCCTTCTAATTTTCTCCCTGCATAACCTCCTGATATCCTTGCCTACATCCTGAGTTGCCTGCCCCAACTTCCAAAGGTCACAAGCTTTCCTTTTTACCCTGGATTCCAGCCAGAGTCTGTTCAGCCAGGTCGGTGGTCTTCCCTGCTGACTTCTCTTTTGGCATTTGAAAACTGGCTGGGGCTGCAGGAGCACAAATAGGGCCAGAATCTTCCAACTTGTGTTTTGAATTTTCCAGATTGTGTTTCTTTAGAACTTGAATTAATGTGAGCAGTGAGAAAATGCGAAAGCTTCAGCATAATGATGTGTGGGTGTGGTGCCAGGAACTGCTATTTCCCTTGAGAATATTTGTCATTCTTTGAATAGGATCAGAAATAGATTTGAGTGCTTACTACTATGAGTTTTTCTTCTCGGTATTTATCTTTATTCTTTTGTTAGGTGCTGCTCACCTTAATGTTTCCTCCTCCTCCCAGTGCCTCTCACCCCTTCTGCATGTTTAGTCTCCAGCTTGTCCTGTCTTCCTTGTGGGTTATGACTTGTCTTGGCCAGGACCCAGTGAATTCCTGGAAGGGAAGTGGTGTCTCTTGCTGTTCCTGCTGCACCTTGCAGGGCCCTGAGCCTGGGAGTGCTCTCAGAGGTTCTGCTCTAATGCAGTGCTAAAGATTCCTGACAGCTCTTCTTGTGTGTTCCTCATCTTCTCAGGATGATTCTAACTTAAAAACAAAACCAAACAAAAAAGCCCCCAGAAGCAGCTCCATACAGTAAAAATAGAATATAGCCCCTGCCCCCCACATCCTTGCTGAGCACTGACTGAGCTGGTTCATTGAGAATTTCCCTGAAGAAGGATGCCAGAGTTAACTCTGGCTTCAGCAGCCCAGGAGCTCTGGAGGGGCAGTCTGAGCTGGGAGTCCTTGTTGTAACCTCTGAAACCTTCTCATCACCTGGGCTTCCTGAGGGGCTGTTACCAGAAGGGGAATTTGACTGCCAGTTTGTTTTGGTTGGAAGGAAAAAGGAGAGTGGCTGCTCTCAGTTTTATTTTAATCTGCTCTAGAAACTTAAACTTAACCCACATGTACATGGTTTAATCAGTGTTCTGGGCAGAATTCTGCTGTATAAGCACAGATATGCACATGGTGTCTGTTGAGATCTTGTAGGGTATTTGAGACAATCCCTAAGGGTCAGCAAACCTGACACAGGACCTGTGGGTTACCTGTGGTCCTTCTGCTGCAGCCCCTAAAGTTCTGCTGGGTTACCTTGGAGCATCCTGGTGGTGTATGCAGGAGAAACTACTACTATAGTTCCATGTGGTTTTTACCCACACTGGACATGCCATTTCTGCACTGTGTGCTGGTGGAGACAGGAAATATCTTTATCTGTACATTAGAATGAACCTGGCACAGCTTGGGTACCACATAAGCAAAATTGAATCTCATCATCCATAGCTCATTTTTATTAACTTTGGTACTGCTAGCAGCATATCATAAATGAGAACAGCATCTCATATCAAGCCAGCTTTCTTTTCTGCTGCTCAGTTGATGGCATCTGGGTGGCAACAGGCCTCTAACTCAAGGCATAATTTTCCCTAATTCAGGAAGTACTGTCAATATACATGTTTTTACTGGTATTTTCTGTTTACACAGGCACTTGTTTCTTGCCCATGGCAGGCTGCTCTAAGAATTTTCTTCAGTATCTGTTCTTTCAGTGTTTCTTTGAACTTTTTGTTTGCTTGGGTTTTTTTATTATGAGGAAGGAATACTCTTTGTACTTTATTTCTGGCAGGATTGTTAAAATGTGAGCTTAATTTTTTGCTGGTAGGAGTTTATTGCTCTCTGCCATGGTAGAGTTCCTTGTTCTTTTATATATCTCATTGGTTTTATTTCAGTGTCCCAAAGGAATTTAGAATATGCAGCAGCTAATCATGTCCTATTTTTCCATGCAATTATAATTTTGCAGCTTGTCAAACTTTTTTTTGTGCGTGTAGATTCCCAGTACACTTTTTTTGTTGGTATTTTGAGAGAGGGGGTGTGTGTGTGTATTTCCATTTGGCTGTAGGAATTTACGAGACCTGTAAGAGGCTGGTTTGTGTATCTGGAATTGGAATCATTTCCTTGCATTAGTGCAATTTATCTGTAGCAAACCTGGAGTGGTGGTGACAACTGCCATCCTGTGTGGACAGGATAATGTGCCTTTGTCCAGCATAGCTCTGTCTCTGCCCAGTCATTAGTAAAGTTGATTGTTAACATATTGTTATTATATTAACAATAATATTGAGTATTATTGTTTATTTACATGTAAAAACTCACAGGGATCTATGGGCAGCCTTCAGCACAGAGGTCAGATCTGCAGCACCCAGCAGATGCAGCCATCTCCCAGGTAGCATGAGGATGCCAGTAAATAAGCACAAATCCCTGAGAAAATGATGCTGTGTTTGAGGGGATGTGTGTTATCTCCTTTTATCAGCCTCTGAGCTGCTGTTGTTGTGCTCTCTACATGGGATTAGTAATAGTGGGATTAGTAATAACTTACTATAAGCAGGCACAGGGAGGGGAGATGCCACGTTTTGAAGCTGCAGAGTGCCTCCAGGAGGTGCTCTGATTGGGAAGAGCTCAGCTGTTTAGGCTGTGTTTGGTGTGGGGGTTTTACTGAGGACAGAAAGGACAGCTGTTGCCATTGACAGTTGTAATAAAAATCATAATAGGCTCATTTTAAATGGCCAAGTGTCTGCTCCTTTACCCTTCTCCTTTTCTATGCTATACAGATGCTGTATTTTCAATTTCTGCTTTCCCCAATGATTTGGGGAGGGAAGAGGTTATTTCTTAAGGCTTTGTTCTTGTCCCCTTTGCTCTTCACCTTAACCTTCAGGCAATTTCTTCAATTCACAGCTAAATCAGTGGTAGCTGAGGTTATTATCTCTGTGCAGATGATTTGTAGAAGTGTCTCTGTTCACTGCTAAACTTCTGCTTTTCAATCTTGCATATTGGCTTGTTTCTGTAAAACACCTTACAAGTGTCTTCTCAGAGCAAGTAGAGTGTTACAGAAACGTCAGCATCTCATTTGGCTCAGGAGCACAGCAGACAGGTTACTCTGAATTTCCTCCATCTCTCCAGGGTGTTTCCTTGTTCAGGGGTTTGTCTGCTAACCTGCTCTGATTACTGTATATTAAGTAAGTCTATCTTCTCAGTCCCAGTCATTACTCCTGTTGGTCCAGCCAAAACACTTGTTCCAACCCACTTGTTCATGCAATTCCTTTCTAGAAATCCCCTGGAAACTTCACATCCAGTGATTGTATCTGATGGATACTTTTTGTCACTTGTGAAAGCCATACCCAGCTGTGACCCTCTCAGTTCAGCATCGCTTGCTGGGCTTGCCGAGGTCCCTTGTCACTTCTGCTGTGCTCCTTGCTTGTCAGATATTTCATGATGCCTCTTTGTGCTGCCTTCTCTGTGACTCCCTAAATGTTAATTTCTGACCTCCCTGCTTTCATCTGCACAGGTCTCTGTCCTGTGTGCTGAGTCCCTCCTGAGGACCTGTGTGTGCCGTGCTGCTCAGTGAGCTGAGCTGACAGACACACAGATTGCTGGCTCTTCCCTCAATCAAGGTTCAGCAAAGGGTTGGGAAAATGCTTAGCATCTATATTTGCTGGCAGCACCCACAAAGCAATAATACTTGAAGTGGAAGTCAGTCTGACTTCTTGGTACAACCTCTCCACTTGTAACTCCTGGCATGGATGGCTGAATCATCTTCGTCTAAATAGGCAGTGCTGTGAACAGATGGTAAATAATTTACGAAAAGTGAAGCTATGAGCAGGCCTAAGATGGAACTTTGTGTCATATCTTTCTTACTGTCATAGATGTAGGCTTGCAGCTCTGAATCACAGCAGACTATACTCCATTTACAAGATGAATTTTAAATCATTCAGGAGTAAATGAGACAAAGCTGAATTTCTTGATTTAGGCTAATAACAGGCAATGATCCCCCAGAACAAAGGACTGTGAAGGGACTGAAAAGCATTGCCAGAAATTCATCTTCTGCCTCTACCCACGAGCCCTGGTCTAAAGTAATGCTGAAGCCACTTGTCATTTTTCACTTCAGCTGTTCCCCTGACATGTTCAAACCCAGCACTAGATGCTGTGTCACAAAGCTTCTTCGTGTTTGAAAAACCAGCATTAACTGTGAATTTGGGAAGATACTGCAGGAGGAATAAATTCAGAATTTGAGAAGTAAAGGGCCATGTTGGTAACTGTGTGTTACCTCTGTAAACATGAGGTGACTTTGATATTGCCCCCACTGTCCAGGATCACAGCATCTGCTTCAAGAGAAGAGTGCAGGGCTCTGCAGTCTCTGTAAATTACAAACCTCTTCCTGGTTGTAATCAAGGACTGACAATACTAAATGGTGTTATTATTGAGTTGATTACAGGTGAATTTGTAGTCATGTGTTTTTGTTTGGTGTGTGGTGGGTACAACTCCCCCATTCCCCCCCAGTTTACATAACACTGATCCTCTCTAAACTGTTTTAGGGGAAACACAGAGTATTAGGACTCGTTTGATATCATACATTTGATATCATACATCAGTATGTAGAGCACAAATTATCTTTCAGTCCTCACGTGATTGTTTTGAAAGCAGAGCCAAGAGGGCTGCCCTGGCAGTCAGCACTGTGTGTTTGTGGACATCCCATTCCAAGTTGCATTGTCTCAGTGCCATATTCCCAGTGTGCAGAGCTGGTACCAGCTCTTGCAGGGAGGTGTTCTGAGCCAGCATAACAGATCTTGGAGAAAAATAAAGGGAAGCAGAGTGGTGCTTACTCCTGTCTTTTTGATCAGTCAAGTCTGTCCAGATGTTTTGTGTCTCCCGCAGCAGTTAAGGTATTGGCTGGGAATGGCTGCCCAGTTGCTCCCTGCAGCAGCTGTCTGTCAGAGATGTGCTGGCTGAGGGTGCCTCCTCTCCTCTGTATAAAAATGAGGGTATTGTTGCTGAAGTCACTAAGCTGAATGCTGACTTTTATGGCTTGAAGTAGTCACTGCTCTCTTGAATAATTCCCTGTTCTAGAAGAGACCATGGCTGACCTTTGGAGGATTGTGCCACTGCTTTTCTCCTGATGTAGACCCTTTTTCCAGCAAAGATCTGATTTTTGGCAATGCCTATGGGTTTGTTGATAAGAATCATTGCTTAATCAGTGGCTTGTAGCAGAGCCTGCTGAGTTTTGTATCAATACCTGCAGCTGCCCTGAGTGATTTGCTGACTTTGGGGTGTATGTAAAATAGGGGGTGTGGAACCCCTGAACCCCTTGTGCTTTCTTATTTACACAGCCACAGCACTCCAGAGAAGAAATAGCTGGGAATGTTTGCTAGGAGTCCAAATGTCTGACATACTGTGTCAGTGTTTAGCTCTGAGATGTCACTACAGAAGGGATTTTTATGGTGATTGATATGTGAAAAGTCTGAGATTCAGTTGTGGATTATACACTTCTTTTTATTATAGTTTCATCATTATTCTTTGAACTTGAAGTTTTTTATTTTAAAAAATCAGTGGTAAGGCTGTTCCACACTATTAACAACAGTTAACTAATTGTGAAGACAGATCTCAGTCAAACTGATGAGTAGAAGTTTTGTTTGGAAGTGATAATGTCGACGTTTTATCACAGAAATGGGTAATTTTAGTATTTATTTTCTCTTTGGTACAACTTGGATGCTTGTTTCTGCACAGAGAGAAAAAGAGTGTAGTTCTGCCAAATAAGTAGTTACATGACTCATTACAAGGATCCTTAATTTTCCTTATTAATTTTTTAGGAGTAATTTGTGAAATCTATTAAGCATGGTAGCCCTGATGAAAACAGTGTGATCTGAAAATCACAAAAATTCTCAGAATTATTTTTGAGATAAGTGCTATCCTGTGCTAAAAATATGTTGTGCTACTGCAATCATTTTGTAGCTGGATTCACTCCATCACACAAGCTCTTTATCTGAAATTGCTATAAGCCATAACATAAAGCTTTTCACTTGCTCACATCTAATTGAGGGAATATTTATTTGGTGCATATTAAATTCAAACTGGCCTACTTCTGAAGGAATATTTATTACATTAAATCTCAGTGCTTTGAAGAGAGAAGTTTTACAACAACTCTTATTCATATGACAAAGTTAATTAGAAGTTTGTATTTTAGTTCCTGTAATGTTTGAAAGGGAGTAGTGTAGTGTTTGACAGATAGGTATAGTAAATCACGATTTGTTGACAAAATTAAACTGTAAATGAAAATTTAACTTTTATTGTGCACATTTTGAAACAATTTTCAGGGTATGTATGGAACTCCACAGACAAATCTGGTGTGTTATAGCTCAGAGCTTATAACGCAGCGACGTCTCTTCTGGCTTTTACAGCTTTTCATGCATTATGGATACATTGGAAAATAGGGACACGTTCCCTGCTGTTGGCTTGGGGAAGCAGCATGGCTAGAAATCCCAGTGTCTTTTTATAAACTCTTGGGTTTTGTGCATATGGAACAATGTCAAGCAACAAAGCTGTGTCTCAAATATTTATTAAACACAAGCCAACCTGTTAGCTCTCTCTTTGTCCATCAAGTTGTGTTTGTGATCCCTGAGCAGATCCTGCAGTACACCTCCTGACTTCTCCCACGGGGGAGTTCCCAGCTCTGTGCCACCACAGCCACTTGTCACCCCTCTGCAGCACCAGCTCTGGGAGTGGATTTTGAGGGAAAGCCACCTGCCAGTCAGCTCTGCTCTCTTGCTGATGATAAGGATCAAACTTGTTAATATTTTCCCTAATTTATTAATTTATTTGCTTGTGGTGTTTTTAAAAATGGCAAAAGTCTCAAATAGGTTCTTTGCTACTGTTGAAGTTCTGAAAGAGGAATTTTTTTTCAGTAATCTGGACAAAGGTCAGGCTTCAGTGTGAAAGCTCAAACTATTTTATCTAGGCACGTCATATGTGTGCTACTCTGTGTATTTTTTTCATGAAGATTTGTACTTCTCATTTCTGTGGTGTGCACATAGTGTCTGAGGTGTTGTGAGGTCCAAGCAAGTCACAGATCTGTGGTGCCAGCTACCATCTTGGAGTGGGATGTTGTGTCTTTGCACCTGCCCAGGTGCTGGCTGAGAAAACAGCAATACTCTCAGCTCCTTTTGTTCAAAATTACGTGAGAGCTCTTTCAGGGTTTTTAAAAGTACAAAAATCAAAGACAACTCTTGACCCACTTAGGAACTAACACAAGCCAAGGAAAAGAAGATGCTGAGACAGTACCTGCTTAGAGCATCCAAAGCCTTGACCTTCTGTCAGAGAGCTCTGGAGTACCTGGTAGAAGCTCACGTTATGCTCTGAACGTCCCCTAAATTATTTAGGGGTCATTAATATGTGTTGGATGTATTTGAGGCTGATTTTAAATATCAATGTAACAATTCAATATGCAGTGGGAAATAGGATATGAAACCCAAGTGAAGGTTACAGTACATGAAGGGCAGTTTGGGGCAGAAGGGGTGCAACAAAAACACCAAGAAAACTGGACACGGGAGAATTTTTGTGCCAGCTTGTTTAAACATTTTGTTCCTAGGATTTTTTGTATATTTTTCTTCCTCTGGTTTGGTATTCTTGAATTTCACACTGCAGTGGTTCAGCTTACTAAAAGGGAACTAAATCAGAGCCTCTCATCTTGCAATGAACCATCAAGAAGATTTTTCTAAAATGCTGAAAACCATATGTTTTCAGAAGTAGCCTATCACAAGTAACTGGAAGGTGAAAGCCATACAATATGTTCTGCATCTTTAACTATGTAATCATAGCAGAAATGGGTCTGCTGGTAAAACAGATATCCCAGTCACAAATTGAAGGAGCTATTGGTTTTTTGCTATTTATTTTAAAGTCATAGTTGAATTCAGCCTCAGACTATTATGGAAAAGGGAGCAGTAATATGGCTCAGTGATCTCTGCAGGTGGAGAGAATAACTGAAAGTAGCCACAGAAATGCTAGTGAACCAGCCCAAGCTGCTGAATAAGTGAAGGAAAATCACACTCTGAATGTTGTTAATAGCTGTATCGGTTTTTTGGTACAGGTTTTTGTTTAGTTTATCAGAATGGGAGATGGATAGCTCTTCTCTGAGTAAACATTGGCCACAACTAAATGGGAAGCACATGGGAAGAGTAGACCTACTGTGGAAGTATAGAAATAATGTTTGGTTGACAGGCTTAAGTGAAAAAACCCACTGATATTCCTGAGAAAGTTACAGACTTGAGATGCTGAATGCATGGAGTTCACTGACCTTGTGCTTTATTCCTGACTATCTTTAGCCCTGTCAGTGGTTACAGCCAACTGCCCTGCAGGTGCTTATTTTTCAAGTAGGAAGTTGTCCTCAGCTCCTGTTACATCCTACTTGTTGAGCAACCTTGTTTTCAGTTTGTTGGAACGTGATGCTTGTCGTATATCTGGGTCCTTTGAATTAACTGGGAAGTCAAAAGTTTCGTAATTAAAAAATAATAAAAACTTATCTTGGTTCCAAATAAGCATCAGTCACTGCTAGAGACAGTATGGGACTTAGAAATGTGGGTGTGTTCCTGGAGCAGTGTGAAGCAGAATGTGATTGGGGATTGAAGTCATGCGAGTGGAAACTCTCAAATATTCTGCCAACAGTAGCTTGGATTTTTTAACATAATGTCACTTGCACAGAAGTTACTTCTCCAAGTTATAGAAGGTATTTGAGGTGAAGAGAATGAGGGAATGTTAGACTGGATGTTACAGCAGTCCTATAGCACACTGATTTTAACTTAAAAAAGAAAAAAGAAATTACTCACTAGAAGATCTGCTCAGGGCATGGTTCAGACATCCCTTTGAGAAAAGTGGGAGATGAGCAAGACCCTCAGTACAATGGCTTGTTTCTCATGGAACAGCACTGTTTTTCAGAATTGCCTCAGTCAGGGACTGGGTGTGTTTGCAGGTGAGTGTGAGCTCAGGCTGGGCTCTCACAGGTAGCTGCGGCCATGAGCTAACACAGCGGATTATTGGCTAAAGTGAGCAAATCCAGTTTGGCTGCCCAGGCTCTGATCCAGGCACGCTTGGATCTGCCTGCAGAAGGCTGTGAGCAACCCGTGGGGAAGAGCAGAACTTCCCTGCTGCTTCCTCATGTCCCTTTCTGACAGAGCCCAGGGACAGCCCGGCCGGTCCTGCCAGGACAGACACGTGGTGGGACAGAGAGACAGCTCAGAAAGCTGCACCCTGGCACCTTGGAACACTCAGAGTCACTCTGCACCAGGAACAGGCAAGTTGTGAGATCTGGACCCTCCTAGGAGTATATGGAACTCCAGAAATGTTGCTGTCTTCAGTGGGGTTATTTGTGATGTAAGGTAGTGTGTAACACGAGTAAAGGATATCACAATCTGTCGCCTTAAATTAGCAATCTGTTACAAAGACAAAATGAAAATTAAGGTCAAATTTCCTTTCTCCCATGCATGCATTTGGCTGATACCACAAGTCACCAAGAGTTCTGTGCGCGACTCAAGATACAATTTGGCCCTAAATTAATTTCATTAGTAAAGCTGAAACTCAAACATGGTGTGAATGAGACATCTGTTAGTCTGCTGATTCATGTCTAAAGAGAAATGTCATAAAGGATTTTTAGAATGCAATGCCTCATACGAGGCAGCTGCACTGACGCTGCAGATCAATCTGTTTCAAATGCAGTCTTAAACAATAAACCCTTCTGTGAACCTTTTTGCTGTGAATGGATGTCTTCAAAAATGCAGAGAAATTCATGTGTAACAGTGAAAATGAGGAATGTAATGAAAAATAGCAAGGAAGCTTCCCACTAATGTTGAACCATCAAGTAAATTGTCCCTGTAACCTAACTCCCCTTAAATCCTCTTGGTGTTTTCTACTTTTACCTCCTTGAAGAGGAGGGCTTTAGTTAGGTGTGGCAGCACACAGTTGTGAAAAGTCATGCACCTGGGAAATACTACCTTAAATCAATCTCTTCTTGTTTTAGCTGACTAAGCACAGAATGATTTGGGGTTGGAGGGGACCTCTGGAGACGATCTAGCCCAAATCGTTTGCTAAAGCAGGTCCACCTGGATCAGGTTCCAGAGGATCTGATCCAGGATTTTGCATATCCAAAGACTACACAGCCTGGGCAGCCTGTTCAGTGCTCTGATCTGCCTTTTCCATTCAATTTTGTCGTATCTATTTACTATTGGTACTTTTTTCTTGTTGGAATTGTGTTTGCTCCTATTGAATACTCACATAATCACAAACCTTCACTAATGGTGACAAAATGTTATTTATTTATGTTTATTTGTTTTTTATTGGCTTTTATAGCATCTGTTTTCTTTGGCATGTGAGCTTCCCTGCTACTAAAACAGGGATTTCAAGAACGTGAGCTGAAACTACAGTGAGGTTGCATTTAAAACTCCCTTTAATTAATTTATTTTTTTCATGGGAGCCTGGGTGTGCAGGGATGGCAGGGTAGGTAACATGCCTGTTCCAGTGAGAATAAACAGTAGGAACACAAGAATGTCAGAGCAATAACAATCCTGTTTTCATGCAAATTTCCCAGGAGTAAGAGAGGCATATTGTAGATGACACATTAACAGGCTTGTCTTTAAATAGAATTTTTTTTCAAAGTCTTCCTGGGGGCACCAGTGACTGTTCAATGCAACATTAATGGATGCATTCTCCTGATAGAATAACAAGGATTTGGAGACTGAAAGAGACACTAAACTTGCCTCCTGCCAGATTTTGTACAGCTCTGCTTTTCCTCTAAATATGTGCCTGGATTGAGGATTTGCTGTCTCATAGCAAGGGAAAATCCACCCTCCTGTCTGCAGTGCCAGTGACCTCTTCCAGCAGGACTTCTGTGCACATTTGGGGGATTGTGAGGAACTGGAGCAGGAAGAGCAGCTGCTCACACTGATTTGAATCAGGAGATTTACATTCCAGCAGCTGAGGATGAGAAATGCCTCCTTAGCATGACTCCTGGTGATGGAAAGATGCTGAAGAGCCTGGACAATTCTGCAGCTCTAGAACCCACGAGTACTGTCCATGGATCAGTTCTGCTCCATGCTGCAGCAGCCTCACAGCTCCCAGGAGTTCTTGCAGTGATGGAAGTGAAAAGAAAATGCAGTTTTGGACTTATTTTGAAGAGTGATGTATGTTTCCTCTCCTCCTTCCCAAAGGGACTTTTCCCTCTTCCCCCATGTGATTAGTCAAATAATTTAGCTCTCTTTTCCAATATATCTCACCATCTTTCTTTTTCTCTTTGGCCTTGCTTTCTTTTTATACCTTTGAAAATTGGGAAATTTGAAGGGTGTCTCTTCACTTATTAAAGAGGGCACTGCAAATCAGTTTGGGCACTAAAACTCACCCTTTCACTCATCTCTCATTTCCTCTGTGTTGTCATTGCAAAACCCCATTAGGATGTGTGCTCTCTGATCCGACTGTGGGAAGGCTGCATGGAATAGCATTTTAGCATCAGCAGGGATTCACTGGTTGTGATGATTTGGCACAATTTCCATCTGTGTTATGCATGATTTCCAGGTCTCTTGATGTCAGAGGGACAAGATGTGTTTTGTATTTTGACAGCTGTCTGTTGTTTGTGTTTTAATTTGCTTACTGGGATGAAGTCATCAGCTTGTCTGGATGAAGGTGGCAATAGTCAGCACATCACAGATTGCTACAGTAGTGTTCCAGGGACATGAAATATTTCAAGCCCATCAAATATGTTTTCTGCCTTTCCAGGTTAGGTCTTTTGTTAATTACTTTCCACTGAAGCTCTTCTATTCTGCTTACTTTAAATACTCATTTTAGCAGAACCTGGAAATGGAGTTCGTTGCTCTTCCCCGTTTTCTGCCTGTGGCAAATTATCCAAGCACCAGACATTTGAGCCTTTTTCTGATCCAATGAATATTTAAATATTTTATGCAAATATTTGCTATATATTATTTGAGAACAAGTGAGCAAACAAGAATATCTCCATATGCTGATGCCTAGTATAGTTTGCTGGTAGTGGGGGAACAGGAGCTCTAGCACATGCATTTGCAGGTTGTTAGGAAGAATGAGTGGCTTTGATGTGGGGCTGCCCTTAGAATATCCTGTAGCTCTGTAGTGTAAGGACATTTGGTGAGTAGGAGATCCAGATCTGACAGAAAGGAGGTTTCACCCTACTTGTCTGCAGGTGAATGTTGTAATTACTTACATAAATTTAAGTTTCTCGTGCACAATTTTTGTTCCTTAAAGCTGTATTTTGGGGTTTTATTTGATTCTTGGTGGGAGGATGAGGAGTAATTTTTTTTTTTAAATTGAAAAGGATAATTTTGAATCTCAGCTTATGCTACAACAGTTACCTGTAATTCTGAGGCTGTCCTTACTTCTACAGAAGCCTGGAAGAGCAGGGAGGTGCTAACACAAATCCCCCTAAGATTGAAATGCTCCAATACACTCCCACTTTTGTTTTTAAGAATACAAAAATTAGAATGAACCATATATGATAATTTAAATTATATTGCTTATTTCATGCCTTGGCATCTCTGAAATGCTAGAGCAACCTGTAGAGAGACAAATGCCATTTCAGCCATTGATTTCATTGCCATAACCCTATTCTCTCTGAAGTAAAAATAGCAAGAGGAAATAAAGCAACTAAATGAAAAAGGAGCAGCTAATCTTTTCTCTTTTGTTTTATATTCATAGCTGATGTGAAAGTAATAATTAATGAATGTTAGTGCTCTGTGTTCCAGTATGTAGGTGTGTTTAAATGTCAGTCTCCTGTCATGCAACCACCTCTGGCTATTACTGAACTGTTAACTTAGAGTGAACAAAAAGGCTTCTGAGGAAGAAGTAACAGAGCAAAGTTCTTGTGTGTGTGGGATTTTGTTTACCTTATTCCTTCAGAGAGCTCTGAGAAACCTGGTGAGAGAGAGAGAGAGCGTGGCAGAGCACACTGCCGAGGGCTCCGTGTCTCAGAAAATACCCTGGCTGTAAAAGAAGGTTGCTTGTCTGTGCTGCCAATCACATTTTCATTCTGCACTGAATGATAGGGTAGAGCCTTCTGTATTTTTCACTTTGGTCTTGGACTTGCAGGGTTGAAACCCGTTATTTTCCTGTCTACTAATTCTTGTGTTAATGGTAAGCAATACAGACTTTTTTCAGCAGTTAAGCAGATACCTCCATGAACACACAAGTCTGGCAATCACCTTGCTAGCAATGCTGCAGGAAACAATAAAACATACCAGCAGGAATATTACTCTTACTGCATACCATGGAATTCAGCTCAGTGGCTCAGACTCACCACTCACTGCAGGAAGGTGCCAATACAGTTTGTGTATCTCCTGTTGTATAAAGAAAGACCTGAAGAAAACTTCTTCTCCTGAGGACCAGTTATTTGTCTTGGCTGAACTTAACAGCAGCTCTGATTTGTTCTGCCAAGATGGGGATGGGGAAAAAAGGACACAACAAAAACTCTTCCCCAATCAAGTATCTAATCTGGTAGCGTTGTTTAAGCTGAAAGAGACATCAGAGCTGGCAAGTTTTGAAACACTCTCTTTTCCAGCTTAATGAAGCATTTTCTTTTAAATTAATTATTCCCCAATCCCAAGTTAAACCTCACCTTCAGTCAAAACCAGAATTCCAATAACGCACTTGTATGGAGCTCAAGCAGCTGCCATGGTTGACAACTGGGGATTTTTTCTTTTATTTTCTCTTCTGACCATCCTCCAGAAGGGTAACCCAGATCATTCAAACATTAAGAAGCAAGACTCCCCAATAAGTATTCAGTTATGTTTATGGTTGATAAACCATTTTAGTTCCTCAGAGGATAATCAGAAGGGCTTCTCTATGGAAGTGGGAAGCATGGGATTTCTCTTTTCAGTTCTTTTTCTGGATGTCTAGTACAGTTGTTTGACCTTAATGAGTTAATTAGAAGGAGAACTTGTAATAACCTGACAAAACTCAAGAACTTTTGAGCTTCTCTAAAGGTGGAGGAACTTAGAATCAGGAGGTAGACCTGCTTCATTTAAATTAAAAGGAAAACCCTTTTTCTATTTTTTGATTAACAAAAGTCTGAAGAATTTTTAGGTCAACGCTTTTAGGAAAACTTGTTTTGCACAGTTCTACGAGTAAATTTTAAGAACAGTTCACTGAGACTGCTTTAGAATGCCTTTAGCACTCTTATACAACACTATTACAGAAACAGTTTTGAGATACATTAACATTCAGCAGTACATGATATAATCTCAGAAAGTAATTGATAAAAATGGCTCTGCAAATAAGGAAGTTTAATTTTTCCATCTCTGCTAAAAGCCTGAAGCTGTTGTTGCCTAAACTCCCTGTCAGTGTGGGAGCTGGGCTAGGAACGGTCTGGTGACAGAGCAAGAACAGGGGATTTCACACTGCAGCTCGCTTTAGTCCTGGCTTTGTATCACCACTTGACAGTCTGCTGCATCAGAAACACCTTTCTAGAGCAGCAGTGAGTTCTGAAGCTCCCAGGTTTGCTGCTTTGCCTTTTTTCATTCGTGCCTTGCTATTTTGAGAGACCTCCATCCAACAGCAGAAGGCACCTGGGCTGGTGCTTTGTCTCAGTGCCTTGGAGATGGGAGTGCTCTAAGGGGGGAAAAGCTGCTTGCTGGGCAGCCTGGGGCACCTCTGAGGTGAAGACTGAGCTTGTGCACCAGGCAGGATCCCGAGCTAAACACGGCACTTGAGAGGGAAGGCTTCGCACAGCCTGCGGCACACGCAGCTCTCAGGGCAAGGCTGCTCCCAGTTTCTAATTTCTCCCTGAGCCAGCAGCTTTAGGAGGTTTGTGCCACTCATTGCAAGTGCTCTGTGCACTGGTTAAATTAGCCCAGGAAACCATGGCACCAAGGGGAGTTTTTGAAGGGAATTTCAACATAAATTTAACATTAAACATAAATTGATGTCTGAGCAAACCAAGTGTTCGCTGGAGCGGTAACACAGGATGTGCTCTGCAGGCATCCTTTGTGCAGCTCGTGGCTCATCCTCTCCCCAAAGTGGGGGATGAAGCAGAGTGTATTACCTAATAGGTGCACTTGAAAAAGATCTGAGGGAGAGATGGCAGATGTATGGAGAACTTATGTCCAAGTAAGGGCAGTTCTGTTTAGATGCCCTGGTGTATTTGTGTTTTGAAATGTCTTTTTGAGAAGTAGCACTCCTAAAAGGAAGAGCAAAGCCTTGCCAAACAACATGCTCTTTGATTTTACATCAAACCTTTAAGACAGGATAATATTCACTCCAGGGAGACAGAACAGCTAAATAAACATGTAGAAACTTAAAAGATACTGAGGTTTGGAGTAATCAGTGTGCAGTGTCCAGTGATGTCTACTGAAATTTACTGAAACAGCTCTGTGAGTTCAGTCAGTGGAATTTAATCTACACTGTAATTACAGGGTTTTGCAGAGGCAGTTGCCTCTGACAGGTTTGTATCAAAGTTTGTTGAGCCTGTGGTTTTTTGTTGGTTGGTTTTTGTCTGGTTTTTTTTTTCAGTGACCCATGACTCTGCCCTTTCTAAGTCATCAGTCTTAACCCCCAGCCAGTATTGCCAAACATTTTCAGCAAGTCTCTCAAGTCTTTACCTTCTTCACTGCTTTGATGACCTAAACTGAGCACTTATATAACTGCATGATGTGGCTTTAATTCTGTGCCTTCTCCCTCTAGCATCTTCACCTATTACCTTTGCTTCAAAAGTAGAGTAGCAGCTCCTTGAGAGGGCACCAAAGTGTCTCTGGCTCTGCAAGACTGAGCCTGGTGGATTTCTGGTCATGGTCAGGGCCTGTGAGCTGTGATTTATTTTTTCAAGAACGTGCTTTATTCACTAATGAAATAACTAATAGGAAAAAAATCCTGACGGAATGAAAACAAGTGGCAAAGAATTAGAAAAATACTACTAGGAGAGCAACAGATGATCCTTCTGTGGTTTTCCTTGCCAATTTAATATTTCATGGTAGACAGTTTAGGGGTTTTTCCCCATAATGCGAAATTCTTGGCAGCCATATAATGAAGTGATAATTTTCAATGGTGTTTTTTGGTTTGTTGGGGTTTTTTTTAAATTTTAATGTAGGGTTAGCCTGTTTGGCTGTTTGTTGTGTGTGGGTGAGTTTTTTTCTAATTCTTATGCAGCCTAACTTATGCTGTGAGGGACTCTGCAATAATAAAGAACCTTCCCCTCCCTGCTCATCACTGGTACATCCTTCTTTCCTGCCTTAGGTCTCTCGCTTGGTAAAAGCCAGAGTAGGTTTTTCCTTCTCTGCTGTTGTCCATCTGATGAGTGCTGCTCTCTGGCAGTCTGAGGAAGGCCTGGAGTGCCAGCAGCCAGTTGTGAGCAGCATGGAGCAAAGCTTTCCATCTCCTCTGGAATCAGCCGCCAGCAGGGATCCGACACACTTCTCTCCTCCCTGCACCCCCCACGTACAACTCATTTTCTGCTGGTTCTGTGCTCAGCTTTATTTACCACATGGTGCTGCTCCTTCTCTCCAGTCATGGAGACAAGTTTGGGCCACCCTTGGTGCCGGAATTGTTGCAGGTCCTCCTGGGAAGCGCCTGGTGTGGTGTTTATGATTCCACACCACGCTTCTCCTGTGTGCTAGGGCAGAGCAGTTCACAGGAGATGAACAGGACAGAGGGAAGCATAGGGAGGAGGCTGTTTCAGGGCTTAATGACCTGCTGTGGTTTGACTCCTTCATTCTGGTTATTCCAATTTTTGTGATATTTAATCAGAAACCTTTGGTACTGCTTCCCTGAAGGCCCTGGTTCCTGGAGACACAGGATTATATGAGAAGCCTGTCTGGCTTTTCTCTATTCATGGGTGAGTTGTTTGCCTCTTAGTGGAGACAGAATCCTTGGTCCTTAGAGAAAACTTCTAAAATGTCACCAATAAGGTTCTAAACCCAAAGGGAAGATTAAAAAACTAATGTAGTATTTCTGTACAAAACATACAACAAGGAAAGAAAAATCCCTCTGCAGCTCTTAAGCTGTTTGTGAGCAGTCTGGGCTGAGGTGAGTGTGGAGAAGACCTTGCAGATTTGTATCCTGTGTTGCTTTACCCCTTTTCTGAAATGAAACAGGATGAGGGAGAAATAACAAAGAAGTCTTTGAGGGGGAATTGTTCTTGAGGAGGGTATTGTGGTTATCGTAAAAAGAACAATCCTCTGCAAACAGCTGCTGCTCCTCTTTTAATTTTTAAGTAGCTTTAAAATCAGGAGCTTGATAGCAGGGAGGGTGGCATCCTTGCCTGCTTCTAGCTCGGAAATGAATATTTAGTCATGTAGAAAGGGTTTATGAAAGCAGATTCCCTTCGCAAAGATGATTGTCACAGAAGCTTAAATTGTCTGCCAAGCATCATAATGGAGTTTTACTACTGTAGGAAAACAAAAGCAAAAGATAAGCTTAACTCAGTGAAACAAAAGAGAACAAAGGAGGGAGCTCAGTGAAGAGCTTCATTGATGACAGGAGAGCACAGTGATTTCCCTGCAAGTAACAACTCAGAAGGGGCTCCTAAAATTAGGTTAATACACTGAGCAGCTGCAGAGGCTGTAACAGGGCTAGGATAGTGCAGTAACAAGTGTGGGCAAACAGGTTTGTGGGCTCCAGAGCAAAGCCACCCTCCTGTTCTCCAGAGAGGGGCTCTGAAGGAGCATCATCTAAAAATCACATCCAAAAGTTCTGCTGGGCAGAGAAGGAAAGAAATTCCCAAGTGAGAGGAATCATGAAGTGACAAGGATATGGCCCTAAACAATTGCTGACAATTTCTTGCCATCCTTGTTCCTCTGGTGGAACACTTGGGTAATCTTGCCCTCCTCCTGTTTTCAGTTGTGCTAAAGGCATGACTTAGGCCAAAAGATGATTTGAGAGATGGTGCCTGGGTAAGGCAGTGGGAAATATTTGCCTTTGACTTAAGCAGTTTTGAGGCAGTGGCACTGTCAGGAAGCCAGAGCTCACTATCAGTTTTAAAATGTCATGTATAGTTTCTGTCTAGCCCTTGCAGTCTCCATGGCTTCCTATTTTGCTTGCGTTCTTAAAATTGTGTATAAATATCCATTATTGAATGTGAAATGAAGGAGTGAATATCAACCAGGTGAACAGTTCTTAGCCTGTAAGACATATACTGTCTGTTGGGATATGGCAAGCCATCTCTGTTCCCAGAAATTCAGCTCTGATCCTGCATATGGTAAGAAATTTAGGCTTCCTGTAGTGAGCATTTGTGTGTCTAGACTTAAACATAGCACATGAATGTGTGTGTTGCACTGTTATGCAGAAATATGGAAAGACTTGCCAGGACTGTCCTGCTGTTCTTCATGAAGTACCCTGAGGGCTTCACTTTCCCTATGAAAATGGAAAAGAATATATGGCACGAAGTCTTAAAATCCTAAAACCAGCTTGACCATGCTACTTCTCCTTTTTCAATGTTGTGTTTGTGGTGGGGTTTTTTTTTGTTGCTTTATTTTTACATTTGCATATTTTACATATGCATTGAAAGTAACTCGTAGTAGAATGGCAAATGTGTGACACATTCACCCCAAGCTCTCCTACCACTGGAGTCAGTGGTGATGCTGCAGGTAGAGGGATTGGATGGTTGGACCTCCTGCTTAGACTTGTAGAATTATTTTATCTCTTTCCTTGAAAATGCACTCCAGAGCAGTCATGGTTAGCATGATTCTGCCCTTTGGCACTGCCTGCATGAAGGCCAGAGATAAAAGGGTTAATCAGGTGGCTCCTCCATGCAGAGGGGCAGCAGGAAGAGCTGCAGGGCCTGAGTGGCCCAGGCTGCTTTTGGGAGACTCCTGTGAGCAGCTTTACTTCTGCCATTTGTCACTCACCTGCCTTTTCAGTGTAACTTAAAACCAGCTGGTGCCTGTGCTGCAGTTACCGTGCCCTGCTTGTAATTTGACAGGTATACATAAAATTTGCTCTACAGCAGGCTAATACCCTTTGGAGATAAAGGAGAGGCAATTTTTACAGATATTGACATCAGTGCCTTGCTTGGGTGTTGGATGCAAACCTGGCTAGATAATGGTTGTGAAAGAGATGAGAGGTTACTTATTGGTGGTTTTTTTTTTTTTTTTTTCAGAAATGCATGGGATAATGTATTGAGCATGGCTTGGAAAAGGTCTGTCCTGGCACCAGTTCAGTTAATATTTCTGTCCTTGTAATGACTTGGATGATGCAGAAGGGAGTGTCCTTATTAAGCTTGCAGATGATGTGAAGCTGGGCTGGGCTGTAAATACATCACATAAATAATCTTCTAAAAAATGGATGTGATTCATTGAAGAGAAATGTAGAACAATGGCTTGGATTTGTGCAGAAGGCTTGTAGCAAAAGATCTGGAGCTGTGGTGTGTCACAAGCTGAACATGAGTCAGCAATGCCATTGCTGCAAGAGCACTTTCCACAGAAATCAAAACTCCTTGTTGTGAGAAATTGCCATCATGTCACGTTGGGTGTGCTGCCTGCAGGTCACCTGGTGTCATCCTGCTGCTTCTGCTGTTCCTGGGAGCCACGGGAATTCTCTGTGCCTGGTTTGGGGCACTGACCTTCAAGGGAAAAGGTGGAGTGACTAAGTGGACTTGACTTGAGGCTGGTTAGATAATGGGCTTCAAGAGAGAAATCTGTTCTCTCTGTTCCTGGTGCAAGAAACTTAATCAAGTGGAAAAGCTAAACAGGCTGGGAGGATTTGGGAAGTTTGAGAGGCTGTGGGGTCTGTTGGACAGCCTTTAGCAGCAGGCAGGTGGGCTCTGTTAGGTTTGTGGAGAGCTTTGGTGCCTTGTTTCCCATGGATTACGGTGTCTGTTCCTGCCGTGCTGAGTCCTGTGAAGGAGAGGCAGGATGCTGCAGTTGTGAGGCAAACTGAGATGAGGGGGAATGTGCCCTCTTTATCCATCCTTCTGTACAGCCCCAGCACAAAGGGCTGTGTGGAAAGGCTTTATAAAATCCCCGTGTCTGTTTGCTCCCGCTGTTGCACACATCCAGGGATGTCATGGTGAGTCTGTGTGCTGGGGGTTGTGTTTACATCTGTGCTTTCTCTGAGGGTCAGCTTTTGTCTGGAGCACTTGTCATGGCTGGGATTGGTGCTAGGAAGCTGCAGGGGGCTCTTCTCAGTGCAGGAATTGGAATCACAGACCTGCTCAGGGTTTGCAGCGTTTCTGATAGGGAGGCAGTGCATGTTCCTCCTGCTGCTGCCTCCTCTTCCCTTGTGCTGGCACCATGTGATGTTTACAGGCCCCCAGAGTGACCCCAGTCAATGAAATCAGCTCAACTAAGCACAGCCATTAAAGAAAACTCTGATTTTGCTAAAGGCTTTTTTTGGCTTAAATGTGGTTCCCCACTTGAACCCACAGACAGCTGCACGAGTCCAAGTGGGTTTTTTGAGCAGGGAGAGGAATGAACGGAATGGGAGAGCTTGGAGAATGCCTGAACTTTCACATGTGCCAGGAAAGCATGCCTTGCTACAGCCCAAAGGCTCCCACACCCAGAGCAAATGACTCAAATCCAACTGCTTTGGAATCTGTGGACTTCAGGTGTGACCCAGAGGCTGTGTGTACCATGCAGGTGTAGTGTCTGTCAAGTAGCAAGCATGTAATTTGGATTCTGTTGCCTATGTAAGCATTAAATTACATGCTGTTAGAGTTTTGAAGGAAGGTATTTAAAGCCATCTAAACTTTAATAGAAACAAGATTTCAATTATTCTTGTAATGAGAAGGATGAAAGTTTTCTAGTTTATCTAGAAAAAACCCTGTTCTTTAATGAACATCCATAATTAGAAATGCACTAGTCTATAACTGAATTTCTAATGAATAATCTATAGATTTAGCAGCTTCTGTCTTTTTTTTTCCCTTGCCCTTTATAAAAGTTCCCAGTAAGCTACATATTTCCCACTGTGCAACTCATAGAGCATGCTACTGTCTTGCCATATGGTTGCTTTCCTCTAGCAATTAATAGGACTGCAAAGGCCCCTGAATCTTTGGGGACTGTATATTTGCTTGTGGTCTTGTCAGAACATGCAGCATTTCGAAAGGCAATTTCTCACATTTATGTCCACTGAATAACAAGTTGCCCAAAAACCAGCGTAGTAGAACTTAAACAGAGCAATTTGGTTTATACAATAAAAAAAATGCAAAAAACCAAACCAGAGTTGTTGTATTATTTCAAGTTTCTCAGGTCACATTCAAGAACTAGTTTTTATGGCTGGATGCATGTTGCATGGATGCATGTAATCAGTTTCTTGGCAAGTGTACTTACAAGGACATTGTTTCATTTTTTTCCCTTTCATTATTTAAAAATTAATGTGACCCCAAACAAGTAAACTTGAAGAAATCAACTAACATTTGTAGAGATGTAGTAAGGGATGGAGGGGAAGATTATGGAAACAATAGTCAAAGTCCCTACTTAAAAAAGGGAAAAAGAGATTGCATACCATTGTATTGAAGTTGCCCCTTTAACCCAGCTACATGAGCACTGAAGGGTTTGAAGAAGATTTTAGATCTTTTCTACACAGGTTTTTTTTTGGAGATGAAAACTGCAGGCACCTTTTAAGAACAATCTTTGTCTGAATTATCTCTTCCTTGTGCTCCTGAAGCCTACTTAGATGACATTTGAAAGTGGCTGTGCATGATTTCTTCCTCCTCATGGCTCTCGTGTGCATCACAGCAGGAGCAGCTCTGAATGCAGAGCCCCACAGCATCCAGGGCTGGAGCTGCTCTGTGGTGGAGCATCCCCAGTGCTGCAGTACCCAGCTCACTGGGATTTTGTTTTGTTGGGATATCCAGGAAGTGTCTGACAGGTGGATCTGACCGAGGCTCAGTGAGAGAAGTCTTGTGTTCTTGTGTTCATGGGCTGCTCTTGAGGAAGGAGGTGTCTCAAGGGTGAAGCTATGGCTCAGTTGCTTTAATGGAAATCTGAGGATCTGGGCTTGTTCGTGGCTTTTGGGCAACTCTGAATAAGCCTCTTGCTTTAGAACTATTTAGACTGTAAACTTGTGGAAGGTGGAACATGTCCCCTTCTGCATATATTACTGTGCCTAGTGAAAAGGAGGAACCTTTTTCTGCATGTCTCCTAAGCTAATACTAAGGATATCTTTTTGGGTGGAGTTTAGGCCTGCCAGGGAGAGTGGGATGTTGGAAAGATGTATTGTGTCTTGTGCACAGAAATGTGTCCAGCACTGGGGACACCATGGGTTAACAAAGCTGACACCCCAAGAAGTCAGGAGGTGTTTTAGTGCACCAATTCTATGGTGATTTGAGGCCTTGCTTACCTGCCCAGCCTTCAGGAGATTGTTCAAATCTCATTTTTTTCAGTATATCAGGAAAGGGAGGCAGAGAGAGGATGATGGCTACTAATCCTCTTGTGGTGCTGGAGATGCTGACTTTATTAAACCTGTTAGGTTGCAGTGGGTCTGCCTGGAAAGTGGCTTAGGACAGGGATTACAGAGCTTGGACTGACTATCAGATGTGGTGCTGCAATGCAGGGCCAGTGGGTCTGGCCTCAACTCCTGCTTAAGGTCAGGGCAGCACCTCTGCTTTGTGTGCAAACCTTGATTCCAGGATACCTCCTAAGCACCTTGGGGAAAAGTTCTCCCCACACCTCCAGCTTATCTCTGAAAGGTCAGCATCTGTATTTTTTCCCTTCCTCCCCCGCCGCTCCTGCACCCTGGAATGGAAACAAGAGTGTGTCACATTCAGCTGTGCCCTGTGAATATCAGGTAGTTCTGAGCAGATGCAAAGGATGCCAGATAAATTTCTCTCTGCAAACCTGTTGAATCTACATCAGAAAATTTGGCCAGGGATTTTATTACGGCAAGTATAGCTGTTGCTCTGTTGTTGCTGTTAAAGATGCTTATATGATCTGACAACATTAATGAGTGGGTCACATCAGTTGAGTCTATTGCACAGGAAGAATCTATTAAATTTCATGGTTATGGACACATTTTGCCTTTTTAGCTACCCTGATGAGGAAAGAAAGTGACTTGTTGTGGAGTAACCCAAATGAATTTGGAGCAGTTGATCAGTTGATCCTTTCCCATTAAATGTCTTCAGGTAAGACCTGGGCTGGAAGTAACTGGAATGCTGTGATGCTTCAAGAAAAGCTGGTGTGTTTATAATTATATCTGGTGCAAGAATATCTAACAGCAAAGGAGTGAATAGGAGCTGTACTTTTAGTTTGGGCTTTTTGGCATGTGAGTGGTGGGGAGGTGTCAGCCCCCTTCTATGGTGGCTAATTACATTTCCCACATGACATTTCTCTCTCCTTGACATATCCCATCATGTGCATCAGTGATGATTGTCACCAGCCCCCCGGCATCTCCTGTGCTTGCTTGAAATATGAAGCCATTTGTTTAGGGAAAAAAAAATCCCAAGGTTTTTTTTCTGCTGTCCTAATTTTCTCACCAACTTAGTTGAGATATTCTGTGATGGTTTTATTCTCATAAATAAGCTTATTCTCCAGATAGGCTTTTTACAGATGTCCCAGCCCAGTTAGGTACCTTGGTTTCCATGTGTTTGTTACCTGCAAGAGGATTGTGTTTGACATGGTATTTTTGTAAATAGAAAAACATACTTATATTCCATACTTAATGCAATACAGCTGTTCTGTGTGTTGAGTCTGAGCTGGTGAAGCTTTGTTTAGGAGGGCATTCTCTGCATGTCTGAGTGTCCAAACAGAAATACTCTGTGTACATAATGTATTAAAAAATGACACCAGCTTCTTGTCTTCTGGAGGACAAGGAGGTTTTTATCATTTTAAAGGCCACTCAAGGAAATGAAACAATACAGTTGTAGTGATTTATTTATGTTGCTGCTGTTGTACCAGTATCCCATTTAAATAGTCCTATTCCAGAACAAGAATCCACACTGGAGGTAACAGCAGTTGCAGTGGCTATTCCAGGAGCTGTTGTAACAGAAATTATTGCAGTGCAGCTCCTTGGGAAGATGCTGAGCTTTTGGTCTGGTTTGGGGTAGCCCTTCTGCCTACACTTCTTCAAGTAAAGTCTCACAGGAATGGGATCAGCACTGTGACTTGGAGGACACTGCTGCCTACTTTTCCTGACTTCAGCATGAACATTGCTAAAAGCTGCTCAGAATCTCTGACTCTGTTTTTATTAATGAAAATAATTTCCCTATGATGTTGCCAAACTATGTTGAGAAGTTGTTTCCCCTTTACTTAGGCACTGCTGTGCCAGCAGATGTCCAGTTTCTGCCTCTCTAATTGCCTTTTAAACTCTCCTTCATTAACTAACTCCCACCTTCTTAAATATTCCAGGATATGTGAATCTTTATGGTTTGTTTTTTTTTTACCTCAGAAGTCAGGACTGAAACCTGGCCAAGCACTGGAACATTAGATTTAGATCTAGGAAAGGGTTCCCTGTGCTCCTTACAAAAATGCATTTAATGTTTACATGTGGGCTGAAAAAGGGGAACATTGCAGAATTATTTAGGCTGAGATTGAGGAGCAGTGGAAGGGGGATCAGGGATACCAGGGAGGGAGGGCGGTGGGTGCAGTAGAGGGCATTCAGCCCAGGAGGAGTCAGACCCAAGGCTGAACCTCACTGACTCCGATTTAGCAGGAGTCTCGTGCTGACACAAGACTGGGACATTAAGGTGAGCTGCTCAGTCCAACGTGGCAGTGAATTCTTGATGACAGTTATTGATTCAGGTCTCAGAAACTGGCATATATATTGGATTTTAGAGGTGATATGTTGGGCTATCAGAGAGGAACAGTTTTGGCTCTCCTCCTGACAAGTGGATTCAGTCATAAGACCAGCAATTGCAAGACATTAAGCTTGAATGGAGCTAACTGGCTGGGGTAATTAGGGTGGTGCTCTTCTAGGGGGTGTGTTTGTCTGAGCAGGGAAAAACTCTTTGGAGGCTAGAAAAGCAAAGAAAAAAAGAGCAGAACTTAAAACCGTTCAAGTCTTTCTCCCTTGCCAAAGGCGCTGCTGAAAAATACAGTAAAGAAAGATGAGGGAATGCCTTATATATGTGTGTATGCATGTATATTTGTATAAAATACATATAAATATTTTTATTTAGGGGATGGCAGAGGGAATTTGAAAGGTTATTACTCTTGGAAGCACATAACACATCTCATCTCTTGAATTGGTAAATTGATACCAGGTGAGCTCCCATATATCTCTGAAGATCTTGCTCCTGAAAAACTCTGTCATCCTTCTTCTCTTGTACTGAAATGTAAGATATGTGACATGCTGCATATCCACCTTAATCTTTTTTATTCCTAGTTAAACAGAAACGTTCCAAATGTTCTCTTAGTCTGTCTGACCTTGGGCTCATGTTCCCAAAGCATCTGTGCAGCTAATCAAAACTATGCTGACTTACAGGGTGGTAAGTGCTTGATGCTCTATCAGGGCAGTATTCTGAACTTTGAGCATATTCTAAAAGTGAGTTACAGTTAACATGGAACATTGCAAGCAAGTACCAGGATAGCAGAGTTGCCCTGGCTGTGATAAATTGGTGGCCTCGGGGACTCAAGGTTTAGTTAATAAAAAACTCTGTTGTTGCCTTCTGCTGTTTCCTCAACTGGCATTGAATGCAAAATCCTTCAAGACTTTGAAGAGGAGCCTGGGAAGTCTGGTAGGTGGAAAGGCAGAAGAGCTGGAGGTATGGAGGGAACCCCCAGCTGCACTTGCAGTCTGTGACATTTTACATAATAAGGCACAGCACTGAAATACCGTTCAGCTGTAATGCAGTGAACTTTGACTGAGGTATAACAATGGTTTGGGGAATTCTGCTTCTCTTGGTCTATATCTGTAGATTCAAGTTGGGGTTATTCTGTTTCAAAATAGAAAAAAACTGTGGTCTCCTCCTCTGTTTCTTTTGAGCTTTCCGTATCGGAGCACTCAGGATAAATCACGTCCTTGTTGAAGTCAATGGCAAAGCTCACGCTTCTTTTGATGGTGTCAGGTTTTATCCATCACAAGCTGCTGAACATTTCTGAATTCACTCAGATGTAATCAAAACATAAATGCAAATCAGTATCATCTCATAATGCAGCAAATACAGGGGGAGTATCTTTCTAGTGGTGGTGTGAAAGACACATCTGTGCGTATTTTTAACACACCTATGCTGTGATGAACAGATTTAGATACTGTGTCATTATGATCACAGGGGAGAGACATTTCATTGTCATTGACTGATTGCTTCTGCTCAGCTCTCGTTCTTTCATCATAAGGAGTCTAGGGATTATGATGGACAAGGCAGAAAAAATTATGTAGCTGTTTGCTGTGGCTCCAGATGCTGGTGACCTTCCCTCCACCACTGGGGTGTCAGATGCACAGTGAATGGTGAGAGGCAGTGGGATTTCATTCCTTGAGAGAAGGGAGAAAAAGTACCTGTGCATTAACTGGGATGATGAAATTACTGAGTGCTGATTTCAGTCCTGCGTGGATCTCCTTGAGTCACTGTTATACTGGATAGGGTTTTGAGATAGTTTCTCAAAATATTTGAGGTAATTTCTTAAAATGTATGGAATATTTTCAGAAGCTTAATCTGATTTTTCACAATGCTTTCCCGAGAAAAATTTCTCAGAACATGATGTGCTGATGGTGGGATTTAGGTTCTTTACTTGGTACAATCAGTCAATTCACTAATTAAACTCTTCTTGAACCTTTAGGAAAATCGTAAGTTAAACAGAACTGCTATTTTAAAACTCAGCCTTTAAAAACGTTGAGGGGGAGGACTACCTCTTCCAAGTTATCTGAGTCAGCGTGGGAACCTTTGTTATCCAATGTGATTCATTTCAGGGAATGCAGCTTGTGAATCAGAAATGGGGCTAGGGTGTTAAAGGAGGAGGGGAAGTATCCTATTTTATCTCCCAAGCAAGAATTTTAACTTGAAAGCTAGTTCTTTTCTCTGCTTCCCTGCTAATATAATGGGAGGAGAAGTATGAAAAAGCTAGTTGGCAGAGTTGTAGGCAAGTTGGACAGTGATGAGATAGTTTTGGAAATGGTTGTGTGAAGTTGCATAAGAAAATGGGATCAACCTGTTCCTTTAGCATGGACCAGTGTGCCTAGATGGGTTGTGAGGAGGAGTGCAGGTGGGGTGTGCAGGCACTTTGGGATAAAATGAGCTATGTATTTGTGGTCTGTTATTTAGGAAGCTTTGATTAACAGCTCTCTGTGAGGATTCACAGTCTGCTCAGCAATTCTGTCACCAAGTATTGTGGGAATGAGGAGAATGTTCCTGCTGTTAAGGCAGTCATAAAAGAATGTGTAAAAGTAAGTATTTCTGGTGACATGGTGAGTCTCCTCACCTGGGGTTTTGAATTAAAATTTCTCCATGAATGTGTATGGTGGTCAAAGCAGAGACATCTGTAAGACTTTTGAGAAAGAGCTAATACATCATGCTGACACCTGTTGGAGTGTGACATGAGATTCCTTTTATGCTCTATCACCATGACTAGAGGTGTTCTCTTCCTTTGTAGCAGCATTTGGAAACTAACCAGGAGATAGGAGCTGGTGTCTCATTCCTGTTAGGTAAATTCCATGTGCTGCTAGGGGGCTTTTAATAGTTAACTGCTTCCATTTCAATTTACTAAGCTGCAGGGTGTCCCTTAGGTAAATGCAAATTATCCTCATAATAAATTTTAAAAATATTTCATAAGAGCGTACCTACACCAGCAGGATGGAGAGTGGGGAGGAGGAGAAAAAGGAAGGTAGTGGGGTTTTGGCTGGGCTTCTAATAAAACTTGTATAATTGAATATGTGCTAAATGAGAGCAGCATCTAATGAGAGTAGATGAGCAGAATGACAATTGAGGCTATGTATTTCAAGCTTAAAACCACAATGAGGGCAGTAAATATACCAGGTATTAGGTAGCCAGATAACAGAAAGTTTAAGACTTCATAAAAATGAGCAATGTTCTTTCTTCAGGAACACAAAAAAGATTCCTGTAGCATTGTATCATGTCCTTTCTTTGTCCTTAATCAGCAGCAGCAGAGGCCTGGAGTTCAATACATATTGACTTAAAGCATATGCTGAAGTCTGAACTACTTGGGTTTCAAAACTTCGATTGTCGGGAGCAGCATACTAATCTTGGTTAAGTTATCTGTTCTTTTAGAGTTAATTCTGCAGTGTAGTCACACTTTTAATTCTAACATATTAAACTTTGAGCTGTTTAAAAATCCATGCATCCCTACCACTGAGCAGCTTGTTGGAAGAGCAAGCATATAACTTATTACAGAACTCTGATTGCCTTGGGAGCAGCATTGCCTGTGTCCATTAATCTCAGTAACATTATATACACATAATATATTGATAAAATGTTAATGACCTAACTTAATGCCAATAAAAGCTGGAAATGAGGGTGTAGGAGTTCAAAGTGTAGCACTCTTTAGCCTTCAGTCATCCTGGTCGGTTTATTTGTTTGCTTACTGATGAGTTTTTTAAAATCTCTCCCTTCCCCCCCCGCATTGCCACCAGACTTTACACAAAAGGACAGGTTGTGCCCAGATTCTAAACTAGCTATTCACACATCAGAGGATGAGAAATGTCCTCAGACTGGCCACTGCACAAACGTTTTGGTATTCTGCTCTCCTTTGCCAACTTGCGCAGCTCCTGTGCGCGGTGCAGCCAAGAGCCTGCCCAGCCCTGGCTGGCACCTGAGACTGAGCTGCTCCTGACATGCCAATCACTTAGTCCTGACTTAAAAGGCAGCTGGTAGAGTAGCAGGCCTGCCACTGTGAGGAGGAGCCCCTCAGAGTGTCAGTAAAACCAGCAGCAAACGCTGCTCAGGTGCCGCTGAGCCGAGCTTTGCTGCTGGTGCTGCCGCAGCACTGGGAAACCTGATGGATTTCTGTAGCTGGAACACCAGGAAAAATGCAGCCTGGGAAAGGTATTAAGGCTTCCAAGTATTTAAATTAAAACTTAAATCTGAACTCTGCAATGCATCGAATGGACGGAGGTGAAACAGAGCAACAGAAATCAATATAAAAAGTAATTCATGCTAATGACATTTAACAGCCCTGCCCTGCAGTGTGTGATTGTCTGGGGAGCAGGCTGGTGTGTTGGCTCTTGAAGTCTTACATAAAGTGTGAAGTGAAGAATGTGTGCTGGAGGGCATCAATATAAATCTCCTAATACATTTTGAATTTTCCCCCTCCTAATTAAAGCAAATGAAGCTTATGGTGATCCTCATAGGATGTTCCTTGAGAAGAGGGAAAAATAAACTGAGTCTAGTCTGTATGTTGAAGGTTAATTCTAATAAATCAGAAAGCAAAGATCTTGTAATAGGAAAGTATTTTCTGCGCTCACCCAATTAAATGTTAGAAGCTGGATAATGGAATAATTGTAGTTAGTCAATTGCTACAAAGTCATAATAGCTTCAGTACAACTAAGACTCCAAGGCAGTAAAATGCCAGTGGTAAAATAATAAAACCATTATTTCAATAATAATCTCGAGTTAATTAGAATAAGGCAGTGCAATGTATTTTTAATATTAGACAAAAACAATTAGCATAGTACTTAGTAACAACAATATCCTTATTATCTGAAAGGCAAAATAGGATTAATACAGCAGTAAAGCATCGAAATCATATGTCAACAAAAGAACACAGAGGAAAAATTACTTTTTAAATAGCTCAAGCCCCAACACAAGTAATGGAAGCTTCCACATCCAAGGAAAGGAAAATTTGATTGCAGCAGATGTATGGATGAGTTTCTTGATACACGTATGGTCTTTTCCCTGTGCCAAATGTTTATCTTTGTGGCTTCTTCACAAAAAGTCTTGAGTATGTTCTGATTATTCCTCCCTCTTCTTATTCCTGACAAGATTGAGACATGATATATTCTCACATGTCTGCCTGAGTACAAAATAACTAAAAGTTAAGGCTAGAGGGATTATTTAAATTATGGTCTGACCTCCTGCAAAGCACAGAGCAGAGAATTCTGCCCTGTTAATCCCATGCCATCAGGCTGACATTTGAGGCAGATGTGTGTTGTAGGTGCCCCAAGATTCTGGACTCTTTTACAGCTTATGTCAGTCAGTACTGTGACCCCGTCACTTCTTAATAGGGTGAAAAACTGCAGTAGATTTTCTTGGGTTTTTTTGTTGCAGTTGCCCTGGTGGAGATCTGGAAGGCTGAGAAAACATTAAGCATTCAAACCAAGCCTCATACAAGGGCTGTAGCCAGCCTTCCATGGGGACGTGTGAACACAGGCTTTATAATTGCAGGGAGCAGTCAAGAACAAAATGCTGATTTTTGTTCTTGAAACCTTTTCAGCTGCTTTGAAGTTGATCTAGTGAATGTTATGGCACTTTCACTTTGGTGCTTCTGGGTCGTTGTTGCATGTTCAGGTTTTGAGGTGGAGCAGACGCTCCTGCTCAGCCTTACCTGCATCTTCATTTCTCTCCTGAGGGAAATGAGGGCTCCTTCTCCAAGAGGGAAAAACGAGTTCAAGCCCTCTAAGCTTCACTATCTTGCTGCCTCTGGGCTGAGTTGGAAATGGTGACTGAATGGGAAAAGTCTTGCTGGTTGTGGTGCAGGGAAGGGGCTTAGGGAGAGTGAGAACTGCAGCTCTGGAGCTCCTCACTGTGCAGTAGATCAGGAGTGATGAATGGCAGTGTACTATACAGTTATTTGGAAAATAAGTTCTTCCTGGAACACCTTGATAGTTTTGCTTTCTGTGTGTATTTTACTCAGAAATACATAGGCTTGCATTCTGGCAGACTCCTCATTAGCACCGGCACAAGAAATTATCTAGTTTTTGGAGAAACTTGTCTGTTCAGAGAAATACCAAAAACTCCTGCACAGCTACCAATATTTGCATTATAATATCTGCCACGTTGCAATAATATTTTGTAATTTAAGCCCAAGGACATAAATTCAGCAACTGCAGTATAGTCAATAAACTAAAAAAATTGCTTGGTGTGGATAATTACGGCACTGATCTTGCATTACATTTTAACCTACATGAGACCCTGCTGACTTGACAATGTTAGTTACTTCCTTTTCTTGTAGTGCAGGTTATGCTGCTTTGGTCTAGCATAGTGGCCAAAAAGAAGGCCATGGATCTGTTCCACTGTGTCTGGTACTATTTTACAGTGCAGCTGCTTGATAACCTCTCTGTTTTACAATATTGATAGCCACTAACTAGTTTGTAGTTCTGGAGAAATCCAGGAGATGCACTGTAGGAGGAAATGCTCTCAAAGCATAACTCCAGTTTGTTAGAACTAGCTGCTAGCATTTTCTTCCTTTTTGTTATCAGTTAAATTCTTGCTGTGAGTTGTGCATCCCCCTTGGGTTTTGTAACTGGGAATAATGCCTGACATTTTGCTGGGGAGCACAGGGTGGTGGAGAAGGTTAGGAAACTCCCCTGTTTTCAGTTGTGGCAGTTTCTGCCACAGAAATGGTTTTTCATCTAGATAAAATAAGAATCCTAATGAGATGCGTCCTATGATTAATTTGTAGCATTTTGCCTCCTGAAAGAATCAAAAATATATAAGCTAATTTCCACAGAGCTATCTCAAAGAAAGAGGCATCTCCCAAAGGCCTTTACACCATGGGAAAGCTCCTATTTTCTGCAACATCCTCATGCCTGTGTGTTGTTTGGGATTTTCACGATGCTGTCAGCTGCTGCAGACATATGGCTCCAATTGATTTGTCCTGACAATAACAGTTACCAGCACTCATTTCTCCACACCAAGAATGAGGCACATCTGTTATAAATTTGTTGACTGTCAAGGACCAGTAAAGACCTGTCTGAAGAACATCCTTTTTTTTGTCTTGTACTTCTCCCACCCTCCCCGCCCCCTCTGAAGCCTGGTTGTGGCCTGCTGTCCAAGACTGGCTATTTAAAGGTCATTTCCACAGAATGGTGTATATCTTGAGCACTGATTTTTATCAAGATTATATTGCCATGAATAAATAATTTCTAAGCACGCTTTCTCATTTTATTCTGGGAATTCTTAGTTGTTCAGAAAGAGTTTTGTAGTCTGGTTTGGTTTCTACTCAGACAGTGATTTTGCCCCTTAGCCCCATTTCAGGCTATAGCTGATTACTTCAGTGTGTACTTTTATCTTTGAATGCCTAAAAACATTTGTTTTATTTTGAGTCTGAGCTAGAAGATTCCTGCAAACTACAATGGGAGCTAATAGAAGTGGAAAAAAAGCCATAATCTTTTGCAATATGGCAAATATACATAGAAACGCTTCTCCAGGATAATGTTACTCCTCTGCCACCCCAGTCCCTTTGTTTTGTGTACATCTTCTGTGGGTCTCTTCTGTGGCTGAATGCCTGGGTGCACCTCCTGACTAGTGCAGTCTGTGAAATTATTTTATCACCTTGGGTTTAACTTTGAAGGACAAATTGGTGCAACTGCCTGGATGGAATATTCCACTGGCACTCAGGTCTGATCCTGCATTTTAATTCTGCTTTGACTGATGGCCATCAGATGATACCAGGTAATGATTTGTCTTCTCTGCCCCTCTGTTTTTCCTGACAGCATCTTTTCAAAGTGCTGTGGTATCTCACATTGTGCAGGGCTGTGTAGGAGCAGTTTTACCCAGCTGTGAAAGCTCCATGATGTGGGAGCAGGGGAATGGGACTTTGCACTGTAGGCTCTGATGTGTTCCTGTTGCTCTCATTCCCAGAATCAGAAAATACGGATATCTAACAGGTGTGGGCAGCTCACCTCTGCTGGCACTGCAAGCAAGACATTCCTGCCCTCCAGGTGGAAGGGTGAGAAGGAGGGACAGGCACTACAGATATTTTGCTGCTTCTCTGACTGGCACAACTAATTTCAGGATGATTTCTGTTCCTTTGCTCTGCCCCTCACCTGCCCTAGGGGTGGCTGGAATAACACAGAGCAGTAGCATCTGCTTGTCACCCTCCCCTTTAGCAGGAGGAATGTGCACCTTGCCTTAGGACCTTTACCCTTAGACTATGAAAATTTGCAAGTTTTGGCTTTGCAGGTATCTATGAGGCTTAATGAAGTTTAGTTTTGACTTTTCTTTGAGTTTGCATAAAAATGATAACGTTTCCTTTCCTGCTTCTCATTCAATAGCACGAGCTGGGATTCATAACACTGCAAGGGAAATATTAATTTAAAAGAAAAATCCTTTTCCTCCATTTTAAATTAAATTTGAAATGAAGAAAGACATCTCTATTCCTCCCATGGTAATCTTTCTTTTGTTTTTAATACAACATATTATGATGTCATAAATAGAAATGTAATCTTATTAAAAGGCATGCAGCAAGTGCTACTTTATTGAAAAGTTTTTTAAAATAATCATTTACCAACTTGAAATATTAATGTAGCTGGCTGGAAATGGCAGATTTTTACTACAGCATAGTCATTCTTCTAAAAAGCAAATTAAAATAGATATATTTTCAAGAAGTGAAATTTCCGATAGTGACAGCTTTTTATTAGCATATTCTGGCACCACTATATATTTTTAATTTTTTTTCTTAAAGCGCTAATATTTATTCAAATGTAAAGTTAAAAAAAAATTAAAATATTTTTCTGCTCCCTCTTCCCCTTGAATTCTTCATTGTCTGTAGATGGAGTACAAACAAAATTATCGTAAATCTCAATTCGAGTGTCACTTGGCTTTTGTATAGTACAAATAAACTGACATCAACCCAGGGCCCTTGCCTGTGAATGACAGAAAGAGTGTGTAACACCTTCTCACTTTTAATTCTAAGGGGCAGAAATGCAGAGTCTGCTGAATATCTCAGCTGCCTTGGACCTCAGTGGCAATTAAGAACTTGCAGCTCTTTCAAGGATTTCTTCTTTCCTGACTTGATATATTCCTTAGTGTGACCTGAGAAGCACCTTTTTCCTTTTTCCTTTCCTTACTTATACTGAAAATAACGAATAGTTATTGATTACATGTTGCTTAATGGGCTCTAATAAATTTACATTTAGAATAAAATTCTCCAGTGGAGTGTTTCCAGTTAAATCAGGGCCTAGTTCCTGTACATTAACACCACTCTGCTGCAGTGACTTGTCTCCAAGCCTGTTTTTTTGAGTCTGGGACTGGTTTTCTCTATTGCACCAACCTCCTTCCCCTTCCCTGTGGCTCAGGCTTGTCCCTGATTGCTTCTCCCTGGGGCTGGCTCTGGCCCCTTGCTGCTGTTCAGTTTGGAAGCCTCAGCCTCTGTGCCTCTTTTCTGTCTATGCTGTGTTTTTTGGGGGTGAAAATGAGGATTGTTTGCTGGGGTATTTTTTTGGTAATTGGTGATTGTTTGGCTTCCAAAATCCTGGCAAGTCCTAGTATCCATCTTAATAGGATAATGACTTCAGCCATCTCAGTTGGAAGCTAAGCTTCTTGCAGTTTCTGGGTATTTCAGCAGATCTGCTTAAGCTAACTTCTTATCTCGTTTTTGTATCTTTTATTTCCCATCAGAGCAGTGCAGTAAACAGAGGGATACAGTCCATGTGAGCAACAATGATCTTTGTATGTGCTGTGTTAAGATGGATCATATCAGTTGCCAAGTGTGCTCTACATCAGGCTTTATATTCCTGCACCTTTAAATCTAATCACATGGAGTAGATGATACTTTCTAATCATTGTTGCCTTTTTTTGTAGTTATTTCAAGTCCTGTGTTCAAATCGGATTTGGTTGTCAGTTGGCAAGTAGCTTGGGTATGTGGATGCCTCTTTGTAGTACATCAGTTTGTTCATCAGAGAAAATTACAATGTCAGGAGTCCTTTTCCTCCCCCTCCCTGAAATTTTGATGCATGTTTTGCAGAAGTCATGAAAGGATTTAAATCCAAAGCTGAAAAGCCTGACTGGAACTGATTGCTTTGAGCTTCTTGTTTACAAAATATGAATTGGGGGTTAAAAAAAGAAAGACAACAAGGGGTTTTCTTATGAATAGACTTACTTCTGATTTCTCTAGCAAAGACTGTGGTGTGTATGGAGAATGTAAAAAAGAATAGCAATAAAAGCATGCTTAATGGTGAGCAGCTTTTTCGAGGAAAACTCGTTTTTGATAGTCTGTGCAGTATTGGTAGAAGTTCTTTGTTGTTATAAGATGCAGCTTTGCTGATCCCTGTCATGGGTAGAAGGAGGAATGTTGTCACGGAGCAAACACTGATATGTTGTCAATATTTATTGCATTTGTTGTTTAAAAAGTAGTGTCCTTATTTTAATGTACTTTTAAATTGCTTAGAGTAAGAGATGATATCTGTTTTGACATTAATATCTCCTTTTTGGTGACAAACTAGAACACACAATATCGCCACAAAGAAATCTCTAAGTCTTGCATAAAAGGGTGAATCTGTTTTTCAACACTGACGCCGGCTATCTGGGAGATGGTATGTTCTTACAGTTTGCAGTGAATGCATAAAAGAAGCATAAAATACAGAAATAACAACTGTGGAACACATGTGCCCTCTTTGGAATTAACTCGCCCGGGGGAGTTATTTTCTTGAGTAATTAAACTTTCTGTGGGTATTGAGGACCATTCTGGGGCTTTCTGAGTCAAGTGGGGACTAAGTACAAAGCTGTATTGTAATTAAATAGGCAAGAGATCTGCTGGGGAAGTGAGAAACCTGCAGCATCAACAGCCTTGCTTCCTGCAGGTGGGCTGAAGGCTTCATGAGGATTCTCACCATTCCAAAAACAATTCTATTTGTCAGGCTGCAGGCTGCACACCAGATTATCTCCGGCCTTTCAAGGCACAGTGCTTTTGCTGCGTTTTTCAGTAATTTAAGTGCTCGTAATAAGTGCAGGGTTGGCAGCACTGGAATGAGAGTGTTACAGTGGTTGAGATGCGGTGGGGACCGAGCAGCGCTCTGGGGGAGCCAGACTGGAACAGGAGCGGGCAGATCCTGCTGTTTTCCACTGAGGTGTCTCCTGCTGGTCCCTGAGGCTGGCCCTGAATACTGTGTGCCCTCATCCTGCTGGGCTGGCAGTGTGGGACCTGCTGGGGAATGCTGTGTGCCCCATCCTGCTGGGGAATGCTGTGTGCCCCATCCTGCCAGGCAATGCTGTGTTCCCCATCCTGCTGGGCTGGCAGTGTGGGACCTGCTGGGGAATGCTCTGTGCCCCCATCCTGCTGGGAATGCTGTGTGCCCCATCCTGCCAGGCAATGCTGTGTTCCCCATCCTGCTGGGCTGGCAGTGNGGGAATGCTGTGTGTCCCCATCCTGCTGGGGAATGCTGTGTGCCTGTCCCGTGTCCCTCTCCCTGCTCCCAGCCAGACCCGCAGTGACACTGGAGCGAAGCCTTGTTGTTGTTCCCAGCACCTGTGTGCCCTGAGCTGCTCCTCTCAAAGCTGCCCCTTGCTCACTTAAATCTCGGTGTTCATCCCAGCTCCCCCGGGCCCGGCACAAGGTGACAGCATCCCTTTGTTCCTTACGAGCTCTCAGCTCCTCCTCTCCCACTCTTGTGCTGTGAGAGCACTTCTTGCCTCAAGATCACCATTTCTGAGTACTCTAAAATGTAGCTCGTTATGAGGCTTGTTATGAAAATTGATGTGTGAAACAAGGAGGTGGAGGGTGGAGTGGGGCGCTGGAGGCTGGAGAGGGTGACAGTGACACACCAAGGCATGGCCAGGCAGGGCTGAGCAGCCTGGGTTGAGGGCACAAAGTTGGTGTTAAAGGTGCTTTGATTCATCTCATGTGTCATGTGTCATCCCCCCCTCTCCTGCCCAAGGTCTTAGATTTTTTGCTAAAAATGAATTTTCCTTTTTTTTTTTGAGTAATAGGCCTCAAACAGCATGTGGCACTGCAGTGACAGGCTTGCCAAAAACTGTCAAAAACTGAGTTATTGCTTCCAGTATCTCTGTGCATGTGGCCCAGGATAGCAATTGTCTTTTTCTGCAGTGGTATTGCAGCATGAACTTTCATCTAATTCATTATCCACCCTAATACTCAAGTCTTTCTGCATTACTGCTTTCTAAACAGCACTCTCTCACTTCATTCCTGCACTGATTATTATTTCTCCCCCACTGCATAGCCTCACATTTATCTTCGGTGGAATGTCTCACTTACATCAGCCCATTTAGCTGAGCTTGCCAGGCAGCTGAATATTTTTGAGATGTTCTTGCTCGCTTCTCCTCCTCTTGTTTTAGCATCGTTTACATTTCTGGAGTGTGGGGTAGCTTTGTCCTCCAGATGGTTCAGTTGGTTGGCTGGGGAAGAGCAGTGACCCTGTGCCCTTTCAGCCTGTGCTGCATATGCCCCCTGTATCATTACAAAGTGAGCACCACTGCTGGGAATTTGGGGCTGTTTCCTTCATCTGAGCTCTGTTACTGCTTTTTTGTTCGGTTTTTTTTGGTTTTGTGGTTTTGCGTTTTTTCTGTGTGTGTGGGGAGTTTGTTTCTTTCTTTGTTTTTGTTTGGTTTGGTTTTTTCGTTCTTGTTCTTGCTGCCAAAGACCTTAATGCTCTTGCTCTTAGTGGTATGAGGTTCTGTGTCAAGATCTTTATTGAATTCTCTGGAGACAAATGACCAACGAACCAAGTATTCGTTTGGGATTCTAAACAGCACCAGACCTTCCTGCTGGGAAATTTCCAGAAAAAAGTCTTGCCTGGGTGAAAAAGCTAATGGGAAACTGAAAAACCAAGATCGAAGTTTGATTCAGTTTACAGATTGGCTCTTTAGTATTTAGTGTCTTCTCCCTTTGAACAGTGCAACTTATATGGAAGGAAAGGAGAGAGTTCTCAGAGTGGTGGGTCATGTTTTTGGGGCATATATGCCAGACTAACAACTTGTTCAGTCAGCACAAAAAAAAACCCCTCAATTTATGTCAGTTTCCACTTTAGATTTATATTTTGGGAAATAAGCGTGGATGAAACCCTTTGCTACAAAATCTGTATGTAATGCAAGCTGTTAGCATAAAAAAAGATGAAAAACCTTGTTTTGTAGATCATAAGCCAAATTAAATACATTTTTACACAAATTAAAAATGAATATTTGCTTGCTTGGTTCTACTCAGCTTTTAAGTTGGATCCCAAAATAATTTTTGTGGATCAGGCTGGAATTGCTGTCACATGCCGGAGGCACTAAATGTGGCTACCTGGGCACTACTGATCTATTTCAACACAGAATGGTACAAATCTCAAGTTATTTCTGCTCAGTCTAGGGGAGCATGCACATTTTTGCTATTTCGTCTTTTTTCCAGGAAATTGTGCAGCTGTAGGTGGCGAGACCTGACTGCAGGCTGAGAGGAAGACATCTCACAGTGGGACTAGAGCATTTCTCCTTTCTTTTCTTAAATAGTTCTTTATTGAGCTTTCCACCTTCAGCATTAATTTGAGAGCCGGAACCAAATAACCAGGAAGAGATTGATGTGGCCTCACTTTATTTCCCACAGTCGATAAATTGTTAAATGGGCCAAAGGACACAGGTTAAAAAAATCATTTTGTATAAAGAAGGAGGGATTTTTATTAGATGACAAGACCCCTTCTGTGAAAACTTGATAATGGGGCATGTTTGATCTCATGTCATGCAGTGGAGCAGCTCTGTTGGCTTCATCAAGAGCCTCAGTGTCTCCATGGGACTGAAATCAGCACTGTGCCCTGCATTTTGTGCTGGATGAACGCTGGGTGTGCTGCTCCTTCAGAGTTAGAGCAGGGTGAATATGGAGGGGTGCCTTGGAGTGAGGACCCTGGGAGCAGGGGGTGCAGAGGGGAAGCTCTTGCACAACACCACTTGTCCTCTGGGGACTCTCCATAAGTTTAGCAAAGCCCCTGGTTTGTGGGCAGATGTTTGTCTCTACTGATGGAATGCAAAGGGGCTTTGAATGGGATGAGAAATGAAATTATAGGTTGCCTACAGGGAGGCAGGAATATATTTGGAAAGATGGCAGTGGGTGGGCAGAAGTCATGCACCAAGCAGGTCTGTGTCCCACGGTCCTTGCTGTGGTTCTTTGGATGAGTCTAGTATTTTGTTTTACCAAGATACTTCATGTACTTAGGGGAATCCATTTTGAAAATGCAATAAGGCTGTGCTACCAAAAATGCTGGCAGTTGATACAAGCAAATTATTTCTAGAGCAGAGAGGTGGAACTGCTGATTTTCCAGAAGTTTGTGTGTTTTTGCGAGTACTGCTGGATTTAGTGAAATGATAATGGTATGATTCTGCATTAAGCAATGCACCACTGGAAGTACAAAATACTCCATTAAGGTCACATTTATTTGCTGTTCAGAGGGTGCTCTTTTAACACCCTGTGTGCTGCAGCACCTGGTTGTGTGAGAATAAGAGTGAGATGGGTGATTCCAGCCACGGTGTTTTCTGTTGCAAAACCTTTAAAATCTGGGTACTTGCAATAAGGCAAGAAGTGAAATAAAGTTCCCTTTTGCAGTTGTTAATCCATTGTACAAACTCCATTCTATGTGTGTGGTTTATACATTTCCCAGGTAAACCATGCCATGAATGAGGAGACCAAAGCAGCCCCTTCTCAGAGTGCCTGGGCTGATGGATTCCAGCACAAATATACTGGGCTGCCCCTGGATTCCAGCTTGTTCCAAGCTTGGCTTCGAGCTTGTTTTTGTGCAAACAGTGCAGAGATGTTGGAGCTGGCTGTGTGAGCAGTGACTTCACCCCCTCATCTGGGCTTTCATTGCCTCAGCTCACTCTGACCGGGCTACCCAAGATACTGGAGAATTGGGTTTATCTGTTTTCTCCCAAGTACCTGCTGTGCTTCTGTCAGCACTGGCTGAGAGAGCATCAGTTTCCCTGTGGAGGTCAGCCTTGCATATGAACCTGTGCTCTGAAGTTTTATTTCTGTGTTTGCATTGCTCATTGCTACAAATAAAATTCAGAGGTGACAGGACCCTTGTGAAGTGCAGTGGGGAGAGATGATGAACAAGGATGAGGATTCCTCCTTTTAAGAAATGCAGATAATGATGGTTAACAGGAGTCTGAGGGACTGTGAAGGATGCACAGACTAAGAGTTTTCAAGGTTACAGAGTTTTCAGGTGCTCCCAATTATTTTTGTCTGACTATTAAAATCAGAAGTGTCTAAAAGGACTCCAGTTTTTAGACTATAATGTGCTTTAGTCTTGTTTAAGGTGTCTCAGTTTAGATGCCTAGAGTACCAGTCTGTTTGAAAACTTTGTCTTAACGGTAAATGGAATGTATTTCTGCATTCTGTATTCTCTGGGAAGTGTCAGAGAACAGTTTGGTGGAATAAGGGTTTAACAAACAGCTGGTTTTGATGTGTCTGCAGTTCCCAGACTTGAGGGATGATTGTTCCTGGGATGCTCAGACTTCATTTCTTCAGCTGTTGCAGTGTGACATGAACAGCAGACCCTCCTTCCTGGAGGAGCACTGCAGTTGTCTGGGCTATTTTTTCTGCACTTTCTTCAGGGGGAAAAATACCAGACTGGTTTGTTTGGTTCTTTTTTCATCACACGTAGCTCACACATGGGTAGATGGGAGCTCATGTTCCACAGACGGAGAGCCCTCAGTCTCAGGGTATTCTGCAAGTTCTCTGGCAGCAGCCTTGCTGCAGGTGCTGCAGGGCACCATGCTCGTGGAAGGGGCCGTGTTGCAGTTGGTTAATTGAGTGTGGTTTTATCTTGAGGTGGAAGTTGTTGGCACTGGTTGTTATCTGGCTGACTGCTTGTTCTGAGCACAAGTGCTGCAGGTGATGCTGGTTGACATCAGTGGTCCAAATTTACCAGCTCTGTCACATCTTGCACAGCTGATGCCAGCTAAGTGTAAGCCATGAAAATGCAAAATCAAGCCCTCTCTAATCATCCAGCAGCATCTGTCTCTTCCTGGCCTCCCAAGCTTCTTTTTCTGAGTCCCCTTAATGGAGCATCATTAATGCAACTTGAAGTTGCCTCACTGTCTTGCTAATGAGCTTTTCTCATCTCGTTTATAAAGCCAGGCAGGCTGAGAGCAGGAGCTGTGGGAGCTCATGGTTGAAGAGACTGGTTTGCTTCTCCTTGGGATGGCATCTGCTCTGGGGAGGGTGGCTGATGGCACTGGGCACCACAGCACAGTGCGTGCCCAAGGTCTGGCTTGGCATCAGTCTGGCTTTGATGGAGGAGACTTTGTTGTCACCCTTAAACTCCATCCCCTGTCATACAAGGAAAAGACTGTGCTGCAAATCTCTTTTCCACTGCTTGTCCACACCAGCTCTGCTGCTCAGGGACTTGCATTATGTTGATACGTTGGAGTATTACAAAATTGCATTTAACTCACGGTGTGGAACACAACAGGTTAGCAAGGGTCACACCCAGTGGCTGCTGTATTCATGTTTGGGATAAGGGCTTTTAATTCTGCTAGTTAATTTAATCCCCATAGATTGACAGCGTGTTCCTTGGACTATTTTTCATCTTTGAATTGCATTGTGCTGGTTAGTTCCTGTGAAGGCCTGCTGTGCTCTGCATTTATGTTCTTGTTCTTAGGATTTGTGCTGTTCCCACATCATCCATCAGACACAGGAACACCAGAGAATGAATGGTGTGAAAAGTCTCTGTGTCAGTTTTACAAACAGACCTGTGGATTCCACTCACACAGGAATTAAGGGGCTGTCTGGGTGACTGTCATCTGGGAAAGGGACAGATGTCTCTTGGCAGGTGCAGCATCTGGGTATCTGTTACTTCACTTAAGTTGTGAGAAACTCGTCATTTTTAACCCCCATATTTCATTAATGGAAAGCTGTGAAAATTGCCTGCGTGTTCATAGGAGAACAGATTCTGGCTTTTATCTGATAATTGGAAGAAATCCCTGCAGCATTATCAAGGGATGAAGTCTCATTCAGAATATAATTTGTTGATGCTGTCTGACCACTATATGTTGTTGTAATGTCCATCCTTCTTTGGCAAGATATAAAATAATCTGCAAAATATGGAGATCCATGTCTGAAAAGTCTGTTTAAAAGTAATGCACTATCAAAATGGATTAGCTGTGCCTGAAATATTTGTAGATTTATTTGCTGTCAAAGGGTGGTAAAATATTTAAGACAAATGGCCTAGTTGTGTTTAGGAATTTGACCATGAAAGAGCCTAGGGAGATGAATTTAAGTATTATTTATACTAATTGTGCAAAATATTTTAATTGCCCAATATTATAAATTTATTATCTATCAGTTTCCTCCCCATTCCTTTCTTCTTTCCTTCTGGCTCATTTGGCAACATTTATTCTAAGAAATTGCCCGGAAGCCTGAGCTCATTTCAGCAGAGTGTGTGTTACAGTGCATAGCATTGCAATGTCTCCAGCTTACCTGCTTCTCTTAGCACAGTCCAATTAAAATACAGTGAAGGCACCTAGATAAAGGTGCTGCTTTTTTTCTGGTGAGGCTTGCATGAAGCTTTAGGCTTGCAGATGGGTGTCTTGGATCACTCATCTCTTTATTTTTATTTAAGAGATGGTATAAAAGCCCTTCAAGTAATGTCTCTGTGCTTTCATGCCTTTTTAAAATGCAGTGCTGTGCAGTCTTCAAGAAAAGAATGGTTTTCTTCGTTTTGAAAAGTTGCTTTTCTGCAGGCATTGATTTGATACAGAGCTAATTGCTAGAATTCCTTGTGATTTAGTGTTTTTTTTGTTACACACTAACAAGCTCTTTTAACTCCCCTGCTTGAAGTGTTCTCATAGTGTGACACTGCTCCAGACTCCAGTAGACAGGGCTCTGTCTCCAAAGGCTGCCTTGTAGCTCCACGTTGAACTACTCAGTTAAGAAGTTCATACACATTAGGGACCAGGAATAAAACTGTGATTCAGGTGCTCCTGTAGTCCACGGGTGCAAGTCAGGTGATTATGAGGTGGGCAACGTGGGTACCTTTGACTTTGTTCCATTTTAATCACAACAGCTGAAAACAGATTTGTGTGCAACCCTTGTCTTCAAAGAAAAGTTAAAAGAATGTGAGTGTGGCACATTCTAGTTAATCTACCATTATAACTAATGATTTCACCATTCACACATAACATATCGATCTTAAAGGATTTTTCTTTCATAGCTGATGGCTTGATACCTTTTAAACACTAACGCCAAGGGTATAATCTCTCTGAATAGTGTAATAGCTTTATATTTAAGGTAGATTGGGGATAAAATTTTGTGTTTTCATGTGAGCTATGAATACCAGTAAGGTACTCAGGCAGGAATTACCTTATTGTACCTTTGAGGGCACTTATCAAATAATTTTTATTGGAAAGTTAATATGTTGAGACAGTGAATGGAGAGCTGCTCAGGATGCTGAGTGGAGCCAGGGTTGCATTACTTTTGCTGTCTGCAGATCTGTGGCCCAGGCTGATTCATTTAGCACATCATCGAAAATCATGTAGCGTTCAGTGCCGCTTAAAACGATACGGAATTGTGTGTAAGGGATTTCTGCACGTTGGCTTTGAAGGATCCTCTCTCTGCCCCCTTGCAGAGGCAGGTCTGCAGGGCCCAGCTCAGCTCCATGGCACACACCGATGGCAGCCAGGGGAGCTGCCCAGGGTTTAATGTCACACTCCTCACACTCATCTGAGTGTGCAATCGCTCCCTTTCTCCTTTCATCGTGTGTCTGCAAGCCTCAGACCAGATATTGTGGTGTTCATTTCGCCTCTGCCATCAGCACTGGCATGATGGATCAAAGGAAACCTTGCACGGCGAGGGCTTCTGCTGTGCCTTCTCTTCATCTCTCCCTCCTGCTCTGTGTGCCTCTGTTCCACCCCTCTAATTTGGCTGCTCCGTGTTGAGCCTTCCTGGAGCATGTTCCTGCCCCTCCTATTGTCCTGATTTCCACTTCCCCAGCTTTTGCAGGGCTCCCAGAAGAGAGGAGCCTCTCCTGCCTGCTCCCTGTGAGACCAGCCTAATTGCTGGCTTTTCTCCAGCATCCAGCTCTGCAGGAGTGGAGCAGGAAACCACTTGGCTGCTCCTTGTTCTGGAGCTCTTAACTGTCTCCCAGCTGAAAAAAGACTTTTGGAATCCTGTAGTGATTGGTGTTAATACGACCTAAATATTTTCTCAAAAACTTAAATTTTCATTGGTGTTGTCAGGTTGTTTTGGTCAGAAGGTACATCCCCACCTCCTCCCCCTGCCAAAATCTGGAAAAAGTAGTTATTCTACCTGAAACATAAGATTGTTTTAATGTATGAAGCACTTCCTTTATTGAAGGAACTTGATTTGAATACTTTGGCTCTTCCAGACTTTTATCAGAAAAGCCACTGTGTGCTCTGCTCTGTTCCTTGAACCTCTTGAGGCTGGGAGAGTCCACTGACCCCAGGTAACACCAAGGAACAGAAGCACCATGAGACTGAGTCTGGTTTTCTGACGACTTTTCCAGTATGAGAGATGGCCAACAATACCTGTTTGTTCACTAACACAACAATACTTGTGTTTTCTTGGAGTGTTTCTGTGGCCTCATGAAGAAATGCCTGGTTGTGCTATGAAGGGGCTGAGGGAGGAAGGGGGTGTTGCTGCATGATTTTTGCAAGAGCCAGACCATCACCTTTCCAGTTCACAGCATGGCCAGAGACCCTGAGCTCTCATCCTTTTCCCAGAGTTCCTGCAGCTGCCCAATAAGTGTCTATCTTCTCTAAATTGCTGATGCCTACTGAATTACTGCATGTTTATAAGGGGATTATTAACATTAATGTTGGGCTATCTAGCAGTGGTGAAGGATTTTATTCAGAACAGGATGTGCCAGTTTGTTTCTTTCTCAGTCCTACAGAAGCTACCAGCAGGTCTCTTCCCCTACTTCTCTTGCAAAGTACTTGAGCTCCCTTCTGGTTTGTAACATCTTTTATGGTGGAAATAAATTTGTGTACAGCATTTCTCTTCATATTTTATAAATATAGATAGGTACACAAATCTATTAAGTATCTATGCAGAAAACTAAAACCGCATATTTTCATAAGAATGTCAGGTTTATAACTGCATGAATAAGATGCTGACTGAAGCAAATGTTTAATTTCACATTAAAGTTAGGCATTCATAAAGGCTTGGATTTGCATAATTTAATTTTCTGCACAGAAGACACTGAAAATCAGTGGTATCATTCATGGCCACACCATGGTTACCATGAGGCTTTTTGATGGTTCCAGCTAGAAGTACAAAGGTGTTTACAACCTGAGGTGTTTTGCACTGACTCGGAGCCCCTGTACCTTCAATAAATACAGATTATTTAGATCAGTGCCTTTCTCTGGATGAAAAGGCACACACGAGGGCTTGCTGAGCAGATACCTACAGGAGCAGCTTGTTCTTTGGAGGAGGCAGTGTCCAATCTTCCTTTTGCCTGAAAAGTTCAGACTTTTTCAGCAAGAATAATCCCACAGTTAACTTGTCTTCTCTGTAGAGGATGCTCAGGAGAAAGCTGCTGTCTCATTTTGTAACAAGGAAAGGCTTTAGGTGTATTTGTCAGCACACGTGATTTTTAAGTGAATAAGTGGGTCGTTTTTTCTGATAGCCTTTCCAGCCATCTGCCTAGGCTATTTCATTGTTCTCTTCTTGGGCTTTTCATGGTCTCTTATCTTTGTTCAATTTTGCGGTTTTTTGCCAAGAATGTTTGGGTCTCCACATCCCACACCCGTTCTTTCCTGTTGAAATGAGTGCCTGTTAACTCCCAACCACGTAGACATATAAAAGTAAATAAAAAGAAAAAAAAAGACTGAAGTAAGATGTTTAATTTAGTATTTTTAGAGAGGAAAACAAGGTATGTGAGGTCTGTTGTGCTGCCTACAAATCCTTGTAGCATGATGTGTTCCAGTGTTTCTAGTTCGCAGCCTAGGGTGAATTTAACATTTAGAAAGATGCCAAGGAATCTGGAAAACTCATTCAAATGGCACAATTAGTACCTTTGCTTGCACAGGAGATGATTTGGCAGAGGCAAACCTGTACTGCCTTTCCTGAAATTGCACGACTTTTCCTACCACTTCAGGGTTCCAAAACGTGCAGAAATCCACACTGCAGAGGGAATGTTGTCCACAGAGCTGTGTAGCACTCATGGATAACCTCAGGCACAGCAGGCTCTCTGCTACTGTGGTGCAAGAGCGTCCCAGAAGCTTTTCCAAAGGGAAAGAAAAGCAAATTCTGAGTTACTGGTGCATGATGTTCAATAAAGTCCTGTTCCAGGCTTCTCTCCAGCCCAGCTGTAATTGGCCTGGGAATAGAAGGGAATGCAGCACTTGGTGACTGCATAAGGGTAGCAGTGCTTCATGGGGTTTTCTGAAGCTTTAATTTGAATTATTCAGCTGGTTTCTTACTGATCAAATAAGCAGTTTGGGAGGAGTTGGGTTTAAATTTCCATAAAGCCATTTGGTGCATACTTGTTCCTCACATCCCATGTTTATGGATCTAAGGTGGTTTTTGTTTATGTGCATTTGTTATGGTGCTCTGAGAAATGAACTTGAATTTATTACAGACTTTCTACTGACATTTGTGAATTTCCACACCTCCACCTTGGTTCAATCAGATGCATAGAAACAATAAGCCAAATGTGCACATAAAAAGCCCAAATACCCCACATCCTCATGGAAGCAATTCATTCCTCTACAAAAGAAAAAAATAAAAATTTTTGGAGGTATAAAAGAAAAAATCCTGGGATGGAATGTAGGATGTGGTTTTTTTTTTGTTTGTTTGTTTTTTTTTTTTCTGGTTTACTTGAATGTAATACCTTGTAGCCTGTGGAGTTTTACAAAGATTGCTCCATTCTTGCTCTCTCCCTTTCACACTGTAAGTCATTGGTGTGGCACACTGGGTGTTTTGACAGACATAGTTTGGTAGTCATTGGCAAATTAAACTCACCTTCTGGGTCTAAACAGAGAAAGTTTGGATGTATGTCAAGCCTCATGTTGTTTGTTCGTGTACATCAGAATTTCCTTATGGAAATTACTGGAGTTGCACGGGCACCCAGACCAGAGTAAAGGCATCAGTGAGTCCTGGCTTCTCCTTTGGATGAGGGAGGATTCAGGAACATGCCTGTTTAAATTCCTTCAAGCAATACCCTGTTTGTAGTCTCTGCTCAGCAAAGTTTGAAGCTTCACTCTGTGAACTCCAGGGAGCCAATCCCACTTTCCTAACGATTGCTGCTTCTTTCCTTGCCAGCTCTGACCGAAGGTTACGTGGGCTCTGTGCACGAGAGCAGGCATGGGAGTTCTGTGCAGATCCGGAGGAGAAAGGCTTCAGGGGATCCTTACTGGGCATACTCAGGTGAGTGGCTCGTCTTCTTCAGAGCACCAAAACACAAAATGTCTCCAGAATCAAATTGTTTACTTGCTTTTTATTACTACTGTGCTCAGTTTAAATTAGTTTTACAGTGTATTTCCTTCTTCTGCCTTCCTTGTAAAATCCCCCTGTACACGTGCCTGCCTTTCTTGCATTTCTGTCATTTACCTGCAGGGTTTGCCTTATTCTCCTCCTTCTTTAGGTCTGTCTTCTGACATACCCTTGGTCAGGCATACACCCAAGCTTTTCTTTGCTCTTGTGGTCTAATCAGTACATTCCCAAGCTCACCATTTCCATACCATTTTGGGCCTTTTAGGAAGACTGTAAGAATCCATATACATACATATATATATATATGTACAGATTTTAAAAAACCCAAAACCAAGCAAACAAAAAACCAAAACAACACCCCAGAAGTTTTATAATTATTTGTTTCTGTGCATGTGTTTTTGTGGTAGTGTATAATGACAGCAATGAGACTTGTCAGTGCATCAAGCCAGGATGTGTGGTGCTGAAAAGACAGGATACTGGAAGGGTATTTTACTGTTTGTCCCACTGCTTTCATAAAGTCTTATGGAAGAGCTCATGTACTTGCACAATTTTGAAATATCACAAATAAAAATACACTTCAGAATGTTGTCTTTGATTTGCTGGTTGCTGTATTCTAGAAATGGTGTTAATAGTTATGTTGACTCTGTGGAAGATATCCAATATCCAGAAAGTTTTTATGAAGATTTCAAGCATTATATTGAACTTGTGTGTGCTTTTCTAGAAGATCTGAGATACGTTTCAGGCATTTGTTGGTTGTCCAAGAGCGTTGTTGTGCAGGGCTACTTTTAGCTGAAGGAAAAATATTACTTTCTAAGAGGTCTGAATGCTGATACCAGATAAATATGCAACTGTTACTTTTTGACTGCCAACACCCCTCTTTTATCCAGACCATTTATTTCATTGGGAATGAATGATTATAGGTAAGTGTAGAGGTTTTTTCCATCAATATACACAAGTTATCTCTATTAGATCTCAAAATACAATCTATCTCATTTGCAGATGGAGTCAGGCAAGTAAAATAAATCTAAACATTTTAGTAATGCAGGACAAATGACCACTTTTGATTTTCAGCCAGTTTAGCCTCTATTATCTGATGCCATTTTGTCCACATTTGCTCAATGAGGAGACCAGAGGTAATGAAAATGCTGAGCTTCTGTGTTTAGGTTGAAAGTTGGGAATAAATGGTGGGTGGCAGAGCCCAGACACCAGACAGATGTTTGTTTCTAGCTGAGCACAGTGAGGAGGACGATTGTGTTATCTGTTTCTTTCTTCTTGTTTCCTCATTCCCCAGAATATTTCCCAGGAACCCTGAGCAGGGCTTTGCTAAGCACTTTATGCACTAACATTTGTCCTGTGGGTAGGGTTTTGGACATGCCTTGGAAGTTTACATCAGATGAGCCTACAGAGAGGGGAAACTTCACTCTGCAGCAAGCAATTAGCCCGTGTCAGTGGTTTCCAAGTCTTTCACAGACATTATCTGGTAGGCTGCTTCCCTTCCCTATCCTCAGATGGTCAGGCCAGCTCCCCTCCAGTTATTTGTACAACAGCTGCTGGCCCAGCCCCAGCAATTATGGGCAGGGAAGGAGGCTCTGCTGGGCTAAGGGCTGGTGAGTTTGGAGTTTCTTCTAAGGGACTTTGCCAACAGGAGTGAACAAGACCAGGACAGCTCCTGACAGCCATCAGTGGGCAGCTTCTGCCGAGCCCCAGCATGGACCACGTGTGCCAGGCTGAGCTGTGGCTTTATATTGACTTCAGTCAAACATAACTGATTTACAGCAGCATAAGCCTCTCTCTTTTTATGGCTGTGCCTGCCTGCTTGCAGAGCTTTTGTATTTTTGGGCTTAAGATTTCTGTAATAAATCCTGAGTTTGGGGCGGAGAGGTCCAAAAGCAGGCAGCCAGTTGTGGTTTTCCTGCTTGGGGGTGGAAAAAGGGCACAGCCATGTTGCAGAGAGCCCTCAAATATCCACCTCCCACAGGATGTATCTGTCCCATACTATGCTTTTAGATTAATTCCTTGGTAGCCTGTAGGAAACCTTTCTGCTGCTCCAAGCTCTTGTGGAGGATGAATGGGTTAGGAGCTGGTGCAATCTCTGGAGATTAGGAATTTTCCTGGTTTTATGAGTGATCTATAGCATTACCCTGTGCTGCCTGGTCATATTGATCCTCTCAGGCACATGAGGTTAGGCAGGAGAAAATGGATTCATTGATCAGGTATTGAACAACCCTTGGACCTGTAGCATTTGTATAAAATACTCACATCCCCAAAGATGCCTGTGACAGGAATCTGTGAACTCCACTGCCTTGTGCACAAACCTGCACCACACTTCTCCTTTCACTGGTTGGAAAAGAAAGGATTTTAAGCCTTGTAAAATAACCTTGTGTTGTCTACAGACACAGTTCTCACTATAACATTTATTCTAGTTCGGAAATAGAACTTGCAAAAGTAAAGACTAGGTAATTAAATGAAGAAGGCCCATTTTGAATGGGTTCTGTCAAAAAGACAGCAGGAAACACAATCAGCCCTTTAGAAGAAACTTCATTAAGACTCTGCTAGCAGCTCTTTAAACCAAATTCACAAGTGAGCAAACGCTGAAAACAGAAAACTAGCTTGTCTTTAAATAGGAACAGCAAGACTGAACAGAGACTGAGATCTCCTAGATGTTCTTTTTAGGATTTTTAAGAAGCTCAAATGACATTTCTAGGGGGAATTCTCTGCGCATGTGTATTCATGTCTGTTTTGGCAAAGTATTTATTCCATGATTGTGTCTTACAGTTTGCCAAAGACTTCCTAAACTGGGACTGGCCACGTTACTTGTAGTGCAGCAGAAATGTGGAATGGGCACAGCACAGTCACAAGAAGTAGGTGTGGATCCTGAATGTGTTTTACTGCAGTCTTTGCTTTTCCCAGTCATCTTTTCTGTTAGGCTGACCACTGAATGGACAGGTTTGAAATGATTTTTAGCACATCTTTATAATTGCCACAGAACTCAATATGTTTCTAGTACCTATCACAGTGACAGACAGTAGCAGTTCAGGTGCTTTTTCATCACTATTGACATATTTTTGTAAATATGTAAACTGGTTTTTTAACAAAAAACCAAAACAATACTAGAAACAAAAGCCTACAGAAATATGCAACTGAAACATCTACTAGATCCAGGGCTTTCTGACTGACCCTCCCTTGTGTAATTTATGCTTCTTCACAGAGCACAACATTCCAGGCACTTAAAGATGCCTCTCAGTGTCAAGTGTTGCATCTGTCAGTGCTCAGAACACATTGCTGGTAATCTGAATGGACCCTAGTTTGGCTTGCAGTAGCCCAAAAAATGAGTAGCTTCAGGGTCAGGGCCTTAAGAGGAGATTACAGTGAGAGATGCTGGTGCAGATGGTTGTACCTTAAGTGAGGGTAGCTCTGGAGGACCTGCATCTACTCATCCCTGTTCTTGGGAAAAGCTGTTGTGTAAAATCAATGTAACAATCATTGCACGAGATTGTGGAAAATCAGAACTAGCAAGGGGCTTATCCAAATCACATTTTTTACCTGAAGACTCAAAAAGGAGTTTCCTGATGTCTAATTATTCCCAGTGTTAATTTTTGTGATTTGGTATGGAATGGGTCTGCACTGCTCTGGGGCAGGATGTTGCAGGCCATGGTGCTTTTGTCACTGGAGTTTCCCAGCTGAGCTGGGGTGCTGGCACTGGCAGGGCTGGTGTCCCCTCCTCCCTTGATGACTGTTCTGCTGATCAGCTTCAGTGTTGTGAACTGACTCATTCAAGAAATACTCTTTTGAGTAATCAAAACCATTTGGGCTTCTCAGAGAACAAAAAAACCAGACTTTGGCCGAAGATGTAGATGTGTTCTTTTTAGATGTTTATCTAACTGTGGCTTTCTAAAGAGAATCCTGTATAAAAAACTCATACACTGTTTTTTCCCTTTAATCTTATTGTGCATTCAAGGCATCTCTTTCCTCTTGGCACCTTTAGTCTCTCCTATGTGAAATTATTAGTACTGCATGTGATGCTTCTGTTATTTGTGCATGTCCTTACTGATGTCTTTTCTGTCTAAAATGTTGAATCCTTTCTCTCCAAGATTCTGTGCAACTGCTGTGAACATTAGGAGAAGTTAATAGAAGAAAAATAGGCTTTACAAGAGTAGAGATGACCCTGTGAGTGGGGAAAGGTGTCCATTAAGAACAGGAACTTTGGCCATGCTGTCAAGCTAGTGGACACTATCGGTGTGTGAATGCTTTGTCCTACAACACTTAGGCAGTTATTGCTGTCCTTTAAGATGCTATTATTTAAAATGTAACCGGTGGTGAGTGTAAGAATTGAGTGTTCTTCTCAAAAGCAATTGCGGCATTAAAGCAGGAATGATGGGTAATGGTTATTTCCTGAAAGAACAGCAAATGGTGTTAACTGTGATGGAATGTAACTTGGCTATATCCTCTGTAAATGTGTGGATTTCTCTCTTTGCTTAGATTGTTCTCATTAAATAAGCTGCTAATGTGAATTGGACAGGAAATAATCAGCACATAGTAAGGAAAGCATCAAGACTTATTGAACTGAGAGGTAACTAATGGGCTCTTTGCCGTGGTCAGTATTTCACTCCTTCAGTCCCTCAGAATAATAAATCTCGGTATTGACCAAAACTCTGACATGCCATGTGTTCAGTTATCATTCCTCTGTAAAAGTACTCATCTCCCTTAAATGCAGGATAATCAAAATGAGGAGGTGCTGGCTCTCTTGCTTTCTCACTCTCTTGAGCTGACTTTCTAAAGAGGAGCTAAGCTGAGAGAAGTAGGAAAAACATTGCCATTAATATCTGATCTGATCTGTAAACTGAGCTTTGAATATTTTTATCTGCATTCATCAGAGATGAATAGTAGTCTTCAGTGAACCCTGCTGGAACCAGCTGCAAGGCATTCGTTTCCATATGCATCTTGTTAGAGGAACAGTTGTTCCAGAAATCAATGCTACACCCTTCATAAGGGGAACACAGGAAACCATGGCTTGAGAGTTTGCTGCTACTGTCTGAGCATGAACCCTGATTTTGCATGTGCACAGCTACAGCAACTGCTGTGTGTTTTCTCAAATAAACAGGAGTTACCATCTGTATATTTTGATTGTTTGTATTCTGGCAATGCAGTTCTGTTTCTGGTTCATGAGTCTCCATGTCCATGACACTGCAGATGTGCACGGGACACATCTGTGTCTGCAGGATCTGCATCTAAATGTGCACACACTCAGAGCATGTCAAGGAGAATGCCTTTTATCTTTCCTTAGCTATTCTGCCCCTGTGAAGGAACCAGTACAAAATACTATCTTTTTGTTTCTGTTCTGAGAAGGAACAAATGAGTTGTCACAATCCTGTGCCAGAGAACGGGACATGTCTTCCTAACCACAGCTTGAATAAGGAATTCACAATCACGCTGGAGTTGAGTATTTACCATTAGCAGCTCCCTGAGGAGAGCCAGCCTTGCCAGGAGCAGCCTAAGTAGCCTGTATAATTTTTACTAAACCATACTGCTGGGGAACACAGCTCTGATTGAGAGTCTTGTCATTTACTGTGTTTGTCTATTGGCAAGTTTCTAAATAATCTGCTAAGGAAACCTCAGATAGTAACTTAGTTTCTACTTAGACACAGACACGATTTCATTATTGAACACAATTAATACTGTTTACTCTCTCTCTTGCCACCTTTTCTTGTGTGCCACGCTAACAGTTTATTCCAAGTACTGTCATAGTCAATCCTGGTATATCCAGTCTATATTGAAATGCTTGACTGGATTGTTAAAAGTTGGATGCAGATATGGTGAAATTCCCTTTATCTTTTTTTTTTGGCAAGGTTCTCACTAGAATTTGATTGGTTTTCATGCCTAAGTGCATTAAAGCAAATCTGATTTTTGAGTGTTCTGAATTTTTTCATTACTGTTTCTTACCTGATAGGCCATTGGCAGATGAGCAGCTTTGAGGGGCTGAGATACAAGATGTGCAAGGAACCAGTCCCCTCAACTTTCACTCTCTCTTGAATTTTTTCCCTAGTACAGCACAGAATTAAAAAATAACAGCAACAGATGCTAGATGAAATCTTCAGAGCTTCAGATTCAGTTGTTCCAATAGTACATGACAAGTATTTTTACTTTGCACTGCTGCAATCCTCACTGTGGCGATCTCCCCTCACATGAGGGAGCACAAAGAGCTGCTTTAGCTGGGGAGGGGAGACCTCTCACTTCTTTAAATGTACTGTGCTTTTTGTTGCATTTTCTTTCAGTGTGAACACTGGGACATTTGTGGAAAACCTCTGGAATTACAACAACCAGCCACTGTTTCAAAGGACTGAGAATGTGCTAAAGTGCAGCAAAAACTTGTCAATTTAGTTGATCTCTAGGCACTGAAATAAGCAACAGAATAAATATTTGAAGTTATTTAGACATAAGAACATGTGAAATGCATATATTTTAAGCGTGCAAAAGAAAGATGGATTGTTTGGGTGGCAGCTGTGATACAAGCTCAGCAAATGGACTGGAGAATACTCAGAAATACTCAAAAACTGCTGGTTTTGAGGTTCGTGAATGATTGCAGTGATACATTGAAGTTCCAATCTTGATTTCATATGTAACTGAACACATATAGGAGAATAACAGTGAGGAAAAAAGTATGTGAACAGCAAGGATACTTGAGTGAGAAACAAAGCAAGCACGGAAGCTCTGAATAGTCTTGCAGTGTGTGGATTCTAAAAAAAAAAAAAAGTAGCTTGGCACAAACATTATTGCAATAGTCCAAGCATGAAATAATCAAGGAATGAATGAGAATTCTAGTTGCAGGATATAAGGGGGGTCTTTGTATGAAATGGCTGAGCCAGGCCAGTACTGCAGTTGATGCAGTAGATGTGGAATTATTTCCATTATTTTTGCTGTGTTAGATGGCTTCTTTGTATCTTTGCAGCCACTGCTCAGAAGATAATCTTTTCTTCAGTATCTCTACCCCAGGAATTGCCCCATCTCTCCCCTTTCCCAAAAAGTGTCTCCATCTTGCAGAATGTTTCTCCCTTGCAGGGGGAGGAGTGAGTGGGGCATTGCCCCAGTGCTGGGGACAGCTCTGCCATGGGATAGAGGTGCCATGTGTTTATCCTGTGTCAGAAGTTTGTGTGTCAGAAGTCACATACCTGCTGGAGAAAGGAGGAGTCTCATCTGAATCCTTTGGTACTGCAGAATGATGCTTCCAGCTGCAGGAATTCCAGTTCTTAGAGTGTCCCTGGATGTGTTTGTGGGGCCTGAGGGACAGGGCAGTGTCAGTAACTCTTGGTCACACCCCATGGCATGCACAGCAGAGGGGGAAATTCAGTGCTGTGCTCTGCCTCAGAGGTCACACATCCCACCTCGGCAGATGCTGACTGAAGACACCTTGGTTGCCTTGGACACTGTGTCCTCTGGGGGAGACCGTGTTGGCAGCAGAGCTGGTGTGAAGCTCCTGAGCTAACAGAAGGTCTTCTGGAGGTGATCAGGCTGTGGAGCTTAATTCTTCCTTCAGCAGCAAACTCAGTTTCTCCATGTGCTGCTGCTTTGTTGAAGCTCTTAGTCTGTTTGATGCTTTCAGTTTTTTCCAGTGGGTTTGAGGAAGATCACATTCTTTTCCTATTCAATACACAGAACATTTGGCTTTAAGTTACAAAGTTGTTTTTTTTTTAAGACTGCATGTACCCAAGGAGTTGGATGGGCACACTTTTAACTTGTCAAATTAAATAAATATGAAATCCTGCAATGGAGTGCAGAGCTGTGCATATAAATTACATCCTTAAACAGCACTTGAGTGAATTTCTGGAAATGTTTTCAACTCTTCTCTGAACTTTTAAGGGTCATCTCTGTACCCTTTCTATCTGAGGGAGGCTATTGGCACTGGAATGATTTATTGAAGAGGTATGTTGCTTTGCAGTGTAAAAATAATGTCAAGCCTTAGTGAAAACCTGAGTATCAAGCTTCTGTTTTTGTAAAGCTGGGAAAGCAAGTGGGTTTAATTCAACTGAACCCTGAATTAATGTTTCCTAAGTGTGTGTTCCCATCCGTTCCCATCTCTTTACACTGCTCAGTAGTGACATAAGTGGGACTGTGGGTTGATAATATTTTCAGGATAATTGGTGAGATGAGTGGATTTATTTGTGAAGAATTAGGAACCCTTTGTCCCTGTGGCAAAGATAGAAAGATTGGCACTTGACCTGCCCTAGTAAGGGCTGGTGGGTATTGCTTACTCATGGAGCCCTTGTGGTTGAACTCTCAGTAGGGTGAGATATTTTTGAAACACATAACTCCTTTAAAAATATCTAAGACTTGACCAGCAAGTAACTCTTCCACCAAAGGAGGCTTTGCTGCCAGGAGTATTAGGCCTTCTGTCTTCCTCCATCTCCCTCCTGCCTGTTTTCTTCCACACAGTGCTTGCCAAATTTAACCTGAGCCAGTCTGTTCTGGCCGTGGCTGAAGGAAACCCTCTCCCCTTCATTGCTGGCTGAGTGCAGTCTCAGTGCATGCACATTTTCTCCAGGCTGCTGCAGGGTTACAGCCCAGCAGGATGCACACAGATGCACATCTCTCCTTGGCACAGCTGCTCTGAGGTAAGCTCATGCTGTGAGCACAGCTGTGGGGACCAGGAGGCACAGGGAGCCTGGGTGCCATGGCTCATCACCCCAGGGTGGCTCAACTGAGGTCTCTCATGCTGGCCCACGCTGCTTTTTTTTAGCTTGATGTAAATTAAAGCAATCATCTAAGTTTCGTTAAAACATCTAAGTTGTGTGGCTGGAAGAAAGTTCAGGAGGAGCTGTTCCATATGGGGTTCTCGATTTCTGAATCTCTTGTGAGGTTTTCTGAGCTGTCTGGGTGTATAAATGTCATCAGAAATGAACAAAAGAGGAAGAGTCCCTGCAGCTGAATGCCTGAAGGTGATGAGTGTTGGCATGTGACTGCAGTTTCTGTTGCTTTCCTTATGTGGAATAGTGAATCAAATGTTTCCTATGTGTCCCAACTCCCCTAATACAGCTAGACCTGAGGTGACAAAAGTCCCTTAAATGTTGGTCATTTGCTTTTGCACTGTGCTGGGCTGGCTCTCCCAGGCCCCTGAATGTGCATTTTACATCATCTGATCCTTCAGCACTGGGGCCCATCCTGTGTAAGCTCCTGGAGGAGCAAACCACAAAGTGGATGCGCTCAGAATGAAGCAGTGAAAGTTCTGTGATTTGCTTTGTGTTTGTGTTAACGCATTTCCCGAGTACAGAAATAAGATTTACCCGGAGGTAGCACAGCAGTGAAGTCATGGAGAGTTTAGATCACTTCATGTTCAGTTTTATATGCTGTCTTTTGCTCCTGAGGTGTGGTGGTGTGTCTCAGGCTGCTGAGCTCAGGCTGCTGCCGGAGCCTTCTGCCCCTTGGGGTATGAAAAGCCATTTTCCATGCCAGATGCTACTCTGCTCCTACCCAGAGGTGACCTGAACTTTTCAGATGGATTCCAACTTGGAAGCTTCTGTGGCACTTCAGATCTTGTTTTTAATTTATGTTTCTGTTGCTGGAGACATGAAATGGAGACGCTTATCTTCATGAGACACTATTAGCATATGCTGATCTCTGAGGAAGGGGATTTGCTCTGTGAAGGGGTTTGCAGAGAATTGATTGTGACTTCTGTAAAGAAGGGCTCAGTACATGTAGTTCAGTTACTGCTTGTATTGCACAAGGGCTCCCCAGATGCCTGCAGGACATAATTGCTCCAAGTGCAAACACAGAAAAGTTACCTCTACCTTAAATTTGTGCAAGTCATCTGAGAGGTGGCCTGGTGTTAAATGCATCGATGGCTGAAGCAGGGTGTAATGAGATGAAAACTATGAGCTGGAGAAGGCACTAGGAGCTTCCTTTTCTCTGCTGTTAAAACACCAGAGCTGTGCAGCTCTGTGAATGGTTAAGTGCTTCATATTCTTGTGGAAAGTCTCCAGTGCCTAAGAAGCTCTGAGCTTATTTCATGGCCTCCAGTTGTGCTCTGTGCCACTGTTCCCTGTTTGGATGCTTGTGCCTCACTAAAGCAGTGGCTGTGCTCTATCTGTCAGGTCACCCCTTTCTCTCAGACTGGGTCAGAGTTGCCCAGCAGGTTTGAAAGTTGTGGTGGGAGGGAAGGGGAGTTGGTAGCCCAGATGAAGTAGAAGGCTCAAATACATAAGCCTGTTTCTTTAGGAAATTAGGCTAATCCATGATGGGCCCCTATTCAAATGGCAAGTGCTCACAAGTAGCTTTTCAGAACGTGCCAGTAAAGTTCTGCTTCTGTGAGGAAACCCCTGCGAGTCGGCAGATGGGTTCTGAAGGCTGAAAAATGTCTGGGTGGTTCAAGTGATCAAAATATTAGTCATAATTCTCTCCTGTTGTGCTAAGTGAAGTATAACTGTTCAAAGGAAATAGTCCAAGTCCAGCCTTTCCATTTGATGCCCTGATCATATGTGCCAGTGGAGGAGGTCTGCACAGGAGCCCTTGGAAGAGGGATTTGTAGGCAACCATCTGTTTGGCATTAGGAGAAGACCTTAAATGAGGGAAGGTGTTGTGGTGTGGCACCTGAACACATCATTCAACATCACATCTTATATTTCAGTATGAACACAAGTGCAGAGTATGGTAAACATTTTCAGCTTTTCCCACCCCCAAAGTACTAGTGGAAACTGTAATAAAAAGTAACTGCTGGGAAAGTAGTTTTGCTGAGTTATGCTATTTCTGAAAATGTATAATGCTCCATAGGCTTTTAAGTGATACTGGGCATATTTAACATTCTTTGATGTTAATTTCCTGGCATATGGACATCTCTACTTATTAAAATAAATAAGTACTTTCAAATTTAATGAAATGATGGAGGAAATGGCCTTTTTTCACATTCACGTCCGCTTCACTGGATAATTTACTGTTTTAAAATGTAAGTTCATATTAAAGTTTAAAATTCAAGTATTGGTTTTTGAAATTCTGTAATAAAAAGGTTTTGCTGTGGGAGAGCTCTATGAATTACTGAGCATGATAACACGATTAGCAAAGTCTAGCTGGTGATTTCTTTGGTACAAAATGCGAGCTGTAAATCTTCCCAGTAGGACCTACAGCACTGGTCTGCTGGTGGGAACTTGTGGTGCTGTTGACTGTTCCACTCCTGGGGCATTGCTCTGCAGCCTGGCAGATTTGCCAGGTGCCTATATTCCAGAGTGAAGGTACAGCTTTGGAAAAGGTCTCCTACATCACTGACCTTTCCCCGCCTCACAAACGTTTTACTCTTTCTGGGAGCCAACACTTTAAGCTTCTTGGGGCAGAGATGAGCATTTGTTAATACTGGCTCCCAAAAAGATCTTTCTGTTTTCTTTTATACTAAATGCTTCCAAGATCTTTGCATCTGATGGGAATGATTTTCTTTATAGGTGTCACTGTGTTATTATTAAGTACAGGAAATGCACTTTGGTCCTGTCTTCTGTGCTGAGGGAGAGCAAGAATTCCCTGGAGAATAAGTAATGTTCAATGTAATTGACTGGATATAAATATTTGAGTCCTAAATATTTAATGTAAATAATTGTGTTTGAGTGTGGCAATGTGCAGATGATGGAGGTTTGCTCTGTGTCTTGCATGTCTTGAGAGACTGCTCACGTGCTGTGTTGAAGCCAAGGGTGGCTTTATTTCATTTCAAGGCAGACTAGAAACTGAAGAACTTATTTTCAGGGAGAAAAATGGCAAGGGACCCGAATGAAAAACCTACTCAGCTGAAGCAGAGGTGACAAAGTTCACTGTGATTATATTGATTTTAAATTACTGTGTAGAGCTGGGACTAGCCTGTGTCTAGTCTTGCTCATGATGAGAAGAAGAAAAGAAAAAGGCATGAATACTCTCCCCTCTGCTTCCAAATATTTTGTTACCAGTATGAAAATCTGAGAGCAGTCTTGTCCTCCTGACATTCCCAACAGGCAAAATAAAGGTGTTCCGGCATCCTCAGTGGAGCTGAAAGGGGATAAGAGGCACAGTGAGATCAAAACCTGTTTTTTCTCCCTCGGCAGCCTACCCCTGTGCCCTGGCTCCTGAAGGGAGGAGCACTCAGTGCCCTGTTCAGTGTGGAACAGATGCCTCCAGTCCGTGTGTGCCCCCAGCTCTGCCAGAGATGACGTTCATAGGAAACAGAGCATGTCTTGAGTTTGATGCACTTTTGGTGAAAAGTACTGCAACTGCCTATACCACAAATTAAAACTGAGCTGGAATTAACAGCAATTAGCAGCATCTATATTCATCTACTAGAAGTTTTATAGAAGAGTCATTACTGTTTAACTTTGTGTAGTTTGCATCTGTTTCACTGTCAACGAGAAAATTATCCGGTCATTTAGAGTTAACCATTTATTTTAGACCAGTTGTGTTTTAGTATCTAATGTGTCTTTGGGGAACAAGAATTTAGAGCAAATCAAGCTAATTGTGGTTAAAAAACCATATATTATTATCAGTGGTATATATATTATTGTAATGAAACTCTTAGTTGCCACGTGACAGAAAGAGCACAGGAGTGTGTCTTGTACCTGCAGAAAATCCAGCAAAATATTGATGGGAGGTGCTGAACCTCCTTGTTTGGTGTGATGGAGAGAACGCCTGAGGCACTTGGGTAGGGAAGATGACTATTTCTGTTCCTTCCCCATGGTTTTTCAGCAGTCTGACATAGTGTGCATTCCTGGGCCCATGCCAAGCAGAGATGTGGCCTCCAAGTGAGACTTTATTACTTCAGTTGTAGATGATTAATTTTGTACCAAACCGTATGGGCCTGATTAACCCAGAACACTGCAATAATGCTGTTTTAAAGATCTTTAGTGCATCCATTACTTCTGTTTCCAGTCTGCATTTTCACTAGGAAAAAACCTTTGTTTCTTACCATTGAATTTTGAAGTAGGGCCTGGGCCATAAAAATCCCACTGAGCTGACAGTGGCTCATTATGTTTAACATTCTCTTCATTGAGGGGGTGTTCAAGATGTCCTTATTTGTAGCACCTTTGTAAGGCCAGAGGTTACTGTAAGGGAGAAAAGAAAGCCTGTCCTGAGCCATCCAGGAGGCTCAGGAAGCAGAGTCTGTGGTCCAGACAGGGTTTGTAGATGTGCTTCATCCCTTTCAAGACAGCACACCTGTCTGAGCCACAGGTGTGTTATTCTCTGACTGGGAAGGCTCCATCTCTCTGGAACAGGTTATTTTTGCAATGCAGGAGGATGCTGCCTGCCTGTGAGTGTTGGGTCTGTGCAAGTCGAAGACTTGGGGTGGTTCTGCAAGCAAGGCAGGATGCTTTTGCATTCACAACAGTCTCAGCTTTTTAAATAAGATGTTTCGATATCTTTGGGGTGTGCTTGTTAGTTTTATATGTTTTCAATTTTAAGCTCAAAAATACTTTGCAGCTCCACTGTGGAAATGCAGGTTAAATAATCTATCCATATTTTGCAAGTCACTGAACTTTAATACCTTTATCTAAAAGCATTTTTGGGGCACTGCTTGGCTCTTAGAAACCTGCTGTTTGTTAAATCACTCTTTAGGTTTTGTATAGGCCTTTAAAAAATAAAAATAACAGTCTTCTATTGTCCCTGGAAAAGCCTCGTACCCTTATCAACATCCTCCGGCTTGCCTGGGGAAAGCAAATGCACCCCTCATGCCAATGGCCATGTCTGGACACAGCCTTTTATTATTTCTGTGGGACTGTGACTTCTGTGACCTCTTGCTGGTGGAGCATTTGCCTGAATAAATCCTGTGATAATGTGCTGCTGGCAGAACTTACCCCTCCTGGGGCAGCAGCGATGGTGGGAAGCAGGGAGCGTCCATTCAGACTCTTGCACTTGGTAAAAGAAACCTTTTTTGCCAAATCTGAAAGAAGGAAAATAAACTGTGTTTGTGGGAATCACTTGTGTTTCCCAAGTGTGGCAGTTCTGCTTTCTGCTTCTCTTCAGCTCAGGTCAGTCCAGCTGAAGCTGGGGGTGGTAGACTTTGGTCTCATTATCTCTTCTTGTCCCTCCTCAATTTTCTTGCCTGCACACAGCCTTCTTCCTTGAACATCCATAGCAAGACAGAGATCTCCAGCCAGTTACACTGTCCAGTCTCTCTCACAAACACTTTTTGAATAATTGTGCCCTGACTCCACAGAACTTCCTTTCACAAAAGGATCTACTGCTGATTTTTGTAGACTCTAGATTGCATTATCTTGATGCATACACATTGTCTCCCTAAATGAACAGGAAATTATTTTTAATCGATGAAAATATAAATGTCATTCCTGTATGGTTTTAAACCCAAAATGCTGGAAACAATCTGACCATGTCCTGCCAGCCAGTTCCTCTGAGAGGTGTTCCACAAGCAAGCTGCATGCCCAGGGGCTGACAGGAAAAGCTTGCTTCTTAAAATAAACCAGTTTCTAGAAGTGAGGTTTTGGCTCCCTGGAAGCCTGTATTTTTGTAGCCACCTGTCCTGACTGCTTCCTGGTGTGATTTAAACCTGTGCAATCTGCCACTGTATGCTGATAGAGACTGCTTTACAGCAGGCTGGGCTGCGGGACCGTGTCAGGATGTGCTCTAGGAGTATTTCACTGCTTCCTCTGCCTGGAGGTGGCAAAATCCCAAACCCCTGAGTGGGAGCTCCATGTGGTTCGTATGAAGCTGTTAAGGCTGTAGACTTCAATGGCAGAGAGATTAAACTGCCAGAAACTGGGTCCATCTCTTACAAAAAGAAGAGATAAAGGTAGAAGCACCTCCCGCAGGCAGCTTCCGTAAGTGGAATTTTACTGCATGCAGACCTCCAGGACAATCAGACAAGGATTTTGATTCATGAGATAATGGTTACCTTTAAAAGAGTGAAGGTTGGATTCAGGAGAAGGTTGCTGTTAGATGAATCAGTGTTGATGGAATTGATACAGGTTTAATGTAGAATTGCTGCAGTGGATGGAAAACAGAGCCAGTGGAAGCACACTGGGTTAGTTGTGTGCTCACTTTATCTCTTGGAGTACAGGTGACTCATGAACAAACCTGTGTGAATGTGAAATGAGGTTTTCTGTGTTTAATGCTCTGATTAAGAACTAAACACCGATTTTTTATCTATATCTAAGAAATGCATTATCTATTAATTTAAATGAAGTTCTTCCTTTGATAGTCAGTTCATCTTCTCATATTCAGTCATTCCTGTTGGGTTTTTTTTACTGAATATGTATCTTAAAGCAAAGCCAACTGATGGAAAAGAGGAATATATATTCCACAGCATTAAAATAGATTGAGAGTTTTGTCTTCAATGGCTTAAGAAGGCAATTTCAAGACCTTGCAGTATAAATAAATTCTGCAGACTTAAAACTTTTTTTTTTGCTTGTTCAATTCAAAATGATACCAGTATCTCCTACAGAAATTGATAATACAGAGAAAATGGACTTCATTTTCAGGGAGATGAATTAGGATGAAAAAATGCTTCTGGAAGGGGGAATTTGGGAGAAATCTTAATAGAAATCTCCAATTAGTTGAATGGCTGGTTATCTGTGACAAGACATAATATTTACTAGACACTGCAAGCTGCAAGTATACTTACAAAGAAAAATGTGAAATAATATTCCAGTTTGTGTACTGTGTGTTGTAAAATGTGGGTGATCTTTGGAAGGCTTTATGGCTTAAATAAGTTTCTGAGAAAATATTGGGAGAAACATGGAATGTAAGGTTATGTAAATGGCTGTGTTTGGGTACCTTGTTAAAATCTTTGTCAAACAGCCATTTTATTACACTTGGCTCTAGTTTGATAAGCAAGGCCAGCAGAATGGGAATATCTTATTTTTGTCAGTAAAGGCAGCTGTATAAAATAAGGGGGAAGAAAATCTATCCCTTTCAGCACACAAATAAAACATGGAACTAACTGATAGCTAGATGGTAAATGGTATGAAGAGTGAACCCCTAAACTCCTTTCATCAAATACTTCAAGTTTTAAAGAAATAATATATAGATCCCATTGGAAGTAATTTTATGAAAATTAGAAATCCTATTCTTAGTCCTGGAGATGGTTTCAATCTTGCAGTGATTAGTCATAGGTGTGAGGATCGGGTGAAGTGTCGTTAGCTTGTTTTTAATTGCAGAGGGGATTTTATAACCTGGAATGTCTGTATGAGACTGCAGGTGCAGCAGAGAAGAACAAGATAACTCTTGAAACCGAGTGCTAAATGTGAAGTATGCTGCTTTGTCCATCTCTGAGAGTTTTCCAGGTAATCTGCAACTCATGTCTTGGTTTTCACCAATATTTCCTCCTGTCCATATTGTAGTGCAATATTAATTTGGGGGTTTGTGTGTTTCTATATCTTGGGTTTTGTTTTCCAGTAGAGGTGGAGCCCCACGATGGCTTCCATTCTATTTTCTTGATGATAATGTTTTCATCTGGTGAAAATGGAGACATCCAGGCCTTAGAACTGATGTGGGGTAAAACTGGGGTTTGCAAATAAGCCCAAGCTGCATCTTCTTTTACTGTCTGAGGTTTATTTCTCTGCTGAATTTTGAATGTGCCTGCTTCCCACAGCAATGGGGGGTGACTGTCCGGGGAGGTGCTCCTGCAAAGGCCTCAGGTCACTGCCTGAATCATTGCATCAGCTGTACAAACCCAGAGATGGACAGGAAAGGGGTGAGAATTATTTTTATGGGTTTTTTTTTTTCCAGTCAGAGAAGAAGAGGCTGTTGACATGATGGCCAATGACTAATTATCACCTGTTGCTCCCACAAGAGCTGAACAGAGGATTAGCATTCCCTGTGCTCCCCCTGCTCCTCCTGCCCTAAATTGGAATTTTTTTCAAACCATGTTTCAGATGAAAATGCAACAGTCTGGCATGAATGAACACTGATATAGATCTGTCTAAGCTCCTTTCTCACTTCAAACTCAGTGATAGTTAAGACAGGATTATAGAGAAGCAAAAAAAATTCAGCTCAGAAGTCTTGAAATCAAAGTAGTTCAGTAAAACGAAGGTATTCTCAAACCTTTGTGCCAATTAACACTAGGCTGTGACAGCAGAGTCTCCTTTACCTCATAAAAATTCTAACTTGTGCTTATTTGGGTGGGAGGATTTAAGCAGGGGGAACCTATCAGGTTTAATTTTTGATGAGCTTTCCCCAGGCGCTGGGTCAGATCAAGCAGCACTTGGCAGTTGGATTTTTATCACTTCAAAGAAGAAAATATTTAGCATGATACAGAGATTAGATGCCCATGCTGATGCTGTTAACTGTGCTGAGGACACCTTTTTTTAGCCAAATACGTATCCCAGAGGAGACATTTCTTGCCACCCATCAGAAGCATTTAAATTTGAAAAAATTTCTACAGATTTTGGTTCAAATCTTACCGGGAATCAATTCCAGAGCTCAATTTTTGCAGTCACTTAAACAATAATGAAATCTGATTCATATCAGTAATTCTGTAAAACTATTCCTGATGATTATGAATTACACTGCATATATGCTCTTAATATAAATGTCAGGACACTGACATCCAACTGTGCATGAAATAAATAAGTATAAATACAGTTGTAATCTTCTTCAAGCTTGTTTAAATATTATTAATTCAACCCAAGTAACATTATTACTGATACAGTAGGTGTTTTTATAGTGGACCTTTTCCATTTTAAAATTCAATTAATCATGGTATGGTGTAATTATTTTTTTTTATTCATTCCAGGGAGAGAAATAATTGGCTGCTTTTGCAAGATGTAGCTGCTTTAAAGAAAAAAAAATCCAAAATCAAATTACAACATTTTCCAACTACCTAGGATCCCCTGAGAGTAATTATGTTACAATATACAGAGTTCAGTCCATGCACTCCTGAAATGTGGTCAGCCAATTCCACAGTGAAATGAAAGAACCATTTAACAATGCTTAAGAACAGCACAGAACAGATCAGGACACGGAGTGAAGAATATTAAACTTCACTAAAAGTTTTAGGTATTTAGAACATCATTACTAAAATTGAAATTGTCAGGCTCCTGGGATTAATACCTCTGTACTTACAAAAATTGCTGTCATGCCAATAACCACAAGTAGTCGTGACCTTGGTTCTATTTGGAAGGCTTTTAAAGGTCTCCCATTGACCTTAAAAACCTAATTTCCAACATTTTAAGTAAGCCCATTATTGCAAAGATAGGAACACAGAAGGATCCATACTGGAGCAACAATTAGGTGCCTGAGTTCAGTGTTACTGTCCAGCTGTGGCCAGTGGTTTGTGCTCGTGAATTTTTTATGAAATGGAAGCAGTTTCTACCTGGCTGCAAATCCCCTCTGTGTGCTGCTGCTTTGTGCAGTGCTCGGGCTGCCAGTGGAGTTTGCAGAGAGAAGGAGCTGTTGCCATGGGAATTTTGAAAGCTGTCATTGTTTCCCCCTCTGCCAGCAATTGTGGAGAAGCAGGACTCGCTGGAGAGAATTCTTCCTGGGGTGGAACTGCTCAGCCGTGCCGAGATGATGCCTGGCAGATGTGGAGGCTGGAACAGCTGCAGAGGTGGACAAGGAGGGGGAGGTTTCCTTTTCCCTGCCCAAACCACTAGCAGAGTTCACAAGTAACAGGGCAGATTTGGAAATTCATGAGTACTGGGGTTATTGGGCAGTCTTGTTCTTTTCCCAGGGCTTGTGCTTCTCCAGCAGTCTCCAGGAGGAGGCTTTCAAAGCAGTTCTCTATTGCTATAGAAATAGGAAAATGTGAAAATGAAAAACTCTTTTGTAAAGGTCAGCCTGAGCAGGGTGCTGGGTTGACATTTATGTCTTTCAGAAGTTCCTCTGAGTTGTTGCTTTGTTATACACGATGAAGAAACTTACTTAGAGGGCACTAGGCAATTTTGGTTTATTGTTTTGTTTACTTGTCTTTTTTTTTTGGCTCTAGCACCTGTTCAATACCTCTCTGGGCAATACTGTTATAGGCAGCTGCTCTTGTGGTGCAAACCCAGACTTTCCTGGCAAAATTCTCTTTCAGTCTAACACTTCACAAGCTTTTCCCAAGCCAGAGATGAATGAATACTCTTGGAAAGTCTGCTAAGATTCTTTAGCCTGCTATTTTCTGTGCTGTCTAAGAATTTAATCCAATAACCATTTCTAGTGGCTGTGTCAGACTTTTGGATCAGACCCAAAGCATGCCAAGAAAAAAAGGTTTAGATGTGTATGAGAAACATTCTTCTGTGGCAAGAGGGTATTGGAGCTGTTTGGGTGTATCCTCCTAATTTCTTGTGTTTCTTACGTGTGCTCAGGTAAGTTTGGGTCTGTTCCCCTAATTTCTTCTGTGCCCCTTAGCTCAAATGAGATGGAAAGAGAGCACTACTTTTTCTCCCTTTCCTGTCACCTTTGGTCTCCTAAGAAAGTAATGGTTTGACTTCTTCCTTTGTGCTCCCACTTTTCACTTTTTTTTCCTTTCACTTTTTTCTCAGTTTGCTCATTGGCAGTAGATAGATAGTGTAGTGAGGTATGAAAGTGATTCCCCAGTATTTTTATTTAAAGCCTGAAAACTTCTTGCAGGTCTTTACTAACATATTTATCAGGCTGCAAATGGATGTCATCACCAAGCTGTTTGCTGGATGGTTGATACCTGGCTCTTGTCCCTTTTTCTGTGACTTTGTGGCTGGGTGGAAGTTTTGGGCTTGCTATCAACACATGCTACATGTGAATTCAGAAACCAAAAAGAAATCTGAAGCTGTGTTTCCTTCTGCTGCTGCCTCCTTTCCTATCTACAAAGTATTTGTGGCAATGAAATTAAGGAGATCAAGAGCCTTATCTTTCATTAATCCATGAGAAAAGGCAGAGCTCTGCTTATGAAAACTTGTGCTCCAGCCCACATGTGCCTTGGTGAGGAAATCAGTGCCTCATCTGCTAATTTTATTAATGTACTTATTTGCCCATTTACTTTCCCCCAGGCAAAGGATGACTTCTTCATTGAGGATTGTTTTTCCTCAGTTATCAGAGCACAGAATAAAGCAGCTGTTTATATTGATTTCTTTTACACTGTAAGGATCATTTAGTATGCAGGAAACCAAAAACTTTACATGCACCACAAGAAATCATGTGAATCTTATGATGCCATTTAACAGACAGTGTTTTTCTTGGCATAAATTAAGACTCTTCAGAAAAAGTTTATAAAAATTGAAAGAAGCTGAGTTGTCTGAGGATGATGAAACAAAGGAGTGGATTGAGGAAGACATTTTTTTGGCTTTGAGAGCTGATAAATCTTCAGCTGAGTAAAAAATTTATGTTGCCATACACTGAAGTTCAAGAATTGCTGTTTTCTCAGTTGAGCTGAAGTTCTTCTGTTTATGGAGAAGCCTTAAGTAGAAGAGGATTTTTTTAGTCTGGATTCTTGTAGTTCCTGGGCATTGACTTTCGACTCTTGAGAGAAGACACTGCAGAGGAGGCAGTGTCTCAATTCAAGGAGCTTTTCAGAAAGCAGTAGGAAGAATTCATATTTCTAATACAGACAGGCAAAATATATGCTAAAAAGGTTGATTAAAGTGGCTACCCACATAAACGTGACAGCTGGAGCTCTGTTGTGCCTAGAGCCTGAATTTTTAAAGGGAAATCCCTTTCTGGAGTTCAAGTTCTCTATTTTTGTCGGTATAATTGACTGATGTTTCCATTGATTTGGGTTCCCCATTTCACTGGGCTGTCTAGGATTTCAAGAGGTTTCCCACTGCTGTCATATGCAGCACCTTCTTTACAAGACAATCCTCAAAATCTCTTTTCTTAGGCTGTCATTCAGAGCAAAGTTAGACTGATTGAGTGATTTGTTTTTAATAGTAACATCCCAGAATCCCATCCCTTATCCTTCTGGCACCAGTTAGCTCTCTGTTAAGTAGGGGCTGCTGTTACTTTGAGCACATCTTTAGAACATGTGAAAAGATAACTGTAACCTAAATGCCAACAGGACTTTAGCAAAGGCTTGTTTAGAGCTCCAAGGTTTCAGCAGTAATCAGTTTGATAAAATAATGGCTTCTGTTCCCATGTGGAGATATGTCAGTCTTTTCAGGCAGTGTTTGTTGAATGGAGGGGAATAGTCATCAGATCTATGGTCAGTAGAAGGTGCTGAAAGCAATTGTGGCTTTTTCCTTGTCGTTTGCATCTTTGAATCCTTTTCATTCTGGAAGTGAAACAGAAGCTAAAATTTTGTGTAAATCTCTCAGTACTGTTCAGATGCTCATCAGAGCATTCTATGCCACATGTTTCAATTCAATCCAAGAGCATACAGTTTATTTTATTTTTTTACTAAGGCTTCACTGTTTAAACCCTTGACAGATGTAGCTGCTGGCTGTATTGAGCGTGCTTTAAAACCTGGCAAAAAGTGTCTCTAATTGACATCTAAGTGTTCGTGCACACCTCCTGCACAGCCTGTTAGGGATGTCTCCTCACTGCTGTGACAGCCTGCTGTTATTATACACTTACCTGCAGTGGCCTGCTCAGGTAGGAGGGCTGGGGAAGCCGGGGGTGTGGATCTGTGTTTGAGTGCTCTATTGTCACATCCTGTATGAAGAGGTGATGCTGCTGCTCCTTTCCCCTTTAACCCTCCCGTGTCAGGCAGTGGAGCTGAACGCTTCCCTGCTGCTCTTTGCAGGCAGCTGGTATTGCTCCAGGGGAGCTCTGACGTTGGTTTGGCTTTTTCATTTTACATTCCTGTGTTGGAGTTTGAACGATAAAATACCCAGTTCTAGCTAACTGCCAACAGAGTGTATTGCTTTCTGTAAAAAATTACTTGTCCACCTTTTAATTTGCCCTAGGTGAGAAGTGAGAATGCTGAGATGTGTGTTGCCAGGTTGGGGACTTGCTAGAGGATTTGAGGGAAGCAAACTGAAGGAGAAGGCTTTTCTCAGGTTGCCAGTAAAGTGTTGGGGAAACGTTTCATTTAACCTTTCCCTTTTGCGCTCTTCTTAATTGAGTTTGTTCTCTTGTCTGGGACTCGCTCCTGGGAGCAGCAGTACCCACACATTGGAGGTTTCTCAGTGAGGAGGAGTGAAATGGAAATGGAGCCCATATTTCTGTGTTTGGCAGCACAGCTGAGCTTTCTGACCCACAATCAGGGATCAGGAGGAGGAAGGAAGGGCAGGAACCGATCGCGATCGCTCACCTGACACTTCTCTCTCCTTGACTACTCAGGGTCAAGCTGTGACCACAGACTGCAGAGTCCTTCCAGATTTTTAACAGCACAAAGACATTTTTGGGGATTTTACTAATACATCATAGTTTGTTTTGACTAAAACATTGTCAGGAAAATTTACCATCATGGTGTCTGTTTCTGTGATATGACAGAGAAGAGTTTAATAGTTTGAAAATGAATGAATTTAAAATTGGATGGTTGAAGGTCAGAACTTACAGTGATAACTCAGCTAATGTAATATTCATACCTTGGTCTAAAATAGTGCTGTATATCAATATGTTGTCCCTGTCTGCCATGATTATCTAGGGTAGAAAGACATTTGTGTACTGACAAATATCTAAGGGAGAAAGACACAGGGTATTGTACTAACAGTGTGCAGGAGAATTCAGGAGTGAGTGAAGCACCTGAAGAATTCATAGGCCACAAACCATTTGTCTCTTCTGACTAAAGCAAACTGTATTGTGTAAGCATTAACCACTGTCACTACTTGCCACAGTAGAATTACCTGGACCATCTTTCAGCTGGTTCTATGCTCCAGATTAATGACTTGTTTTTTTAAAAAGCCCTAAACTGGGAAGGGAGGAAATATCTGATGTGTTTCTAGCAAGCTTAGTTCTCAAATCAACAATGTGGCCTAAGAACTGAAAATTATTCCTGCCTCTCCAATACAGATGGACAAAATCAAACAGGATGCATGAAATATGGATACATTAACACTAAACACCAGCCTAATACAGGTCAGCACTCAGTCTGTCCCAGGTCTGAGAAACAAAAGTTCATGCAGGGATGTCTTTTTTAATTTTTGACGTTTTCAAGTTTTACAAGGTTTGTACTGGCAAGGATTTCTCAGACACTGCTTCATTGGCTGCTAACTCTCACTATCCTCTCAGATTGCCTGGCTAGGGAATTTTTCAGTGTGTTCAAAATCTTGGTTATCCTTTGTCATCAAAAGATGTGATAGATTTCATGAATTGTTACCCATTGCTTAAATGAGAATGATCTGCCTCCTTGGTCTTAAGAAAAGGAGCACACCTTGCCCTAAAGAGGCATAAAATGAGACTACAGGACAGGGTCAGTTTGGATCCTGTGAATCCCAGACAAAGAATGAGGAGGAGCTGCGTTTACTTGGAGAAGAATATTAAAAAAAAAAAATTTATCTACAAACTCCAGTGAATTGCTGACTGAGTAGACTTAGCCCCTGAATTAATTACAAACACTCAGCCTGCAGCTGGCCAACAGTGTGCAGGAACCTTCTGTCCTGCTCCAAAAGGAGTACATGGTCCTTTACTTGGTATCACAAGCAAAGGTCTGAACTGCAGAGTTGAAAGCTCTTGGGAGAGATTTGTAGTGTTTTGCTTAGTTGCATATGGTGGGATCAGGATTTGATATCCCTCTCTTGGTGTGCTTCTAAATATTCAGGGCAAAAGTTGAACTTGTGCTAAAGATTTTCTTTGTTGGGTGTTGGATGTTTGGGTTTCTGTTTGTTTTTAGTGAACTTGAGATGACTTGAGGTTTCTTCAAAATCCCATGTCCCTACAGGTAAATTCTTACAGATAAATTCCAACCACACCAGTGAGGTCATTGCCAGGCTGGAAACACCTCTGACATCTCTCTGCTCTCTTGACAAAAAAGGGTAGTCTGTGAGAGCTAATCCACTGCCTCAATAGCAGATTATTTATTTTTCCTGGCTTTCAAAAGAACACTTTTTACATGAACATATGACAGAGGATCTGCAAAGGAGGAGAGGCAGTTATATGCAAAATGAGAACTGAAAAAAAAAAAAAACTTCAAATGTGTTAGACAGACCAATTTATGAATACAAGTGTTCTTCCTCTGTTCCTGTTACCAGATTTCTCAAGAGTCAAGAAAATTAATCAAAAGTAAGCGTCCTTAAGAGGCTATTTAAATAGATATAGATTTTTTAATGTACTTTGTATTTTGCACAGTTTTCTGGTTTATAAACCCTTTTAACTCATGAAATGGGAGAAAACTCTTTGTGATACTTGACAGGTGGTTGCAGTAGTGATCAAATGCCTGTCACCTGTGAGTGTGCAGCAGTAAAGGGAGGGTGGGTGTACTTCCATGACATTACTGAGACTACCATGGATTATTTGTAGGAATATTTTGGAAAAGAATATTTTAATGTGCTGTATTTTAGGTATGACTAGAGTACCTACTAGGTCCTTTCTTTTTGAAAAGGTCATAGTTAGCTACTTTAAAAACAACATTTAAATTTATAATAATCTCTAGGGGTTTATCTTCTGGATTTATAGAAACAGACCTCTCTTAAAAGCTTGTTTCTTATACAACAAAGACAGAATTCAAATAAAAACAACAGATTTATTAAAGTGTACTTGGCAAATTCTGGTGGCGAACAGCGAAAAAAAAATCAGACACTTCCCCCCAGGTTCTCTGGTTTACCAGGGTATCCTGTCCACCCTTTTACTCCAAGCCATGGGAAAGCTGTGTATGTGATTTTGGGTGGCTTGGTGTTCTGTTTGCCTTGGTTGGAAGCTCAGTCTGAAGCTGTTGTCATCTCCCTGTTTGTTCACTTGGTCTGGAATGGTTCACAGATGTCCATCCAGGGCTTGGGAAGTTGTACAAAGAGCTAAAATGTGAGATTCATCATACTCAAGGCAAAGAAAGATGTGTCCCATAGAGAGCAGCTGTCTGCCCTGTGACAACAGGAGATGCTAATTCCAGCCCAACAGGGAAAAGTTCACTGGAAGAAAGAAACCCTAGAATAAGGACATTTATTTTCCCACTTGCTGTGAGGAATGAGGGTTCAAGGTCCCTGTTCCAGTGGGATCTGTGTGATGTGGCCGTGTTGGAAGGAGTTCAGCAGTGTCCTCCCTGTGTGACCAGCCTGGGGGACTCTCCCAGAGCCTTTCTGGTGCTCCAGAGGGGATCCCACAGTGCTGGAAAGGAAACTCATTGTCCCACTGGTAGAGGGACATCCCACCCACCAGGGCACTCTTCACATCCCAAATGCCATCCCCTTCCTGCAGTGGACCTGAGTGTCCTGGCCCTGTAAAGGGGCTGCTGTACCTGGAGGGCAGCTGGGAACTCCCCCAGGCTGACACTGGGTGTGACATACTGAAAACATCCTCTGTGGCTGATGCTTTTCCTATCTGAGACCAACACAGGTGTGCATAAAGAAATAAATAACTAAATAAGCAACTCGAAAACGAATTTGTGAATTTGTTGTTGGCAGTTGCATTAGAGAGAGTGTAGCAAAGTGCCAGATAATACTTTTAAGCTCCTAATGGATTTTTAGAGAAGTTCTTTCTGGTTTTTTAACTGCAGGCTGGAAAGTCACTGCTGCAAAATGTATTTGAGAGCCATGAGACAGAACAGATAATTTCCTTTCACATAAAGCTTTAATGTTTTCTTTTTCCTAAAGTAAATAACACCTTGCTGAGCCGTCTTTAAGTACACCAGTTTCTCTCTGGAAAGGAGATTGCAGAGGGGTTAATTACAGTGAGCAAACCAGTCATTAATGGTATTTTTACATTCTTGTCATAGTGGCTAAAGGAGGATGGGGGAAGAGGTGCTGTGTTTGTAGTACAGGCTCCTTTCTACCAGCAGGAAAAGGGTAGTGAGAACAGAGAGGGGTTTAGATTATTCTGTAAGGGTTAAAGGAGCTGACATTTGGGCATGGATGGCTGGTTAATAGAAGTTCTGAAGAGTTTGCCTTTACTGCCTTTCACTTTAGTGATCCGTGAACTGAAGTGTCCCCAAGCAGGATGTGACACAGCAACCTGTGACTTGCTCATTAGAGGCTGGTCTGGGAGCTCTCCGTGCCAGATCACTGAGCCCACGGAGCAGAGCAGCCCCTCTGGAGCTCCTGCATCCCTAATGGTGATGCTGAGCTCTGGCTCACAGGCAGAGCCTGCAGCACTGCTGATCACTGCTCTCAGAGCCCCTTTAGGGTGAAGATGATTGATACAATGGGCTTGACTTGGTTAATGGTCTTTTTACCAGAAATGATCATCAGATGGCAATAGAGCCATGGGCTGATAATGCCGTTCTGTACGTAATTACAACGTCCTGACAGTGAAGTATGGCCAAAACAGGAGTTGTCTGAAGGGCTTACCTGCATATTTACTTTATATTGCTGCTACACAGAGCCTTGGTTTTCCTGAATCTTGAGTGCTCTGCGTGTTTCTGGTGTTTGCCTCAAGAAAGGCACGGTGCTTACTAAAAGAACCCACCTGTGAACCAGTGTTAAAGGGAATGCACCTTATAACATTCCTCACTCACTTTTCTGCACTCCCTAAACAGCTCCTTCAGCTGCTGCTGCAGGAGGGAGAAGAGTGGGCTGGCTGTGCATCTCTGACCCACCAGGACCCCCTCTGTCCCTGCAGCCCATTAAACAGTGTTGTGCTGGAACGTGGCCACAGTAAAATCTGACCAAAGCCAAATGAGACCAAACAGCAGGGGGTAACTTACATTTGAACATTAGGCTGCTTTGATCATCTTTGTCATCTCAGTATTTTTGAAGATACAGTTGTTTGGTCAGCAAATGTGACTGGCAGTGTCATTTCATGCTGACAGAGCATAGAATACAGGCTGATTCCACTGAGAGGCCTTTTTTGGGGAAGAGGTGGGACAGGATGTGGGTACAATCCCTTATTCAGCTCAGAACAGATATATATGGCACTGCCTCCAATAGAAAATAGTTCTGTGGAGAGATGTGCTGTAAGGAATTCTTTTATATTACAGAGAGATTAAATGTGAATATAGATATGTTTTGAAGGGGGTTGTTTGGGGTTATTTTGGGATTTTTTGTGTGTGTGGTTGTTTTCCTGGATAGCAGCACGGATTGTAGCATTTCTGTGTTAGCAGGAACAAGGAGAATCACTTACATGCAAATGTAAAGCTTCAACTGCATTATATCCATGCTGTAGGTGTGTGTAAACTGTGCATGCATAAGGAAACTCTCCAAATTGCTGCATATTCAACAACTCCTCAGGCCACAGATAGTTGCTGGTAGTGAAGTAACAGCAAAGCTCAGAGCTGCTGTTGCAGGAGGAGTGGCAGAAGTGTTGAACCTGCCTTGGGCAGGTCCTGAGCATTGGCAGGACTGGGTGAGCCCTGGAGGCTGCGTGGGGCACAGGCAGGAGGGCTGGGGCTCTCACTGCCAGAAGGTTTGATAGGTGCAAAGTAATCTGGGGACTTGAAATATGTATTAAAAAAAACGGGATTTTGAAGACTGTGGTCCTTAATCTTGGTTTCCTGGTTTGAATGAGAAACATAATGAAGATGTATGTTGTACTTCAGTATTTAATGAAATCGTGTTGGTTCAGGATCAGGGTTAGCCATTTACTTATTCTGCTGTTTTTTCTTGGCTCCCCTAATCCCTCAGGGTTTTGATGTTTTCTCAGTGTATTTTCTTCCCAGCTGCAGCTATTCTGGTTTGGCCCTGTGTTCCTTAGCATGTGTATTGTTTATTCCTGTGCTGCTGTTATTGAATGGTCATTGGTTTTGATCCCTCTTATTTTCTTAAAAATAGTTATTGCTTTGATAGTTATTGTTTGGTATTAGTTAGTTAGAGGTTGTTTAGCTTTAGGTCTTCCTCAGAGACTGTGGGTCAAACCCTTAGCTGGGTAAAATCAATGTAATCAATAGAGCACTGCTGATGCACATCAGCACAGATGAGCCCTTGTGTAACATCAGCTCAGCAGAATCCTACTCAAACCTTTCCTTTATTTCCTAGTTCAGCTTTTGGAAGGCTTTTATGGTCACAAAACACCTGTTTTCTGTCTGTAAATCCTGTGGTTTTCAAAGCATAGTGCAAACAGAACTCAGGTAAGAATGATAGCTTTCCATTAGGCATGTCAGAAATGTACCCTTTTTTCTATACAGATAACTTGAAGCTTGGAATATTTAAGAGAAGGAATTGTAATCTTTTTCCCAATGACTGAATGTACTAGTTCACAATTCCCATATTTCAGGCATTAGCCATTTGCTCTATCATGACACTTTCAAACAACAGTATATCTCTTTGTGCAGAGGATAATTAAGAAAATATCTGATGCCTTTTTGCCTTTGCAGTAAATCCCACATACATGTGTGGGAACAAGGAGAGCCAGCAGCACTTGGCCAGCCAATTTCCCAGGACATCAACCAGCAAATGTTCCTTTTGCAATTGGTGTTCCACCACCTGGAATTTAAACCCACAGGTTTAAATACGTGACCCAACCACCACTAAAGAGGCAGCAGAAAGCTGCCAGTGGAGCCCAGCAGTGGTGACTTTTCTGTCTCCCTCTCTAACCTTTATACATGCTGCCTCTGTGTGTCAAGAGACAGTAATACATCTTCCTAAAATAGATGGCTGCAGGATGTGTTGATAAATTGGTTGACTGACAACATGAGCAAAATCATCAAGAGATACATGGTTGTAACCAGTGTCCCTCACCCTGTCCTGGGGCATCTTCATGGGCAGTTAAGACTCCAGCAATCTTCAGTGAGTTTCAGAGATGTAGCTTCTTTTTAAAAATGTCCATTGTCTGCAAAGGAAGCTGTTAGGGTAGAAAGGGAGGATCTTCCAAAATATGACAGTAATTATGATTTGTTATTGATTAAAAGCCTCTCCAGTGCTGGGTGGGTACCCTGCATGGTTCCTATGCATAGCACACCCACTACCTGTCCCTGTTTCAAAATAGGAAAGGCTTAAAACAAAGAAGGGAAGAGCACTGATTGCCAGGAAATTGCAGCACAAAATGAAGGAACAGCAGAAGAAAATGCTGTTCCAAACAGGCCTCCCTTCCTGACCTGAGCTGCAGAGAGTTACAGGTCACAGCACAGAACTCAGTCCTTCATCTGGATGCTGCTGGGGCAGGCTGCAGGGGAGTTTAGCAGGTTTCTTCTGGTGGAGGTCATATGCCAGATGAGGTGAACTTGGCACGAAAGAAGCGAAAAAGCTCAGTTTGAGATGTGAAAGATAGAGACAACATCATATTAAACATTTGTTTTGCCTCAGTAAACTCCGAGTTCCCACCTTGGCAATATCCTCCAAAGTCTTTGTGAGAAGCAGGGCCATTATTTTCCCAAAGCACTTGTGCTTTTGAGCACGTCTTCATAGGCTTTTCACATGCAGATGGAGATCTGGGCAGAAAAGTTGCTTCTCCTTTACATGACCTCGCCTTCTGCCTCAGCCTGGCCTGTTGTCAAGTTTCCACAACATTTTTTAGAAATCCTGCGTTTTCTTTTGGTTTTTTATGGCCAGGGGACTGTTGTCACCAGTGGAAGAGCACCATTACACCATTCACTTGGTAGCTTGAGAAATGAGAATCAGCTCATCATTTACAGAAAGCAGCCCAAATTTTGTACAGAACTCAAGGCAGCCTTTTCTTGAATGTTTAGGAAAATGTTGTATTTGTTGGAGGCAGCTGGTGGCTCCTTCCCAGGCTCTGAAATCTAAGTCCATTTTGTATATGAACAACGAATAGGTAAATAAGAATTAAGTGTTTAAATACCTTCGTGAATGTAATTGGTTTTTTTCCTGTTTTGGAACATTTTCCTTTTCCTTGGTTCAACTCTGAGCTTTGGTTTTAAGTGGTGCTACATTAAAGAAATTTTTCAGCTTTAGAGAAACCACATCTTCCAGTCTGAAAAAACAGTATCCTGGCTTGTATTTCAGATCTATCTTTGAAGATATCCTTGATGTAATTCATCAATAACTTTAAGGAAATAGAAAGGAGACTGCTCTCAGTTAATTACAGAAAAAAATATCATTACCTAATCATATACACATAGGAAAATTCCAGAGCTTTCACTCTGATTAATCATATAATGTGTAATACTTGGCAGTTAGTCTAGACTGACTTGAAGGAGTGCTGTGTCACAAATTTTAGGCTCAAGAAATTACCACTTTGTTGTATTTCAGATGTCTAACACTTTAAAAAATAGATTAGTTTACTTCTTTCAAAATACTCTTTACAGCTCTTTTGAGTGCCTGAGTGTGTGTTACAGACCTGCCAAGGTTCTTCCTGCAGTTACACATTCACTTGTTAATGACTTTGTCTTAATCAATACTTTCTCAAATGGAGATGCTCAGATATTTCAAGAGTCACCTTAAAAGACCTCTGGCAGATAAATAATTAAACGACCTGCTGGCTGCCTTCCTGCATGCAGGGAACTTCTGGTAGAAACCTAATTGTTTGATTTCAAAAATCAAAACCTGCCAACCCCTTGAAAAAAGGCAGTTTTAGCTGTTTGAAGAATCTCAGTGCTTTTACCAGGTCATTGCAGTGATGAGCTGCAGAGTGAAAGAAGAGATACTTTTGTTCATTAAATTTTGTAGCTCGCAGAAGAGAAGTAGAACGAAGGGGGAAGTGTTCAAAACTAGTACATAAAATCTCATCTTGTCAGGTTGCTAACTAAGAGCTTGATCCTGGAGTTGCTCAAGTGTCTGTACAGCTGGGTGGTGTCAGTCGTGTCGGGAGCATTACGCACGTGCACACGTGTTTGAAAAACGAGACAAAGGAAATCTGAATCCTTTATTGCCCTGACATCAACTTCATTAAGTTCAGTGGTAATAGGGGAGTCTGAGTGTTGGGGCTGGTTGTCTCTCTCCTTTATGTCCTTCTGACCAATGGAGCCTCTGCTCTGACTGTTCTGAGCTTGACAGAAATAGCTTTGACATGGTGACAGGACGTGTGCTAAGCTGCACAAATGTGCATATTAATTTGGTAATAAAACAAGTTAGTATTTGTCATTGCTGCTTATTAGATTGATGTATTATCTATCCAGACAGTGCCCTGCATCTTTTGGAGGCAGTGCTCGAGGATGACAGCTGCCAGCACAGAGAAGGGGTGGAAACTGGGGTCTCAACCTCTTTATCTTCAGATAATATCATCTTGCCAGAACTACTCTGTTAGCCTTTCTGCATTCAGTATGTCCTGTTTGTAAATCATTGCAGGCTCAGACACTCCAGAGGGTAGATTGGGAATTTAATTACGTTATGTTAATTACGTTATGCATATTGGACTGAATATTAAAGTGGACTGTTGGATTGTTTGGAAAATGTGGCGGCTGGTTCCTTGAGGAAGGAAGATGTGCAAATCCAGATTATTAGTTTTTAGGCAACATCTAATGTACTTCTGACTTGAGGATTATGTGAATAAAGTTTCCTGCTGCTTTGAGACTGCTCTAAATGCCAGAGGGCTCTGCTGACACAGTCAGGGACCTGTGTACACTGGGGGCATCTCTAACTCTGTGTGCTCATGCAGGTGACATAAATTTGGGGCCACGGCAGAGCCCTCCCGTGGGTGGGGCTTGTAGGAAATCAGGAAACTGGCCTTGCTGGGATGCAAATGAGCCATGTTTAGGATTCACTGGTGAGCTGTGGCAAAGGGGTGCTGGGAAATTCAGTGGGATCAGCACAGCTATGCTTAGCCTGATGAACAGGGGAGAGTCAGTGGATACAAATATGTGTTAGAGAGCATCCTTTGTGCAGATTAAGTTTTAATTTTGGTTACCTCTTTTTAGCTTCTTCATTCATGTGTTTGTATCACTTCTAATGTGGTACAAATATTGACTTTGCTTTACACTGAAGATCAAAATAAAAGTGTCTCAAGGAATTAAAAGAATAATTTAGCATAATATCTGGAAATAAGGAGTTTGACAATTTGTTAAAAAAAGTAATATAAAGGATTATATCATGCTGAATTTTCAGGGTCATTGTAGTTCATGAGTAAACTTTTTTTAAGATCATCAAGATCTTAAAATTAGGAAGAATTAAACCCTTTCCATATTTTTGGATCATGATTCATGTATTATAATATATACAGTGTGTGGTCCTCCTCCCTCTGATCTATCCCCTTTCCTGTCTACCTCAAAAATGGTGTGAGGATGCTTTTTTTGTTCAGCTCCCAGCTACTAAGTTTCTCCAATAAACTGTATTTTTATTTAACAGGTCTAGAGCTTGATGTGTTTAGCTCCCTGCAGTTATCAAGAGAGCCTCTTGGTTATAGCAGCTCAATATATATACCTTGTTATTTATAAACACGAGGAGGTTGAAAAACTTGAAGTCCAGCCATACTCAGCATCCTTAAAGCTCTTTTTTCAAATATTTTTCCATTAGCAAGAAAGCAGTTGCACCAGGCCTTTCCTTCTTCCCTGGTCAAGATAATTCTGCTTCAGACAGAGCTGAGACTTGAACAGGGGAAAAGCTTTTGCAGTCTCCTGTCCACTTTTCTGCTGCAGTTTGATTCTGTGGGAAAGCTCCCAGATGCTTCAGTGATGAGATGCAATAGCAAAGCTCATGACAGGGATAGGTTAATAAATCTTACTTTATTCTGCCCCTTTTGACAGAGAGGAATGGCACTTCATGCTTAAATCACAAAGGTTCACTTTGTGTGAGCTTGATTTTGAATCCTGCCTTCTGTGTTACGCAGAAATGGAGTTGCTGTTCAGTGAGAACAGTTTTGTATGTACAAGTTGCATTCTATGCACCCCCTAAAGCTTCCCAAAGCGTTCTGTTTGTTCAGAATTCAGCAAATAACGCTTACAAGATCACCCCCTGAACATGCCTTAGGGAGCTTCATACTTAAAGCTGATGTCAGGGTTGTTTCACACCCTTTCAATCTGACATTTGATATTCAGGACATATTTGTCACTTGACAACTGCTTGTCATTGCTTGTAGGAGAAAATGTTTTCTGTCAGGACAAGGCTGAAGCACCCAGCTTTGTCCCATTCCCCCCTATGATGTGCCTGCAGATGAGTATTTTTCCCTAAACCTTGGAATTCTGCCCTCAGAGATGCTCACTTGGAGGCTGCAGTGTGGTCTTCTGGAGGACCAGTCAAAGCAGAGGCACAATGAGCCCTCACTCTGTTTCCTAAGTGACCTTCACTGCTTCTTGGGGTGAAGTCTCTTGTGTTCTCCTCTTTGAGATAATTTAGATAGCACTGGGGTCTCCTGCCCTGTCCTCAGCTTGTCTGTTCCCCTGGGTAGTCATGGAAATAGAGGGATCTTTGCAGACCTGATAATCCCATAATGAAGGTGAAAAATACCTGAAAACTTTCCTCCTTCTGCTGTCTTGCTCATCTCTCCAGTGAGGCTGGAAGTATTCAGATTCAGGCATTTCCCTCAGCCCTAATCCTTGGAAAGCCCAGTCAGGAGATTGGTACTAAAATCCATACTATTGAGAGGAAAGAAGAAAAATAATGCTCTGCTTCTTTTTCTTTTGAGTTGTTCTCGAATTCTTTTTGGGTGGCATTTATTCAGCTTTTCTGTGAAACCTGGAAGGATTGACTTTAATTTCCCCTGCCCCATTTTCTGACTGGAAGTTAAGATCTTTCTGTAACCATCCCAGTTGGAGGCACATACATGGCAACTGAATTTCCAAAATGTGGAAGGCATTGCCTTCTGAAGTTTCATTTGGCTGTCACAAGCTTGAAGAGGAGTTGCCACAAGGCCACATCTCTGGTGACACAGTCAGTGCGTGGCCCTGGCCATGTCTTGTGTTTGGGCACACGGTGCCCTCAGACCAAACCTTGTGGGGAAGCTCCATGTGCCCTACTCCTGCTGAACTCCCCCGTGGGTGCAGCCCAGCAGGGAGAGGGTCCCTGGTGTGTGATTGAGGGCTGGGGTGAGCTGTCAGTCTGCTCCATCCCCACCTCCATTTCTGGCTGGAGCTCCCATCCCTGCGTGTGCTCTGCAGGTCAGGATGACCAATGATGTCCAAACAACCAGGTCTGGCAGGCTCTGCCTGTGTGGTTTTCTGCTAGATGCCCTGCTCAGGGGTGGACATTCAGACCATTTTCCCTCTTTCTAAGCAGATTTTTGCCTTTCTTTGGAAGCCTTCCAGGAGAAAATGCAAATAGAGTAGTGATGGAGCACATGTAACACTGGTTAGTTTTATTCTGGAAATGCCATACACATGATCTCAGCTAATCATGTTATATATATAGATATATATAGTTATAAAAAAATTATTCTGTTTTTCAGTACGGAGAAGGGGTTCTTCCTCTAGAAAATCAATTTTTAATTCCTTATTCTTACTGAAAAGGTGGCATACAGTCACAGATTCAATTAAAGGTATAGCAGGCTTTGTCAATCAAGGGAAGCAGAATTATACTTTGGTTGCTTTCCAAAATGGCAGAGGCTTAAAAGCAAAACTAAAAAGCCTTCCCCACAATGTGTTAGCACATTTTGACCATTACTACAGCTCACATTTGGTGTTGTTTTGCTTGTGCTGATAAGAGAATATCATTATACAGAAAATCAGATCGAACAGTTTCTAGTCATTTCTGGCTTGGTGCTTTAGATCTTTCTCTGCTTCTCTGTGTAACTTTAATTAATGATTAGGTCAATCTTGGAGGGGGCAAAGCCTTCCAGAAAGTAATAGGTAGGGAATGGTATAATAGTATTTCTTTTATTTCACCAGAGGTTTCATTTGTTGTCAGGGCAAGAGATGCATAAAACTAATTGCAAGCCTGCCAGGAAGAACGTATCTTCTTGTTATGATAATGGAACTTTGTTTACCTGACCTTCCAATTAGTCAAATGTGGATTCTTGTTTGTATCCTGACTGCCTGATCTCTGTGGGTTCAGATGGTTCAGGTACAGATGCACTTCAAAAAAAACCACAAGAGCAACCCCCTCAAAGTTGATTTCCTTCGTCTCGTTCATCTCCCACCCCAGCTTGTAGAAACAAATAAGATTTCAGCGTGATATTAATGAATAGTAACAGAGTCACAATAATTGGTACCCTCCTGGTCGTGATTAGGATTCAGGGGAGTTACTTAACAACCACTGTTTCTTAAATGTGAATTCTGATTAAGAACAGAGATCTTTTTCTCTCATCTACTGTGCCTGTAACTAACAGACTTCGCAGCTGCGGTACTTCAAAATTATGTATTTCTTTTTATGCACTATCATGTCTTGAATTGTAATAATCTCAGTAGGAAGTTTTGAGCAGCATATGGCTGTGTGACCCTTGTATTTTACTTTTTTGTAAAATTTTTCATTTGTTTATTTATTTTTGCCTTTATGATTGAGGATCACGCTGGTACTGTTGAAATCCATTGCCTCTTGTAAGAGATACTGAGATAAAGGTTCTTGGTTACCTCTGGCAATAAACATGCTTTGAGAGTGGCTGTTATGTAAACACATGGATGCTGCAAGTGATTTCATTGTACTCCCTGAGTAATTAGACATGAACTGTTAATGTCACAAAAGTATCTTAGGAAATCAACTTTATTGTGGGAGGGGGTTTGTGTTTGTTTGTTTTAGTTTTATGGAGGCCTTACAGCTCAGGAGGAGCTTTGGCAGCAGCCCTGGCCATGTGTGCTGCATTAATCCCGAGCTGGCTGGCACATCCATCGCTCCCCTTGCTGTCACAGTTTGGTGCGTGTCAGTCTTCATTAAGTGACTATTTTGGGAATCTCCAGCCGCTCCCAGGCTACGGCTCATTAAGAGCATTCTAGTGCAGGAGTGCAGGAGGTCAGATGCTATTTTATGAAGTGCAGTTATGTGTCCAGCAAGCCTCCAATGTGCTGTGCTGTTCTGGAAATCTGCGTGAAACGAGGGAATGAAAGTCGCTGTCAGCGCGTTTCATCTGCCCTTCTGTTCCTGGGACATCACGGGGCGCTGGGCAGAGCAAGGAGCCACCACAGATTGGGCTCTTCATCAGCCTTGTCCGTGCTCTGCAGGGCCAGAGCTGCTCCTGTGCCTCGGGATTTTAGAATTACCTTTGAAAGTGCTTCAGAAAAAGTGCAGCGTGGAAAATGGATGTTTCAGGAGTTTGCAGCAGTATAGTAAAATTTGCTGTAAAAGGAGCAAAGTGGTGGATTTTTCATGCCTTTTGAACTTGCTAACAGGTTTTCATATAAATTTAAAAATTTCCTCACTGATGTCAGTAACAGATATTCCAGAACTTACTAGGTCAGTTACAAGCAAGAAGCACTTACTTAATAATAAAGTATTAATATTTATGGGGATTACATATTTATTCAGGGATCTCAAATTGTATTACAGATTAAATGAATTACTGCATATACCACAGGTTGAGGTACAGAGAAGTTAAATCAAATCCAAATCATCCAGGCTTGGAGCCAGTGAGGTTCTTCAGCAAGTGCAGTAATTTTTATCCACAGGCTGAGCATTTGCAAGTGCTCTGTAGGATCAGGTGTAGTCACTGGCAAGGCTGGGAATTGAGTGTTGCAGTCCTGTCTCCCCAGCCCATGCTCTAACCAGTAGACCATACATCTGTACCTTACTTCATCAAACAGCAAATTCCACTCCAGATTCAACCAGGTACTGTTAGGTGGTTTTTATTTCTAAAAAAGACTGGAAATGAGAGACTCACTCACCCAAATCATGTAGAGATGACTCAGATAGCGAGTCTTTTAAAATCCTCAGGCCTCTTTCTTTAAAAAAAGAAAAGAAAAAAAAAAAAGGAAAGAAATCTGTGAACAAACTCCAAAGGAGTATTAAGAGACTTGGGCTGAAAGGAAAGTGTGTGAGCCATTCAGAGTACCATTAGAAGCTGGTCTTATGCCAACTTGTGGTCCAGCACTGTTCTTCAGTGTAATTTATTTTACTCCTAAAACAAACCAGCCCCACTAATGGCAAACAAAAAAGCTTCTTTCATCCAGGTTTTGATTGTTGAATGAAAGGATTTTGGAATAAGCAAACCTAACCCACTTAAATTTCATGGCATGCACCTTCACCCAGGATTTTTCTGTGTGTTTGTGTTAACTTCTGCACTCTATGCTTGTGTTGCTGTAACTGTGTCATTCAGATGAGAGTAATAGCCCAGAACCTAATCCCAGTGTTTTACCTGTGCCTCACCTGGGCATTCTGGCCAGGGCTTCTCAGGTGGATAAACTGGCTCACCCTCAGTGGTGTGAATAAAAGAGTATTTGTGGTGATTGTAAACCCCACTGAACTAAGGGGGTTGCTAAGTCAGAGCACATATTTGGAAGGATTTCTCTGCACTGGGGCACGAAGGAATCAGTCCTCTGAGCTTTGCCTGTGTTGAGAGGTAAAAACTGAGTTAAATGAATAAATGTAATTCAATTAGGATTCGTGTTTAACAGTTTGTTTTAAAGCAGAATGTGACCAAGATGTTCAAGCTCTTGAAAATACAGATTAGTAAAAGAAGTGTGAAAACTCAGAAACTTTGCAAGATTCTGAGGGTGTAGAAATTGGGTATGAAATTAGTATTTTGGAGTCTATAAGCATCCCCTGAGTGTGCTGCCCAGCAATATCCTGAAAGATAATTGAACTGAGGTTTTCTAGAACACTATTCTTTTGATCCAGAAAATCATCAGAATTTGTATGGGTGTTTCAACTTCCCTCTTTTAGCAAAGATCTGAAAACCAAGTAAATACACTCATTAAAGAAGGGTTTGTGCAGGAGAATGTTTACAGTTAATTTTGGGGGAAAAAAAAAGAGGCCTGTTCAGAGGAATTTTAAGCAAGGCACAGGTTAAAGTAATTTCAAATTCTGCCTAAGTGTGTTGCTTTCTACGCTGCTGTTGGCATTGTTTGGTCTTTGGTACCCATATAATTTACTCCCACACAGAAGCCATTTACGCTGCTCTTTGCCCTTTGGGAGTGGTTTAAAATGATCTTAAATGTAAATGAGAGCCCTCCCCTGAGGTCCAGGCTGCTCCCTGCATCTCACTGCCTGAGGTTAGTGCAGTTCCTGCAATCAGTGTGATTGCGGAGTGGGGATTGGGGCTGCAGCTCTGACCCCCAAACTGCACCTCTGAGAGCTTTCCAAAAAGAAACTCTCAGAGTTTCTCAACAGTATCTCATTACTTCTGCACATAATTTTTTTAAGCAGGTGAAAGGAAGATCCTTTGCAGCCTCCAAGGAACCTTTCCAGGGTCCAACCAGACTCGAAATATAAATCAGTCATTTACCAGAAAGGAGACAGTTCAGGTGAGACGCTGGAAGCTGCTCTGCATTGTCAGAATGCCATTAGGGCTGGGCCCAGAGATTTGTTTCTCTTAAATAATGAGGAGGAGTTTTTCACACTTTAGAAGTTTTTGGTTTTGTTTTGTTTAACTTGTCTGTAGCTTTCATGTGCCAAGGAGATTTGATGGATTTTTTTTGGGGTTTTTTTGAGTCTTCAAAATCTCCTGACAGGTAAAACCTTTTCTGGCTGACCGGTCACATCAAAAATAATTTCACCCCTGTTCTTGTTGCTTTTCCCCTGTTGTTTGTACAGCTTGATTCAAGAAAGGCAGGAGGGGAGAGGCATTTCTAGAACAAGAAATAATTTGTGATCTTACTTGGAGTAATACATATGTCCTAGAAAATGCCATGTTTTGACTTTTCTTACCAGTGGATGCAGAGCCAGGTTTCTCAGCTGAGGACCTGAACTGGAGTGAGCAACATCCTGCTACCAGTACCTGGATGAGGCAGGCAGATCTTGTGGAAAAACAGAGCTTCCTGACATTTAGTTCTTGTTGAAGGAATCAGAGTTTCAATTGGAGAATTTTCAATGTCTGTCCCCATCACCCACTCAGGGCCTACCGGTTGGGGGGGTTTGTTTTGGGGTAGAAAGTAATGAGTTTGTCAGTGTGATATATCCATTCTTGTTCTATTTCTAACCTGTGGAGTTACTTCTGCCTTTATGCTGGTGGGGTCTGACCCTTGCCAAGGGATGGCTGCATTGGTAACAGCAGCTCCTCCTGCAGCTGGACCAAGTTTCCCTTTTGACTTCCACTTTGTCTGACTGGATTCTCTAGGTGCATCCACATAGCTTCAGAAAAGCAAAGAAACGTGCTGGGGAAAAGGTGTCAGGTGAGAGGTCCCAGCCAGGTGTGGAACTGGGTGGGTTTTGTGGTTTGGTTCTGCTGTCAGCATCACAGGCAGGGAGCTGGGAGTGTTGACAGCATCTCTGCTGTTACCTGGCTGGGGAAGCTGCCACAGAAGCTGTTCCCAGTGTGGCCATCCCTTTGTGCAGGACAAGTCACACTGGGTAGAGACTCTCAGACTCCTGAAAGTCTGGTGCTTTAAAGCTGAATCTTGCAATCACTTCCTTCTTGGCAGTAAGGTCCACCTTTCAGAGCTGAAAATGGAGCTGGAAGCCTCCATACTTTGGGCAAATGTTCCTGTTCCTTTGAGCCTCACATTGCACCATTTTCAGAGAGGTGCAGACGAGAATCTGGGAGAAAAAAATGTAATTGAAAGTCCTTCTACCAGTTACACATCAAAAACATGTGCTTTGCTTAAAAGAAACTCCAAAACATATTTATGTGACCAAACCAGTTTTGTACACTTGTGTACACACACACATGCAGAGATGCTCTAGCAGTATATCCAACATGTATGTTCTGAATATAAACAGAAAATTATATAGCTACCAGAAGATTTTGCAGTTGTACATTGTTTTTCAAATTTCTGTATCATTTCCACACAGAACTAGAAAAATACAAACCTATCAGAAAGTAAGCAGCTCTGGTTTTCTTTGTGTTACGAATTTTTTATAGAGCTTGCTTCGCCTTTAGCTGCAAAGCCTGAAATTTAAATTGCTACAGGCTTCCTTGATTTCCATGGTGGAAATAAATGCTGTGTATCATTTTGCTATTCATGTCATTACTCCCCGTAATCACCACACTCATCCCAGCACACTGTGTAGTGTGCTCAGTTGAATATCTCTGACTTTCAGGAGGCTTCCTGGCTGTCTGTTGTTTGTTTCTGAAGCTGCACAATGACATACTCTATTGGGCTAATTTGATAGTTTGCATTCCAGTTGCTGTGAGTTACGACTCGTGTTTTCTGTTTGCCATGTAAATGAAGAATTGAAATTTACAGGGAATCATTTGCTTCTGTGGTCTCTTCACCTGAATTTACAGATTGTGATTAATGGCCCAAGTTTGGTGAAAGTTCACAACTTTCCCCTTCTCCCCTCCCTCCCCACCTCTGTTAAAGTTAATTGCTGTTGCTGCTGCATATTCAGCAGGGAGCTGGGATGGAAATGCAGGAGAGTTAATTTCCTGCTGGATATGGGAGCACATCGCTGCTTGGACTCTCTTCCTGTGCTCAGATTGACGCACTCGAGCGTTCATGTCCTTGCATCCATGGGGTGCCCAGTTAATTTCCCGTGTGTGTGGCTGGAGCTGCTCCTCCTGCGCAGGGTGAGCTGGCCCTGGAGCAAGCACAGAGCAGGGCTGGCAGCCAGCAGAGCTGCAGCATCAGGCTCAGTGCTGCTCAGAGTGCAAGCAGTATTGTGAGACTGAGCACATGCAGCTAGGTGTGTTGGTGAGAGAAAACAATTTTATCCCAAGCACTTCCAAACATCCGGTTTGGTAAAAGTTACTGCCCACCAACCCCTTGAGTCCTGCATTACCACAAAAGGCTCAGATTGTGGCACAGATAGCAGAAGCTCAGCAAGGTGGGGTGTTCAGAGGTCAGTACAGCTGGTGGATTTGTAAATTAAATTGGTATAATTACAGGGGAGTGTCCCTCTGTGTGCCCCTGCAGGAGAGAAAAGGCAGAAGGCACTGCAGATGCTTCCCTGTGCTTGATGCTTGACAGAGGTTGAAAAGTAGAGAATGTATTTTAGTACATTAACTTTCTGTGGCTGTGATTTACTTCACAAACAAGGTCTCAAAAGTCCCTTTATTTTGCTAGGAGCGCTTGGGAAGGAGAATGCTTCTCAGTGTGATGAGAAGTCAGCCTTGCGTGGCTGCTGCAGTTGTTCATGTTGTGAGAGTTAGGATGATCTGCCCGTTCCCCATGTCAGAACAACTCAGCACCTGCTTGCCAGGTCTGAACTAACAGTTAAGCCTTTCATACTCAAAAGAAATTATGTTTTATTTCAAAGATCAAACAGTCAGTGAAAACCGTACTGGAATGACCTGCCAGGATCTGGAAGGGGTGGGAGGGAAAGAAAACCATGTAAGGGTCTTGTTTGCTTTTTTGAAATGGTTTTTATAGCAATCACTGAGAACTGACATATTAGCAGTTTCCTGACCAGAGGTTGGCTGACTAATTACTGTTTCTATTACAATCCTGAGATCCACATTGTGAGCGATGAGAGAAGTAAAAATAAAAGCAAATATGCCACTTGGATCCTGTTTGTTTTCTAGTAGATGAGACAAATGACTTTGTGCTCTGCTTGCCATAACCAAACAAATGGTTTTAAAAATACATGTGTGGGTAGATACACACACATACACACATATATATGTATCCATACTTGGGTTTATAGGTTTAATCCAAAGAGGTAGGGAGGTCTTTATCACAGAAGCCAATTTTAAATAATTATATTTAAAGAGTAAAACAGGGGAAGTCATGCACAGCCACGGAGCAGAAAGGCTCAGTGTGTATTGTAGCTCTGTAATAGCTATTATTTATCACAAATGTGCCGTCTGTTTGTTCACACAGAGTAATGAATGACCTTTCTGTTTCCACAGCTAGACCTGTGTAGACTTCTGCTGATGGGGGTGTAGTGCAGTAGCTATTTATCATGCTTCACTTATACTGATCACTGGTTTAAGCTGTACCACCAGGGAAATGTGTTGGGCTTACGTTATGGTTCCAAAAAGTAGCTTTTATGGGGTTAACAGCTAAGAAAAGCAGCTACTTTGTGTCCCTGACTGCTATAATTCAAAATTGACTTTGCTGAAATTTGAATCAAATTACTGCCAATATTGTCATAAGCAAATTTATCAGCCAAGGACTTGTTTATTCTGTCTTAGCAATGCAGGGCCTGATTTTTTTTTTTTTTAATTTTTTTTTTTTTTTGGTGTGATTCCTTTGTAAAGCTTCAGTTTCTTACATTGATAAATGGGATTGAATATACGAATGAGAAGAAGGTAACTCAGGAGAGGTAACACAGATACATTGTAGGGCAGAAAAAGTATATGAGGAAGTTACATTTTTAGCTCCTAGTACTGTTTGGAAATTAATAATTTAAAGAACAAAAAAGACTGTTTGGGAGGGCAGGGGAGGGGTTAAGATGGGGTGGGAGGGTGAAGGACTGAACCATTCTTAGGAGCAGTCAGGGTCTCCTGTTTTGTTCTTGCAGATTGCCCCAATTAGTTGTATTTTACTGATGCAATCCTTGGGTGTCAGGAGTCAGTCTTTTCCCATGTGGCATGTTAAAAAGCAAAATGCATTATTAATGCTTGAGGTGGGACCTCTGCAACTGTGGTATAAAGCGTTAAATGCCATTAATTTAGACAATAATACTATCATCACACTGCTTTACAAGCCAATAACCCAGCTCTTGTTCCCCCTTGTAGTTTATCTCAAGGAGGGAAGTGGATTATTGCCTTATAAAACAGGCACAACGGTGTAGGTGCTGTTCTGCTGCTATTACTGCACATGTTTCAGGAATACTGAACAAGAGAGGGAGCTGAACAAAAGTGGAGAGAGGTGGAAGAGTGCAGCACTCACCCTGTGATGTGAGCTGGAAACTACAGAATACATTCACATGTGTAAAGCCAGGGCTGGGAATGCCTTCCCCAGTGCAGGGACATGGCCCAGGAGTCACTCCCACTTCTTTTAACACAGACCATTGGATGGGAGAGAGACTGAGAATTTTGGCCTCGAGGCCAGGCTTGCAGTTGCAGCATCTTGTTTGGTCAGGGCTGAATTTGTGCATGGTTAGAGCAGATATAAATTTGTACTTCCTGCCTATTGGCAAAGCTCTATCACCCAGCTTGTTCCTGATCAGCTTTTGTTAGTCTAAATAACATTTACAGCCATGATCCAGCAAATTCCAGGCTATGCAGGGAGTTTCTGAAGGACAATATGAGGCTGAGACCAGCAAATCCAGCACCTGAGGTGATGTAAGGAGCCTTGGTTTTGGGGATGCAAAGGAAAGATGCTGGGCTCTTACCCTTGGACCTTGTTCTGGGATTTGGAGAGCTGGGTAGGTGCTGCTGTAGCTCCTGCTGCTGAAGGGAAGGATGTGCATGGTAAATTCTCCAGAGGGAGGAATTCACTTTTCAAGGTACAAACCACTTTTCTGTTGTCTGGCAGATGAGCACTATGTGGTTTGGCACAAAATACCTTGTAGCAGTGCTTTCCACATGTGGAATTAATGGTCTCTCTTCTCATTTGATCTTGAACTCCTTTTCAGTAAAAGCTTTTCAATAAAAACCTTTACAGTATTCAGTAAGATAAGTGGTAAGACAGCAGCATTCGATTATTTAACCTTCCCTGTTATTTGGAACATGGTCATGTCCCCTGACATTGGTTAATTACTCTGAAAATTACCTCGGTTATCCAAAACCTCAGCACACATCCTGTGTGTCTGTGACATTCACATACCCAAGGTTGTTCTGTATTAGCATAAATATCTGACCAGCTCCCAGGAACTAAACAGGGAGATTTTGGCTCTCATTACATTTATGTGTATTTCTGCCAATCTCAACATGTCTGCTGCTTTGTATTCATCCATTTAAATTGGTTAATTTGGTATTATACTTAGAGCTACCCTGTGCTACATATTGCAGATCATAGTATTATAATGTCCCCACCTGAATTTTTGTCCCATCTACTAGTGAACCCTCTTTAATTCATTTGTCAAAAACAATCCTGATTATTTTCCATTTACAATATTTAAAGTTAAACTGTATTACTGCTAATTCTGCAGAAATGTCCAGGAAAGCTAGATAAGTAAGAGAAACTTAAAATAATTTGGTTTTGTAGTGCGTTTTAAGTGTTCTTACTTTTCCTTTTTGTAGCTGTTATTTGAAAATTATTTTTGCCTTGTTTTTCAGTAAAAGCATTGAATAATGTTACTAGTCTCTGTTTTCAACATTGCTATGTTGAAACAGTTCAATGACATTTTGAATTGATGTCTAGGAAGTGTTTCTCTTACTACACCATTCCATTTAATTGTGAGTCAAAAGAAATAGGGAATTAAGAAGAAACAGGAATATATTGGTATTACTAGGATTTGTCTCAGAAATGTTGTATATATTGTCATTTATCAGAACATAACTCAGGGTATGTGAGGTGGTTTGCATGAAGCAAAATATTCTACATGTTTTTTAGATCCCATCAGAAATTACCCAACATGCAAGATTTGTGGGAGAACATAAAGCATTATATTGATGGATCTGAGGGTGTGGGAGGATGGAGAGGTAATTTGGAGTGATAAAGATGAAAATTTTATTTTCAAATCTCAGGATGATTGGAATGAGTGCTTTTATTTCTTTCCCCACAAGTAATTATAACAGGAAAAATACTTAGGTGCCAGGAGGGAGCCATGCTGCTGGTGGTTTGGCTTATTGGAATGTTTGGGGTTTAGTGATTCTGTTGCCTGTTCACACCCAAACCACTTAGTGCTAGAGGTGCCTCTTATTGTGAAGGTCACACCCTACGTGTGCAATTATACTTTGAATAATGTATCTTGATTGTTAAATGCATCTTGATTGTTATTTTTCTCCTACTGGCATAAATAATGAACTGGTAATCTATAAATTTGTTGACTTAACAGCAGTTAATAAGTGTTTTATGGGTATGAATTGGGTTGTCCTACAAGTGATGCTTAAACATGTAAGTGGGTTTGGAAGTAGGTTTGTTTCAAATGAATTTAAGAACATGGGGCTGCCACGTTCCTGCTTGTTTTTTTGTTAGGTTGTTTTTGTTTTTTTTCTTTGTAATATCTTAGTAAATAAGCTGAATTCTCTGGAAATACATGTGCATTATAAGCAGAGCAAGCACCACAGTAGTTTTAGAACTGTACTTTCACATTCTTGATAATAGTCACTTGAAAAATAGCTTGAAATCAAGGGAGCTTTTAAATGATGAAATGAACTTATATTCATGTTGTTTAATTTAGGAGGCAGGGTGGTGTTACCACCCTTGTCAGAGTACAGAGAACATAAATACCACTGGATCATGTCCTCAGAAAGTTGTCCCCTGCTCACTGCCACACTCCTCTGTCCTTTCTCACAGCCGGGCGGCAGAGTAGGAGTTTGGGAGTGACTGCAGAGGATGGAAACCACAGCTCTCGCTGTTCTGGCTCGTGGACTATTGCCCAGATACCCTCCCTAAGGTGGAGGCGGCAGCTGAAGGCAGGGAGCCCGTTCTGCTCTCCTGAAGATGGAGCTGGAGGAGGGAGCAGGGCTGGTCCTTGGCTGCTCCGCGGTGCGCGGCTCCCGCTGGCAGCAGAGCCAAGTCATGAGCCAGAGCTCTGGGCTTGTGGCCCATCCTGCCACTGCCTCCTGCATCAAGCTGAGGGACAGTGCAATAACATCCTAAGCCTCGCAGAAGGACAAGTCAGAGCACAGCTCTGAGCTGTGGTGGTTGGGAGAGGGGATGTTCCAGTCTTCTGCCTGCTGCAGATCAAAGAACCTCTTCCTCCACCTCCTCCTCTTCCTCCTCCTCCTCCTTCCTGAGCTGAGCTCAAGAGTTCAGTTACTCGTTGCTGAACAATGGGACAGTGAACATTACACATGTCATGTTTTTTGCTATTCCCATTTGGTCTGTACATTGAAATGTGAGAAGGTGGTGGGGATGGTTCGTTGTTTCACAGAGCAGGCGAATAGATGAGGAACAAAGTCAATTCCTGCTGTGGTTCTCTGTGGGAAATATCAGTCATAAGCAGCTTAGTCTTGGTTCTAAGCACCATTGAATGGGATCTCTTACCACAGTAGGGCCAGAAAGGATTCCATTACGGAAAGCAGAGGGGAAAAAAAGTACCTTTGTTGTATCTGACAGCAATGCAATGAAGTTGCTGTGTAAAAATTCAAATAACAAAACATGATATTTCCTGCCACCTAGTAAAAACACAATGGAAAAAGGCAGTCTCCTAAGATAAGTAATGCATTATGTTTTGGTGTTCTGCTTTTCTCTAAATCAACTACAATTTTAAAAACTCTTTATCTTTCTGAGTAGGTGGTATCTATTAATATTTTAATTGGGGTGAGGTTTTAACTCGAATCAACAATATTGTTACTAGCTAAAAATGCCTGACGGAACACGTAAGGTCCAGGAAGACGAGTGCTATTCCCTCAGCCTCTCTGCTTTTCTTTACACCGACTTCAGGACGCCCACGCCAGCTTCAGAGGAGAAGCCATTAGATGGGCTAATGGGGCATCAAACTAACCTGAGGCAATGTACGTGGGGAACAGCTTCTCTCTTAACATCTTATTAGAGCTCCCTCAAGTATAACAGGAGGGTAGAGGTAATTAAGCTAAAAATGCAAATAAACATGATGCGACCATTTTTATGCCAAGTGACCAGCTAAAAATAAATATCTGCTTGGCATGAGTTATTTCCATGGAGCAAGGTAAATACCAGTTCACTGCTTGTGGCAGGGTCGTGATCTCCTGCTGTGGCCCAGATTGAAAGGTGAAGAGCCACAATATTTATCCTTTCAGAAAGTGTCTGGGGTCCTGTTAGAGGAAAGAGAAAAAGATGGACAATTTGGTAGGTTGTTCAAGTCATCTTCCCACACTGGGCCAACTGCAGCAGAAGGGGGACATCCATTATCAGTTCTGGCCCTGTGAGGACAGTAAAAATGAATTTATGGCTCTACTCCAGTTCTTAATAGAGCATCTTGTTCTAATTGTGCCTCTTTGTAGACTGTACAGAGGAGGAATGTTTGGCAGAACATGGAGGATTAGCTACTCTTATACCACTGAAAATCCCTGACTCTGAGGAGAGCATGAGGAGCACATTTGAGGCAAGGCTGTCATGCAACAGCTTGTCTTCCAAGCTCAGCATCAGCTGAGAGAGAAATGGGTCCATCAGTTTTCACAGGCAATACAGCATTCTCCTTAAACTGGTCCTCCAGACACCAGTGGAAATTTTGCCACTGCATCCATGGTTCTGGAGTTTAAGAGCTTTCATTTTAGTCATCACAAAGCAGCTGATATTAGTGAATGAAATCACTTTGTGAGGCCCTCACGAAAAGGACTTCATGTATTTCCCCTGTTTGTGAGATCCTTGTCTTCTCCTTGGGTCTCTCAGGATTACAGTGCTGATGGTGAGCTAGTTTCTTACTGCATTGGTTTGGAAGAGGATCTGTCTTCCTCATAGCTCAGCCCTTTCCTGAGCAATTGAAAGATCTGTGCAATTTTTCCTGCACTCACGCTTTCTCTCAAGCATGCCAACTTGTGATTTGGGCAAGTTGTGTTTACATTAAATTTCATTCTCTCAGGAGGTTTTTCATTCAGCAACTGTCTAGCACAAGTTCACAGTAGAAAATCACTTGATGCTGAGTGCCCTTTCCTCATGTTGGCTTTAAAATGACTTATGGGTACTAAGCTTCTTGCAGGATCATGTGCCATCATTCATTTTACACAACAGTCTGTTTCACATAATAAGATTTACAACATCAAAGACAGCAAGAATGTTCTTTTTAAGAAAGAGAGTGTGAACCCCTTACATGCTTAGGAGAAACATTATATCCTATATGTATTTTTCACATACTGGAATGCCTGCCATTTAACAGTGTCTAGGGATTTAAATGAAAGCTGACAACAGAAATATCCTAGACATACCTCCTTTTTATATACCTTTAACTTCTTTTAGCTGCCTGTCTTCTGGCTTTGCTTTGTCACAACAAAAGCCCAAATCTTACAACTAGTTTGTTTACAGGATTTCCAGGGTACTCCAGATAATTTCTGTGCCTGGTGGAAGCTCAATAAAGATGTAAGAGAGCACTGTCAAGTGTGCATCAAGGAGAAGAGGTCTGGCAGTGTGGGTTTTTCCCTCTCAGTGGAGCAGTTGCACTGCCATTGTGCAGAAATCAGGCAGAACCTGGCCCTTACCTGTACAGCTGTGCCCAAGGAAGGAGCCATGGAGTGCAGACTGTGTTTCACTGATCTTATGGGTCCTGCTGAAAGGGCAGGGTGGGCAGAGCTGCCCTGCATCGCCCTTGTGAGCAGAGACCTTGTTCAGGGCATTTGTTCAGGTAAGGCTTTCTTGCACAGCAGTGCAGACGAGGTTGAAACAAATCAAGGACTATGGGTAAGATGCTTGCTGGTGAATTGATTAAACACACCAAGTGTTAGAGCCTTCTCTCATTCCCAGAAAGAAGTCAGTGACATATAAAGGGTGGAAGAGGTGGGCTTGTAACCTGTAATGTCTGTGGACCAGGGGATCAGGAAGAACCAGTACTTAATGCAGGGATTTTTATAGGTTGTTTAAAGAGCTATTTCGGTGAGTCGTGGGAGTAGGGGTTAAAGGTAACTGCAGAAGTCAGACCAGTTGATTAAAGCAAATAATTATCAATATATTACTCTCTAAAAATTTTAGACTTCCCATTCACTGGAGTCCTTTAAAGTCCTTTGCTGTTTCAGTGTCCTCTATCATGCTTCCCATAACCTTGTGAAATGGGCTGGCTCTGCAACCTGAACAGACTTTCTGGCAGCTGCAGTACCCCAGAACTGTGCATTTTGGGATTTTGTAGCACAAAGAGAGCCATGGCAAGAAAGATCTTAATTTTTTTTTTCTTTCTAATTTTTAGACCATTTCAGTGTAAGAAAGCACTTATTCTTGCTACGTCATGCATAGTTGTAGGGTTAACTAATTTTGTTGAGATCTAGAATGTGCTTTTAAATATACTCTGGAGAAAAATTTTGCCATGGCAGGCAATGAAGATGATGAACTAATCAGTTGTCTTTGTCACTGGTTTTACGATTCATTTTTTTATGGTGCTCTGTCTTTATGAAATCATATGAAATGTATGAAATTGTCCTTGTTTGCATGACTCTTTTAAAATGTTTTGGAATTCTTATTTGCAAGCCGTGCTTCAGCTATAAATACGCTGGCAGATTAGAATTTCATTGCTGCCGTTTTTCCTAACTGCCTCAAGCACAATCTTCATGCAAATGGAATAATCCCTCTGCTTTGCAGTCTCTAGGTCAAAACTGGAAGAATGCTTGCAGGGACCTGCCTGCCTTCTTTAGCTGGCTCCTGGAGGAGAGCAGACAGACAGGCACTGGAACAGCTCATGACATATGTTTGGCAGCAAAAGCACCCCTGATTCCACGTTCCAGATTATCCTTCTCAGCTATGGCTGGCCCTCTTCCTGGCCACTCATTAGCTTTTTCTTTTAGTCATTTTACACCCAACAGAGGTTGTCTCCTTCTGCTGAGATTTTTCTGTTATCTTTTTTTTTTTTTTTTTAGTGCAGAAGCTATGCTCTCTCCTGTGTAGTGGTGGGAATGTGTTGGGTTTCCCTCTGGCTAAAAGGGTGGCTGGCAGAGAACAAGTACATGTATTCTTAGCAGAGAGGGGCGTGTGAGCTGTGGGGAGCAGCTCAGGAGAAACCTGACGTGTGTCAGGAGTTTTCCTTTGCACCCCGTGCAGCCCCAGCTCTGCCTGCCCCTGTGGGGGTCAGGGCTGTGACACCCCTGTCTCAGACACCCCTGGAGACACACCCAGCCTCTTGTGCTTCAGCAGCAGATTTCTCTAGGATTTCTCTAGGACCATCTGGGTGCTGGCCCCCTTCCCAACCTGGGGTCATCTTCCATTCCCAGCTGCAGCATCCTGTGTTCCTGAAGAGCAGGACCAGGGTGATGAAAACCACCCGGGGCATTTAAAACCAGAGAACGAATAGCAGCAAGAGAAAGCTCAGAATGCAGAGAGGTGACTGGCTGAGGTAATTTAAAATAAAGAATGGCTCTTGTCTAGCAGCTCCTTTATAACGCATAGTTACTGTCTAGAATATCTCAGGAAACCATTTTGTATTCTGCTAGTGTAAACCTAGATAGCAGATTTATCTATAAAGATTAGGAGTTATTTGGGAAAGTTTCATTTCATTGTTGTATTAAAACCAGAACATTCCTGTCTCTTTGTCATCTAACTGTTTTATATATTAAACTAATTACTTCAGCGAGGCTAAGTTAAACAATTATTAGTCAGACTGCGTATTTGAGTCTCCTTATGGCATCAAGATAAAAATCCAGTCATCCCACATTATAAGCTCTTCCCTTCTTTTCCCTCAACTGCCCCAGAAAAGGTTTAAGTTGTTTGGTTGTTTGTATTCTTTGAAGAATACGAAGGTTTTGCACTTCAGACAAGCCCATTTCCTTTTTTAATGGGAAAAGCTCCAAGCACTGCTTTTCAAACAGAAGGAGAAAGATTATTTTTGCAGACTTCTGTTGAGCAGTTTTGGACAACACCCTTTAACAGGAAAGCGTGGATTGTCCTAAATTTCTTCAAGGTGGAAACAGATAACCTTCCTGTTTTGAATTACTTACCACAATTAATGGTTTGAGATGATGATAGTAATGTCTAAGTTATTTTATCCTTTTACCCTTTTTATATGAATGAGTTTAGTGCACTGTGCCACTTGCAGTTTGCTGTTGAACTTAGTGTATTTGAACTTGAAAGTCTTTTGTAACAAAGAAGGGCAAAGACACCAACTCCTCATGTAAAAACATTTAAAGGAGTGGGCCCAAGAGTAGACCCAGTGTTGAGAATAATGGATTTAAGCATAGGTTAAAAGAAGGCCAGATCTTCAGTTAGAGATGATTGTCCAGTCCCTTAAGGAAAGAAATGATGGAATTAAAGGGACAAATATTTAGTTGTGCTGCACAAAAATATTTTGAACTTTCTCATTAATCTTTTAATTTTGTATCTGCTGATTAGTGTAGGTCATAAAACTATTTCAGGTGCAAACTAAACATAACCACAAACTAAACTAAACATGCAAACTAAACATAACCACAACTTTACAAAATAACAAAGCATTTTTGCATGTGAAATCATGCAATGTGGTCTGGGAAAGGATATAAATGGCTACCTAATTTCTAAACCCTTTAGTTTGAGGAACAATAAGTACTAAGTACATGTAGGGCACACTGATACATGGGGCCAGCCACATGGTATTGCAAGGGCAGAGGATCTTCTTGCTTTTCTGGATCTTCAGAGCTGTGCATGACTAGACAGGGACAGAGACTAAAACTTCCATCTTTGCCCCAGTATGATGATAAATACTTTTGTGATACCTTTTTCATATAGTAGAATAATGTGATTCAGCACTTGACCAAATTCCCAGTATCTGCCAGTTTGGCAACTTTAATCACAGCGATGAAGCATGAGGTCAAGACTGCAAGACATGCAGAGAATGGTTTGAAGATATAAGTGCTGCTATTGATAATTTTCAGGATTTCAGATTTAGAAGAAATAGTTTTGTTTTATTAAACAGAGACTGTTAGCTATATGAACCCAAGGCATCCAGAAAGTTCTTACTAAGAACCAGTTCTGGGGGAAGTGAGCTTCGCCTCCAGCATGTTCTTGGTTCATCGTATTCCATGGATGATTCATCAAGGACAGTTCCTGCTTTCAGTTAGTTTAAAAAAGAAAATTAAACCTCCCAGCATCCCCACCATTAAAATGTGTTACATGATGTTCAAATATGCATGTTTTTAAAACGAGCATATAATTTTTTTTCCTGATTTCTGGATTTCCAGAATGTAATGCTAACCTCCTTTCCCTTTCCTTTCCTTTTTTTCTCTTGTTTGTTTGAACGATGAGCATGAAGCAGAAAATAGCTTTCTGGCAGTAAATGCTCTCTGGCATTGGAAAGTATTTGATGGTTAAGTTAAGAATGAAAAATGTGGGGTTGGAATATGTGGTGGTTGAGCTGCTCTGCTGGCTGGGCACCTTCCCGGATGGCCAGACGTGTCTTGCTGCCATGGATTTATAATGTGGCACTTCTGCAGAAGGGGGAAGAAAATACTCTTTGCAAATGGGGAAGGGAGAGGCTGTGAAAAAGAGAAGCTGTTTTTGCTTTGGGTTTTAGATGCTTTCTGAAGTCATCATTCATTTCTTGCCTAAAAAACACCGCCACTGAATAAAGGAGTGATGCCTTGCGTGGCACTTCCTCCCGCAGAGTTCCCTGCTGCACCAGAGCTTTCCTCTTGCGTGTTTGGAGAGCACCTGGCCCACAGAAGCCCAATGCTAATGGAGCCATATAGGCCACGGTACATTAATAATATTAATGCCAAGCTACCACCTCTGCGTTACGTTTCCTGTGCTGTGGAATTACCCTCTTAGCCAGATAAGTGCCTGCTTTCCACTTTCCATTCCCTGCAAAAGTGAGATTCGTTTCACTGCTCACTAGCTCAGAGAGAGGCTTTGAACATGAATTTCTCCTGCAATTGCCACAGTGGGACAGCCCCTGCATACCAGTGTAATTTGCATTGCTGTCTGAGGACACTTCCACGCTTTAAGCACTTCAGGAGCCACCAAAGCAATTTCTGCACTGGGCAGCCAAGTGTGCTCTTTCCTGTACCCTGCTGTGCAGATCTCCCTACAACACAGAAACCCTGAGTACTGCCCCACCTCTCTCCTTCAGCCTCCTCCCCAGCTCCGCTTGTCTCTGCAAACAGCTTCCATCCCAGAGCTGTCTGCAGAAGAGCCCTTTGCTCCTGGAGCTTTCTCCCTCTCCTTGGGGCAGCAGCTGGGGCTGTGGGGAGCAGGGGGAGTGTTTGGTCCCTCTCTGGTATGATCAGTTCAGTGCACACTGGGAGCTGTGAGATGGTGCTGGTGATGACCCTGCACTCCCACACAGGCAGCCTGACCCAGAACTTGTACTTAATTTCCAATGTCAGTGTAGAAACCCGCCATCTCTCTGTTACTAAATACATTGCTAATTCCACTGTCAACTTGTTCTGTATTTTGGGACTGAAGTGCAGCTTATTTTTAACCTGAACTGACTTTGGTGAAGAACACCCTTCTTACATCAGCCTGTTTGCAGGGCTGTGGCTGAGCAGCTGGAGGAAAAAAGAATGTGGTGTTTGCCATGAGTAACTGCAGTGCCAACAGGAGCACTGCACAGGGATCGAGATACAGTGGGCAAATTATAGCCTGTGATTTGTTTGATAGGAGAAAAGTAGTAGCAAAAGGAAAATAAATGTAAAGGTACCATCAGTTTACATGGAAATAGTGTCTTCTTATTGCATGATACTTGCTATTTTATAGCAATAGATGCCAAGCTGGTGCTTAAAGCATGGTTTATATTCAGGGGCCTAGAAACTGCTACTGTTATAGGAAGAAAAGGCATATGCTTTTAATATGTTAAAATGTGTCTTTGGCAGCATAATAGTTTTAAAATACTACTGCTCTCCACTCCCTGTGTACTTCTCTCATATCTCTTTTCCCAAATTCCACAAGACCCAGCCATCTGGCCTTCTCATTATCTGGCCCATTGTATATCGTTAGTCTACTCTTCTCTAAAGAAGGGGAGACAAAGAAATTAATTACTAAATTTAGTGGAGTTATGAATTCCCTATTTGGGAATATTGTAGTTTAATTTGTATTTCTTTAGGTGTTTCTTAGTCCTGCATGGTTGTACTGTGCCTGGGGATGGTTGCTGGCTAAACTTGGGGGTTTTGAGCCTTTGTGCAGTTGGGACACGTGGCTCGTGCTCAGCTTCAGCAGCTGCAGCCAGGCCAGCCTTGGGGCAGGTCTCTGTGTGCAGCCACATGTTCATTTTCAGGAGCTGTGAAGGAAGTGCCCAGAAACTTTCCCAGTGACTCCCCTCTGCAGGGACAAAGCAGTGACAGTGAGTGCCTGTGCTGAAGGCTGTGTGACCCTCCTTTGGTGCAGGGAAGGGGGAGCAATGGCTGGGATTCAAACCCTTCAGAGCAGGGATGGGTCCTGGACTGAGCCCTCCAGGTTGATCCAGGTGGTGAGGGCTTATCAAGAAATCCAGAAGTTTACTCTGCTTTATTGTAAGTGGATGTCTTGAAAATTCAGGTGCTGTTTAGGATCTGCTTGTGGGCTGGGTTGGATGAGAGCATCAGAGCATGGAGTGAGGGCAGAGCCATTCCTGTCTCCAAGCTCCATTCCACATCAACTGGAAGGGGCCTGTGGAGCCAAGGAAGGACAGGAGTCAAGGACTGGTAGAAGTTAGCAAAATCCATCGATATTAATCCAAATTAACCTTTGAACACCTCACGTTTTCTGAATGCAGTTTTTTTAAATGGCAGCAGACAGCGGTAAATGATCTTGTTTAATATCTCTAGCTTCAGTGAATGTGAAACATTAGTGTGAAATCTCTTATTGTTATAATAAATATCTGGTTTAGCCTGATAAGAGGTGAGATGGTTCATAAAATGCTGGATGAGTAAGCCTGAAGAATCTGTTTAATTGAATCTTCTTTCTTACAATGTCAGTTGTCGAAAATAGAGGTCTGGGGAATTGTGGTAAAACGCTGCTTTGGCATTTCCTCATTGGTGAGCTGGGCTGGTGATGATCCTGTTTCATGTCCCCAGGAAACCAACTGAAGACAAGTCACTCCTGACAGCAAATGAGGCATTTTCATCTAAACCTTTACTGTATGAAAATGTGTGTGTATGAAGGCACATAGCTTAATTTCATAGGTCAAATAAGGATGTGAGGTTGAATTTAACCATACTGTCTGAAGTAGCAGGAAATGTTTCTTAATGTCACCATTTTTCCTTTTCTTTTAGGAACTGTTACATTGCATAGGAAACATTTAGCAGTTGTGTCTCTGAATCCCTGTTGTTTACTGATGTGACCTTTTACAGCGTTAAAATGTGGTGGGTTTTTTTTTTCCCCCACGTAAAATGAAGCTGAAATGTAAATTTCCTTTACCATTCACATTGGCATGGCTTTGTCTTACACAAGCTAAACAAGTATCCCTGCCTCGAATGAGTAATCTGCTGGAGCTAGTAATGTGAGAAAAGGCTCTAAAAAAGGTTAGTACATGCTACATTCAAATATCCAGATTGCATCTACAAGAGTTTTGGTTTAGGTGACAAAGCAAGAAGATAGAAGCACAAAAAGATTAATTAGCTATCAGGAATTTTCAAACCCTAAGCACTTCAAAGCAGGTTAACAGATAGTTAAGGGGATCATAAATTTATGCCTAGGTAGTAAATACCCACATTATACTCACCAAATACAAAGAAATGCTTGTTTCTTCATGCATAGGTCTGAGCTTTGACCTATAGATTTCTGAGAGTTCTTGGAAGCTACTTCTTATTTTATGTCATGATGTTACTATTTCCTGCCATGCTGCAGCTTTCTCATCATCTGGGAAGAATCATGTCAAGTTGTCAAACAGACTAATTGGTTTAATATTTTGCAATTCTTTCACTTGAAAACTGATTCTTAGCTGGCGATAAAATCACTTTTGTTTTAAATGTTAGTGCCTTTGACAGATAGAAGTATTAGATACTTTGATAGGATTTTCAGAATTGCCTGTGGGTTTTGGACATTTAATTCCCATTAATTTCAGAGAGGTTCTTCGCTTCCCTCGGGACACTTTCAAAATCTCAGCCTTTGTAAACCTTCTGGAAATGGCTGGTTTTAAAATCTTTTCATTTTCAACTTAGTGGCAAATCTGTTTCTCACCCAGTTTCTCCAGCTATAAATGGAAGGTGGGGCTTTTTCTTGGAGCGCTGGGCGAGGGAGGCAGCCAAAACAAGCAGAAATAGGATCGCAGCGACAAACCTCAGTGAGATCCTGACGCCTTTTGGGAGGGAGCTCTGTTTGCTTTTGCAGCCCTTTGGGCACAGTGCACATCCTCTCCTCAACATGAGCTGCTTCCCAGCAGGACTGAGGGCAGGAGGGAGAGGTTTTGGAGGCACAGAAGTCACCCAGTGAGGGCTGCTGCGGTTCCCAGTGCTGTGCTGCACCTCCCCATCGCCCCGTGCAGGGAGGCAGGCAGAAATTCCTGGTGGTCTTGCTAAAATGTGGTGGTGGAAGAACTCAGTAGGGGTAGATCTCAGTTCCCTTGACGTTTTCTATTTGGTATGTTGGAGCACAAGCCCCTAATAGAAGGACACTCAGCTGGAAGGAGCTCTCAGGAGAAGAGGCTGGTATTTACTGCAAAACCTTCCCCACTGTTCTGTCTGGAACGTAAAGCTCGAGGAGTTTAGTAAATTCTGGGTTAAAACTGGTGAGCCAATTCGGAGGCAGACAATATGGCCTGTGAAATCCGGGCTGATAACTGTGAGGAAGCAGAATGTGTAAAACAATGGGGCTGGGAGCAGGCTGGGAGCTCGGAGCCAGCTGCGGAGCCTTGGGCGAGCCTGGGATTGAGACACACGTGATGAAAGCAGCCTGGTCCAGTAGGGAAATTCTGCCTGAAAACTTCACTTCTGCCCTGAAATCATCAGCCTTCATCTCTGGATGGCTGACATTTCTTGGCTGAACGGTTTGACTCGTCAGTACCAAAAGACAATGTGAGAAAAAACATCTTGCAATTCATGTTGTTCCTTTGCATTCGTTCAAAATGGCTGCTGGGCAAGGGAGAGAAGGTATTTTTCCAAAGTTTAAGAATGGGAAGCACAGCAGAGTGGCCCTGGGTCATGCTCTGTAGTCTGGCTGTGTTCAGCCTTAGCAGGGATCCTCCAGGAGTTGCTCTGGAATGCCTGAAGCTCCTGAATGTTTTCCTAAATGGGCCTTTTCCTCATCACAAGGAAGGGTGTGGAGACAAAAGTGACCTTTGAAGTGGTGTAGGGGTTGCAAAAAATACATTGCTGCTGATCAGAGACACCGTTTTAAAAATACACAGCTTCCAGTGTGCTGTCTTCATTTTTCTGACTTGCATTTGTCTGCTGGTAATAAAGTCCTGTCCTTTGTTTTCAAAAGCACCAGAGAGATGTGCAGTATGAAAGGAATGATCCTGAGGCCACCAAAGAGTCCCATTTTTTGTTGTTGTTTATACCAAAGTATTGTTTTATACTATTGGCAAAGTAATTTTCAGCTCCAAGTGAGACAAGATCAGTCACAGTGGTTTTCACAAGATTGATGTGAAGAGCTGGAGTGGTGCTAATTAATCAGAGATGGGGAGAGCGTGCGCCTGCATACTCAATTAGTGTAACATTTCCTAAATTGGAACGGAGCTCTGCCATACAGGAATGCTACAGCAAAGCCTGAAGGGTGCAGGGAGACAATTCATAATCAACCACCTTCACTCATTACATGAGCATTACTTGCACCCCCAGACACCCCTGAGTGCTGAGCCCAGGGGGATTTTCTGTGGTAGGTGCTGCAGTGCTGGGAATCGCCAAAAATGCTGGAAAAGCAGCATTTCCTTTTATTTAGATGATGTTATATAACTAGGCTCCTTAATTATGTTTTTGCTTAAACAGAAAGAGGACTGGGTGTTTGTTACAGTAAATCATCTTTGACATAAACAATACTTAGTTACGGCTGCTTTTCGCCGTTCTTTGAAATCCAGTCTCTTTTAAGAAAAACTGCAGGTTATGAGAGCTGCTACAATGCTATAAATAACAATGAAGTGGTGGTTCCAGATTTGTTTCAATACTGCACATGGAAGCTTAAAAATGAAAACTGATCTGTAATGTAAAAAAAGTGTAGATGGTAAGACAGAATGCTTTCTGTGCTTGATAACTAAATAAATTTCACTCTTAACCTCTAGTATTTGTATTTGTTTGTTCTTATGTTACAGCAAAGGTACTTTTTTCCCCATAGGTAGAAAAACCTGTAAGCCATTGTGACCTGAAGTAGCAGAAGATTTTTGTTAAGTCTTTGAAAATAAACTGATTTAGTGGCATAGCAGCTTTAATTTTATCCAGATTTGTAGTTTACATCAGGCACAGCTGTTGAGTAAACCTGCAGAATGAATTAGAAATGGATTAATGAAACTCTAAGACAAATACATCAGAATATTTTAAACAGCTCTCAAGGAAACAGTTTTCTTTAATTTTAGTCATGTAATGGCTTTATACTCTGAGCAAAATAAGGTAAAACAATAGACCAAATTCTGAATGGACAGCCAATGTATAATTTTTCCACAGGCTTTTGAAGTATGCAAAACCATATAATTATTTTCTGACTAGGGTTTATGAAGAAAAGGAGCCCTCCCTAGCAGGTGTGTTCTGTGGCATCTGGCCTGGTACCTGCTGCACCATTCCTCTGTCTGTAAAACCAGAGTCCAGTTCCATTTGTAGGTTTGCTGCTGGAGGAGGTTCATTGGTTTGAGCCAGCAGTAGAAGCCTGAGTTACCTTTCCCCTCCCAGGCTCTCTCATTTCAGCCACGTTCTCTACAATGCAGTGTGGATGAGCTGTGTCTGATACCTCTGATCTCTGAAGTCATGAGTAGGTCACTGATGTTTGATTCTTGAAAGTGCTCAGTTCAGCAGCCAGAGAAGGGGAGAGGAGGGTGAGATCTGCTGATAGATTTATCCCACTCAAGAAATCCTTAAGCTGATTGTGTGCCTTCTTGAAATTTCTGCCTTGTTTCTGCTGAAACAGTCCTTGAAAACAGGAATTTCTGGTGGAACCTGGGAGCTGATTTCTCTCTTAGTCTTTGGGCTGCTGTTGCTCGGATCATGTGTCACTCCTGTAGCATGGCTGACACAACAGGAGCTGCCAAGCAAATTTAAGAAAATGCCAGCAGGTTTATTGGTCTTAATCATCCTGCTGTAGTTAAACTGCTGCAAAGCTCTTATAATTCAGAATATCCTCCTTTTTGCAGCTTGGCTGAAGTGTTACTACTCAAGAATTTAATTTGGCAGGAGGAAGATTGTACCTGTGTGGAAGGAGTGTTGGCCTCCCACTGACAGACAATTTTGCAGAGTTGCTCTGGAGGAGGACTGCTGAAGCTGGCTAGAGATGGATTTATTCTTTATTCTGCTTATTTGTGGCTTGGTTTTGTATGCTTGCTTTACATTTGAACCTGTTCCTGTAAGAAGTTGAGAAGGGATCAGGAATCCTTAACCAAAGAGCAGGTACTTGGGAATATGGATAGAACAGTGCTTGTAAGAAATAATTATCCTTGCCTGACATCAAGGCAGACAAGGTATGTTCTTCACCTTACCAAACACAGGTCAAACTGAGCTTAGCTCACTCTTCAGAGATGAGAAAAGCCTGTGTATGTAGTTAAATTCTAATGCTGTGGAACAAATCCCCTGGTTGATGTCCCATAGTAGATTGTTCTTCTAAAAATGCTACTGAAATTAGATAATAGATATAGTAGTCTGTCTTGGCCCACCCTTTCTTCAAAATTGGGTAAATTCTGAATTGCTTACAATTTCATGACCTTTCACCATTGAGCATGGCTTGTCTGGCTCAAAGTCATGCCCTGCAGAATCACCTAGAGCAGCACATACTTCTGTTTTCTCATTGCTGTGACTTGGCTGTGCTTAAAGTCAGTGTGAATAAAGAGAAATAAAATTCAAGTAAATGTAATAAATAGCATCTTGATAGAGGTACAAAATGATACTCCTGTACCTCAGTCATGCAGTTGTACAACAGAAGATGCTTCTTAAATGAAATTCTGATTTTTGGCAATTTGGAATGTGTTTTTCCCATTTCTGTGTGACTTGATGGTTTAGTCTAAAAAAGCTCCCATTCTGTCTCTTAGACTGTAATTTGTCAGTCTTTGTTCCTACTGCTTTGAGTCCTGTAATCAATCCCAATTATCTCCATGTCTCTGCAACTGATTTCAAAGGATGGTCTCATGCCCTAAAGCCACCAGGGTTACCAATTAGATAAAATATTGCTGAGTGGGTTAATGTATTAGCAACCTTTGTTCAGAATATTTTTGTGAAGATAATATGAGTTATTACATGGCTGAACAGGGACACAACTTTTGTTATTTAATGCAGCTGACTGAAAATTGAGATAGGTCTTTTAATTGCGTGGACAAACATCCCTGGAAGCTGTTTCTGTTGAAGCCATTGCTCTTTGATCAGAAGGAGTTTGTGGCAGAGATTGTTGGGTTTTTTTGAGCTGGGAAATGTGAGTTGTACGAAATGTGTTACCTTAATGTCATTTGTTATGTATCAATGTTTTCAAACTTCTCAGAATGAAACATGATCCCACAGTAGGCTACAATGATAGGGTTGTTTTTTTTTTTCTTTGGGAAGTCGCTTATTTCTTGTCTTTTTCTCACTGGTTTAATTTTAGCCTTGGCGTTAGCTATGCTGTTCTGATGTTTTCAGTGACTTGTGTGAAACAGGGTGATGTTTTAGCCCCTTTCTGAAGGACCAGGCAATAACTTCTCATGAACACAGCCCTTCAGGAAGGAAACACCTCAGGCCTTTGGATCCAGGAGAGGAGGAAGGAAAACCAACATGCTAAAGTCGCACAAATAAAAAATACACAAAATCATGGACCGTTGGCCTGAGCATTTCTCATGTTCCCAAGTTCTGATGTCATCCTGTCAGGATGTCCTAGTTTAGGACAAATTTTGGGGAAAAAATCTGTAAAGGAACTNACAGCCCTTCAGGAAGGAAACACCTCAGGCCTTTGGATCCAGGAGAGGAGGAAGGAAAACCAACATGCTAAAGTTGCACAAATAAAAAATACACAAAATCATGGACCGTTGGCCTGAGCATTTCTCATGTTCCCAAGTTCTGATGTCATCCTGTCAGGAGCAGCTGTGTGAGGGTTCTGGATGCTCTTTTTGCTGGTGGATGCACTGAAGGGTGGCTGTGGGCCAAGAGAACCTGGCATGGAGGAACTTGGGAGCAGTTTGCAAAGTTACCTTCCATGTCCAACATGAGCTAATTCATGTGCAGCAGAGCTGAGTGTCCCTTCCCAGCACCTGGCAGGCTCAGGGAACAAGTTGCTGTTAAGGATCATTTGTGAATCCCCTGAGCTAATGAGCCTCCTTGTGATCCAGTGTTATCCAACCTGGACACCTGAGCCTGATGGGAATGAATGCTTAGGTCCTGAACCAGTGGTGGTATCTGGAGTTTTCTTTCTCTGTTTGCCAGCTGGTCAGAAGCTTGACTGAAAGGCACAAATTAAAAACTAAAGAGAGCCTTAAAGGAGGGCCAAGCAGATGGAGATCAGTGTGGACTCGAGAAGGGCACAGAAAGACATAAGACACAACTTGTACTGTTGCCCTCAGGCTGCATCTGTTATTGGAAATAAAACTTGGGGTTATCGTTATTGTCACTTGTCAAAATGTATGAGCTGACAAAAAGCAGTGCTTGTGTCTCTAAACATTTTCATGATAATGCATCTGCTGTTTCTGCATTCTCTTTTGCTGCAACTTCAGCTGTAGCACAGATATGAACACGTGAGGAATTGTGTGTAGTCACACCCAGTTCAACATCATCCATTTGCTGTTAATCACAGGTGGATTGTATGCCAGGCCAGCTGTACAGTTTAATTTCTGCCCTCTCTCTGTTTGCAAATCGCATGACTGTGCATATTGAGTCATATTATGGATATTTTATTGACATATTTATTGATATTTTATTAGCTTTCTTATACCCTTATACCCAGGGCTATGTTTGAGTGGCTTATCAGTGGCTGTATATCTACAAAATAAATTAAACACAGATATTGATAGCAGAATTACTTTTTAAGCAAAGTAGTGATTATGGTACTTTTAATAAGCAAAGTATTTTAAAACTACTATGGTTCCCTTTTATTTTTCAAGTGAATTAGTATAACTATATGTTTTAATTACTAAAATTAAAAGACAAATTGCAAAGAATATTTTCATTCTATTAATGAACTCTGCTAAAATGCTGAGTCTTTAAATGCAGTCTACTTAGCAGGAAAGGATGAGGTTAAAATTAAGAGAGCAGGCAAGGCATGGGATGTGGTTAAAAAAAGGTTGAATTGGAAGCTAAGACACAACAGTCGTTGGATAGGAGTTCTGCCTGGTAGTGTGTGTGTGCGTGTATACTGACAATCTAATTAGGAGTGCTTTAAAAATGGTTTTTTATGTGAATTGCTGTTTACAAAATGTTTATTACATAAATTCTCTTCTGCTTTTGATTAGTGTGTGCATGTAAAGACCTTATTTTATATGTCCTTTTATAACTGTGTATAGAAACAACAAAGACTTAAAGAATTCTGCAATTTGTATAATAAAATAGTCCTGATTGTCCTAATTTGATCGGTAATTAAAACCAAAGTTAACTTGGTAGTTGATTGAGATGTAAAGATGTTGGTAATTCAGTGTTTCTCTCTCCAGAACAGTAAAGTTCTGGAGGTTTGGTTTGTGTTGGTGTTTCACAGTCATTCCAAGACGTTGAATCTTATGCCTGTGGGGGCTTTTTGGTTTGATTTTGGTTTTTTTCCCTCCTTTGGATAAATGGATTTTGATTTTTGCAGATAGATGACACGATCCACATAGATCTGACTGTGATTACTGTGAGTTATGCAGGAAGCTGTGTAACTTTTTACAGCTCTTGGAGGAGGTCTTGGCATTCTGGACTAGATGGCTGTGAGTGTTGTGTAGTGAATTCTACAGAGCTGGGCTGCTGCATAAGGGACTGGATGCCAAGATCTCCCTGTTCATATAAATTCCAGGGACACTGCAGGTGTTGCATAACAACCAACTTGTTAAGATACTTGTCTTCATCAAGTTACGCATTTTTCATTTCTATTTATTTTAAAAGCAATCATTGAAAACCTTACTGGGGAGAAACTAGCAAAACCCCTGTATTCAGCTGAGAGAGATTTGTGGCCAACGTTTTCCTGGTGGTATTGATAAGATCAGGTTTATAAAAGGAGCCAAGGGGTCTGAAATGCACATTCTGGGAGGGTGCTGGACCAGGAGGGGCACCTGCAAAGGCTTTGCACCCGCTGGGATGTGGCTGTTCCAGAATTGAAAAGGTGCAAGTTTAAACAGGAGGTTGTGCCATGGTGTGCTGGGCTGAACGCTGGTTCTGCAGTTCCTGAGGCTGTGTAGGGTAGGCATAGAAATCTCTGCAGTATTTGCAATGCCAAGAAGTCCTTGCTAATGTTTGTCCTTGGCATAAAGGCAGGAGTAGTTTGGGAATTGCCCTGACTGCCGGGTGGAGCTGATTCCTGCCCAGCCACTCTGGGCTGGCATGTTCCAGGAGCTCCAAGAGCTCCCAGAGTGTCCTGGTCACCTCCTGAGCAAGGAGCCCTGTGGCTGACAAATTGACTTCTGCCCCTTTGAAATTAAAAACAAATAAATAATTGCCTCGGGGTGACTGTGTATTGTAATATTAGCAATAAATCCGTGGTAAATTACATTTATACGGAAGCAGGGAGGCGCCATGTATCTTTGGTAATTTATATACACAAACTGCCAAGTTACTGAGCTAATGGTAATTTGTGGGAGGTTATCAGCCTTGGTCTGCAGGATAATTTAGATTAGACCTTGTGTGATTCCAGTGCATTCACATGGAGCTGGGGAAACAATAAAAATATTAATAAAGGAATTAAAAATGGAAATGCTTATGGGAAAGAAAAGGCCTCATACATCACTGAATAAATCTTGTCCCTTACAGGCTGATTTATTTCTCAGTTCCCTTTCTAATCTAGGATAATTTCTATTCTAGCCTACTTTTCGTCCTAATTTTTAGTTTTCTAGCCTGTGCTCATCACTATGGTTTTTGAACACTTTCAGGTAGTCCATTAAGTAGCATGTTCATCAGATCATTATATCCTGTCACTGAGGAGAGGATTAAATAGAGATACTGGATCTATTAATCTGAGAAACTGTGCTTCAGTTGCAGCAGACTGGAGAATAAATGGAGATGAGTTTTATTGGTGTATGGCCGTGATAGAATATTGGTTCTTTACCTAAATTTGGAACTTTTTTCTCTAATGTATTTGACTTTTTAAAATATAAAATTTGACAGTCCACATACTTATAAGGAGAATTACCTGTCTCTTACTAGGAATTATCAAATTACATGTAGTAGTTAAATAGAAAATGTTAGAGACTGTCTCTCCTGTCAAGCAGAAAAAAATAAATCCTCATTATTTAAAAGCACTCTGCAAGTAAGCAGTCAATCTCCAAGGAAGAGGTGAGAAATAGAAAAATTACTGAAATATATTGAGATATGAATACATCTGCTGTAGGGGAAAACAAACCAGAAAATTCCATCTCTTGCTAGTTAAAAAGGAAAAAAAACCTCTTATCTGCCCCACCTGAGATTGGAGGGAACACAAATGAACATCGACTAAAGTTATGATAAAATATTAAAGAAATATTTTAAGCTATTCCCATGCAGCATTCACACTTCACTGCTAGTATGTGCACAGGGACACAGAAGACTCTGTTGCTGGATTATGTCAGCTGGCTGGAGCAAGATGGAAAAATTCAGAAGTTACATAAGGGTTTTCAAACACAGATACTGCATCCTGGCAGGAAAAACAACTGTTGGGAATGGTGACATGTAAAGAGTTAGATAAATTTTTAATTCACTAAATTCATTACTTTTTTGAAGGCTTTTGACTACATAATTGAAAGTTTTCCAGAGTGGTGGCAATGTTATGCAATCTTTGCTTTTTTAAAAATATAACAGAGATTTTTGGAAACAAACTTGTTAAGATACTTGACTTCATCAACTTACGCATTTTTCATTTCTATTTATTTTAAAAGCAATCATTGAAAACCTTACTGGGGAGAAACTAGCAAAACCCCTGTATTCAGCTGAGAGAGATTTGTGGCCAGCGTTTTCCTGGTGGTATTGATAAGATCAGGTTTATAAAAGGAGCCAAGGGGTCTGAAATGCACATTCTGGGAGGATGCTGGACCAGGAGGGGCACCTGCAAAGGCTTTGCACCCGCTGGGATGTGGCTGTTCCAGGATTTTCAAGGTTCAGGTTAAAACAGGAGGCTGTCCCATGGTGTGCTGGGCTGAACGCTGGTTCTGCATTCCTGGTGCTGGTGTAGCAGAGCCAGCCTGGAGGGGAGACAGGAGCACACAGGGCTGTGCTCCCTGGGGCAGCTCTCCCTGCTCTGCTCCCAGCACCTGGAGTTAGCAGAAAGGCAGGAGGTGGTGTGAGGGAAGCAGAAGTTAATGTGAAATGTTGGAATTGTACCGTGGGGGGATGCAGAGGCTGCTGCCGAGTGTGGAAGTGTCTCATGAATGGGATGACATTCAGTGGGAGCCTTGTGTGTGCCTGCTTTGCAGCAGGAACAAAATATAGAAAGAACAGAGCAAAGTGCAAGCTTAGGAAGTGCATTCCTTCAGTTCATTGCTCTGCTAGCTCTTTCTTTTATTTGTTTAAAGAAACGTACAATTCGTTTATCTTCTGGTTTTACTGCAACAATTAGCTCAGTCCCCCTGTTCTCTCCAAAGGTGCTTGTGATGAGCAGTTAATTAGGAAATCACTTTATCACAGATTCTCAAATGCAGTTTGTGGATTGACCAATGACAAGATACAGATGATTACCTGTAACTCTTTCTGATTTATCTTGTTTTACGGTGAGCTACATTTAATAATACCAATCCTGCTTTGCCTCCAGTCCTGTAGAGCCTTGTTTCAGTAATCATTACTTGCAGGTACAGCTCATTTGTGCCCTGATTCACACCCATCAGCCCCAGAGAGGTCAGACCTTTCACACTGTTTTTTTCCATTTTAAGCAAAACAATAGTTGATAGAGAATATGAAAATAAAATACTGCAGAATTTGTGTGAAGGCTGCCCATGGGAACAAGGGCTTTGCCTCAGAGCTTCTGGGAAGTTTTCCTCAAGGGAACACTGCTGCCTCAAGATGACAGAGACTACTTCCCTTCTGCTAGGTGATGCAGTTCAGATGAAAACATGAAAAGCTGCTTTTGACCAATTTACAGCCTGAAGCATGGATCAGGTTGCTTAATTGCTCAGGCTGATGATTTGTCCACCTCACAGAAATCTTTGCACCTGCTGGCACGGCTCCTGAATATCATGGGGTGGGAAAAGCAGGGTTAGGAGTGTTCAATACATTGCAGTTTGACAAATTTCATGGAAGCCAAAGGCAGGGTGGAGAAGCACAGCTCTGTTGGTGCCTCTCCCTCAAAGGGATGGTGCTGCAGGGACTGAGCTTTCATCAGACACCAGCACATCCCCTGGGGAAGCAGCTGCTGTGACTGCCTGGGCTGTGGCATGGGGGAAGCTTAAATCACATTCCACACACCGTTAGGTGCTGGTGGAGATAACCACCAGATGCAAAATCCATCACAAATCCAAGTTTCATTGCTTTGCTGCCCAGCTTCCCATCATGTGTGCAAGAGTGTGTTCCTGTGAGATGTCAAACACATTTTGCTGCAGAAGAGTCTGATTGCTTGTCTTTGGTCCCTCCAGACCCTTATGGGGATTTAGAGGGTTTTAGGTTGCATAATCAAACCTCTTCCAAGTAGACATTAGTGGACAGGAAGTGGGAAATCATCCTGTGATGAGTTTTACTCATGAAATTTCAGAAGTGCTCCTGCCTGCGTGTGCCAGGTAAGGAAAACTCCCTCTATTTACAGGCATTGTCTTTGGGCAGCAGAGACAGAGATAAGTGACCACTGGGTTTTCTGGGAAAGAAAAGGGCACTTTTCTTATCAGGGAAGATGCCTGAAAAATAAATTAGAGTACTAAATGAGCAAATATTTTACTGTCATTACTTCAGCCTTCCTAGGGAAAGAGATAGCATTAATTGCCTATCAGAGAAATGGTGGGGGATTATGACAAATGGATATATGGGAGACAGGATGAACATTCAGATATGGGAGAAATAAGGCAAAACAAATAATAATAATTTGTGAATGTGTGTCAGAAATAGTTGAAAAATGTTTTAAAAATTTAATTAATCTTGTATGTGTGAGCATGCACATGCATTTTTTTATTGGATTAGCAGGGACATCTTTCAGAATTATGAAATACAAGCGGTATTCTCCAATACTGAGAGCTCTTATAATTGCCAGAAGTACAGTAAATGTCCCTATCATTCTCTGGGTTTAATCTCAGCATAATTAGCTCCTTGCACAATAGAGTGTTTAATTTGAATGGCTGCCAAGGCTCATTAAGTGAGAGAAGTAGTTCCTGAGATCTCTGTTGTTAAAATTGGGATTCTCATATGAGAGAATTTTCACTGGAGGTGTCACAGGGTTCTTTTTGATATTCCAGTAATAATTTTAGGCAGGAAACTAAATATTTAAAGAGATACTGCTGTATCTTTCTACCAAATGCCACAAGTTGGACTTCATACCCTGCTCAGAAATAGATCTGTATTCCAGCATATTTTTCAGAGCAAACTGGGACAAAACCAGTGTGTAATCAGCACTGCCATCAGGAGGGAAAGAGAATATTTTTCTAAGGAGGAGAATCCATTTTTGCTTGTGTTAATTGGAAAATAAAGATTCTTCTTAGTTTGGAGAATAGGAACCCTTACAGTGAATATGACTGTGATTTATTTATAAGAATAAAATCCTTTCATTAAATATTTTCAATCGTATTTTCCTTGACTCTGATTATCTCTGTTCTGCTTCCCTGAGTTGTTTTCCCACTGCAAAAAACCATTTCCAATGCCTGCAGTGGGACTCTGGTGCTGACTGAAGGCAGTTGTGTTCCTCCTGTTTCCTGACAATTACCTGTGTCTCATTCATACTGTCACCCAAATTATAGCACTGCTAGGCTCCATTTTTGTGTTGGATCTCATATTTCTGGGGTTTTTCAGATTAGAATACCAACAGTGCTACTTCGTGTCACCTCTAGACTGAAACTGGATGTCAAAGGCGGTAACAAAACTTTGTGAAAAATATTAAAATCCAGCTGGTGGGTTTGTGGAGTTACAGGTGATCCAGCACTCACATGCTGCTTTACACCTTTGGAACCTTGTCTGTGTTGCCTGTTGCTTAAGGAGTAAGATAGCCAGGTAAATACAAGCTGATGTGAAGAAAAAAAGCCTCTCAAAAACCAACTGATGTGTCTGTGGACCCTATTATTTTTCTATGAGTTTGGATATTTTGTTCTTTCAGAAGTCTGATTTTTTTTTTGAGTAACAGAGCAGGCAGTGTGTTTCTTTATCACGTGCTTTGTGATAGACTTGGGACAGTGGAAATTCTATGATTAATAAAAAGGGTGAAGAATCAGAACCCTCAAGAAAAGGTTTCTTTAACTGTGTTCATTACTGACAGTGCTGAAGTCTGGGATTTGAGAAGGCTGTACCAGATGTCTTTATGTACCTCTCTTGTATTTCTTGGTAGTGACTTCTGCTTCCTATCCCTTTTCAGCACTAGCCCAAGACTACTGGACATGGTTTCCATTTAAGTTACCTGAAGGTTACTCTTGGGGTCCATTGTGGTTTATACATATGTGAAATAATTAAATGTGTTTCTGTGGATCGTGTTTCCTCAGTTGTGGCACGATATCTGCATGAGATTCTCAAAGGCTTTTTCACACTACTTAGTTTGCCCATGTGGAAAGATCCACTCCTGTCTCTTTTTGAGAGTGTCTGGGAGAAGTGCACAGACGTTAACTTAAAAAAATTGGATTCTGTTCTTGAGGCTCTGGTTTGGAGCTGCCTCATCTCTGTTTCTAGTCTTCTATGATCCCTGTGTTATGTTTTTTTAATATTGCTGGCTCTGTGAGGCAAGAACTTTCTCTTCCTCTGTTTGCAGAGGACACGGTGGGACTCTGTGCTCAGCTGGGCTCTAAATTCTAGCAGGGTATCAACATAATCAGTACGAGCTTCAGACTGCAGAGGATGTGGAAAGTGAATTATTTGTTTATTTAAGAAAAGACTAAAGAGCTTAGATGGCAAAATTTGCATGAATTATATGTTGCCTCAGAGTGGCTCTTTAAATTTTCTGCTTGTTCCTGTGCAGGTGATAGAGCTTTGGATGTCACTATTTTTAGTGTGTGATCCCATTGCACCACAATTAAATGTGTCTCAGCTTCATAGCCTTTCATAGGAAAATACCAGAATGGCCACAGAGGTCTGTTTAGCCCAGTATTTTGTGGGTTTTGCTAGCTCAGTAAGCTGGGCTGCTGATGAGGGCAGGAGGGGAAGGCAAAATGTTTGGGACCCGCCCTGGCAGGCAGTGATGCTCTGGGCTGAGGGGCCTCTTCAGCCTGAGCTCGTATCTGTGTAATTGCTGTAAACAGCCCTTGGCTGGATTTTCTCCAGTGCCTTTTCCTAATTGATTTCTTGCACCATTTAAATATTTTTGGCCTCTGCAATGTCCTGTGGCAACCCATGCATCAGCCAGAGGAAGGAGCATCCACCTGAGGCTCCGGAGCTCTTGTGTTGGCACCAGGTGTGAAGGCTGGTTCTGTGTTCATCTCCTTCATGCCACTCCTGGTTTTCAAAGACTGCTGGCAGACTCCTCTCTGTCTACCCTGAATCATCTCTTCTTCAGGCTTGGATTTTTTGTTCTCCCTTTTTGAAACAGAAGCCATTGCCTGCCCATGCTCATCCTTCATGCCTTTCCTGATCACTTTTCCATCCTTTTGGAGAGGAGCAAGCAGAAATGCTCTCAGTGTTCAGAAGGTGAGTTCATAAGATGGCTGTGATGGTGTTTCACTCTTCTCTAATTCTTTAATAGTAATTCCTTGGGTTCTGTTTGCCTTCAGACCCTCGTGCAGCATGGAGGTGACACAGAGAGAACTGCCAGCCTAAGTGATTACTCTGAAGTCTTCCCTGAATATTAACAGCTAATTTCAAGTCCATCATTGTATATATAATTAGCTTTGATTCTGCATTGATTGTCATTGAATTTCATCTGCTATTTATTGAGCAGTGCTGTGAGATCCTTATACACCTCTTTGAAATAATTTTTGGTGCATGACAGGAGTCAAGAGCTTCTGGTTAACAGACTTTTTTATTTTTAACTTAATCACAGATAAATTTTAAATGTTTTTTCCTAGATAAATTAAGATTTGAGTATCTGTCTGGAGTGGGAATCCCTTCAGTGTCAATTCCTTCTATGGAAAACCTGTCCAATTATTACCACTATGTCTTTTCTTTTTAAAAACAGGGTTGCATCAACTTAACATGCTATGTGAACATTTTTATTTTGATATGTTAGTGCTGCCCCACCTCTTTTATGTAAAAGTAGGTTGTATTGTTGTAAGTTAAGTGGGAACACGTTTATGTTCACCCTTGTTTATAACCTGTCAGGGTCTGTGTACCAGTGTAATGCACATGGATTAGAATTTAAGTTGGTACTGTAGTATGTGGGAAAACTTTGCAGAAATGAGCTTATCTGGAGCTGACAGTAACATTTAAATTCAAAATGTTCAAAAAAAGTCAATAACATTTGTTTTAAAATAATTTGGGGCCTTCAGGCTGCTGTTTAATCTATAAAATTACCACTCTGAATTTATATACTCTGGATTTTTCTGAGTCACTGAATTCAGTTAAATATTTCAACATTTAATAAAGTTCTACCATATATCAGAAGCTGTCATTTAGGGATTTCTTTCTCTTCATCAAATAATTAAAATCAATGAATTACAGCAGCCAATTTTAAAGTCAGGAGAATGATCGTCATTCTGTATTGTTATTTTAAAAACAAAAGCTAATTAAAATAGCCAGTGATACAGAGATGCTTAACATCTTCAGCTCTTCCTGCTTACAGGCACTAAGAGCTGACTGTGAAGTGAAAGTTGACTGGATCTAAAAATGTTGGGGAGGGAAATGAAAGGTCCTCAGAGAAATCGCAGAAGAAAATTGCCAAGTCTGAAGTCTTTGTAAGTTGAGTGTGAAGAAGATACAGCTTTCATCCTTCCAACTATCATCTTGCAGTCTGTAGAAGTGTAAAACTGAGTTTCCTTAGCTCAGTCCTGTTCAGTACATGTGGCAGTCTTTAGAAGAAGTGATGCCCAAGGGTGAGGGGCAGAGAGTGATGTGATTGTCCCATGTCCCCACTCCCCGTGGACATCCTGGCAAGGAAAACTCATTTAAGCAGGGAAGGAAATTCTTTTGCAGTAGCTTGGATTTAGACATATTTTTAATTGCCACCGTAGAGTTGTTGGAGAACATGAGAAGGTAAATGTAGCTCCAGGAGGAAATCAAAGAGGGTGGATTTGCAGGCCTTTTGCTCCACGGCTCCTTGTGGGAAGCACTTCTGGCTGCCTACAGGCAAATGAAAAATGGCAGGATCATGCCATAAATCGTACTTGTGCCATAAATGTTGGTGTATTATGTTGCAGTAGGGCTTATTTTGGGTTATAAGTATTTTATATTTGAGGTTTTTCATGTTTAGCTAGGAGAAGCTGCCTGCAGCATTGCAGAGGTATGAAAACCCCAAGGTGCAGGCAGAGCTGCTCTTGCCAGCAGAGTCTTTTTTAGTCATATTGTATGTTCCTTGTGCATCTTTGTAGGAAGTAAACAGAGCCTAATGTGACCAGGGTATTCTAGCAGAAAAGCAGAAGTGGGACTGCTGACAGTCTGTGAGGAGAATTTTGTCTTTTGCTGGAAGCGTTGTTCAGAGCAGTGCTGTGACCGTTCTGCATTAGCCCGACGAGACAACGCGAAATCTCACATTGATTGGACATAAAAGGGAAAGCGTGGCCACAGCCCCGCAGCTCTGGGCAGACAAATCCTGCTGTTCCTGGTGCTAATGGCTAAATTATGACCTCAGCCCTGTCAGCCCGAATGTGGCCCTGCAGGAATTAATAATGCAGTTGGAACAGAGCTATATTTTGCCTTTCATCTCCATTAGGTCTGAGGGTTGACAGTAGAGTAGGAATTGGCAGTTTGCCTCAGACTACAGAGATGGCCAAAAGTATGAAAATAAGATCTTGTTGTTCACTCAAACAAATGTCAGCCACAGGCTACTGAATCTTATCATACTTGTTTTGCTTGTGAAATATTGTTGAAACTGCAGTGATTACTCATCCACTCCTTTATTTCCATTCATATTTTATCTATATCCTTCCCAAAGGAGGAGGGGAGTTAGTTTATGCTTAATTAAGTGTAAATAAGTGATTGCCTGTTGCTTTTTTTTTTCCCCCCTGAGTTTTATGGGCTTTCATTTCTTTATTTACATGTCTGCCTTTGGTCTGTGCTGGAAGACTGATCTGCTGAAGGTCTGGCCTCTTGTAAAAAAAGTGAAAGCTTGATCAAAGAACTGATCTGTCCACACATGCAGTTCCTGGGTGCTAAGTAAACTAATGAAGTGCTGTGTGTGCCCTGCCAATAAAAGGTGAAATATGGTTCGTATTTTCCTAATATTACTCTTGGAGCTTTGCAGCTGGAACTAAACTGCCACTTTTCTTGTAAATTGAGTTGTAAAGTGCTTGTGCCAAAATGACAAGGAGTTGCTTGAGAAGTTGGATGAATGGAAGGCTGCCTTTGGCCAAATTACTGGGCACCCAAGTTGAAGTGCATTGTGAGGGTGAAGAATGTATCTGTTGTGTTCTCGGGGTAATGTGCACTGGGCTGGCCCTGAGCCACTCAACTCCACAAGGGATTGTCTGGGGTTGAGATTTATAGAGGAATTGGAGTCTGAAAAGAGGTTGACAGAGAAGGTACAGCAGAAATTGGAGACCTCTTCACTGCTCTTTCCTGACACTTTTTAATCATTTCGTTTCCGGCAAAGAAATTGTGAATTCTTGAGGTTGCAGTTTTGGAGAAATATGGGAAAAAGCCACAAGCTGCTTGGTTATGGATGTGTCCTGTAAGAACTAATGTGCTATTAAATACAAAGGCTTTTTATCTTCTTACTGTGATTATCCCAAATAGTATTAAAATAAGAGAAAAAATACCATTTAAAAATTCCTTTAACTTTCTATTCTCTGCCTAGTTATGTCCAAATTCTTCACAGTATTTTTTGTAAGGTTTTGGGGTTAAGGTTTTTTGGACTTTTTTTGTTTGTTTGTTTGTTTTGTTCTGTATCTGGAAGTCCAGCACCTGACTCCTGCCTCTTGTCTAGATTTACTGGATAAGTGTTTTCATCTCTTTCGCTAGAATTAGTGCCCTTATGTGAAGATCTTGATCTCTGTGTTCTGCAGCCTCTCACTTCTGAATAGCCAAGTGACTGTACAGGAATGTAGCTTTCCTTTTTAATACAAAAGGAGTTTCCTGGCCTTTGGCTTGGAAATATAAATGCAGTGTAATTTTTAAATTATGTCTTTTGGTAGTCTCACAATAATATTCTTTCTTGTTAGCTTTGATGGAAAGTCTGTACAGTTCTACAGGCATTACACTGTTGCTGCATATAGTGGGAGAAAATTAACACTAATGCTCTGGCATTTAAAAATAGTAATTTCTTCTGTTGAGGGTTTTTGGAAGTGAAGGCTAACACAAATGGCTTTAATGTTTTGGGGGTTTTTTGTGTTACTAACAAGTACTATTTTTTATATATATATATGTTCAAGATATTTCCTGCTTGTCATGCTGCAGGTTTTCTCGCTGCACAGGTCGTGGCAGATGCTTTGGGTTGTTGTGGCCTCTGAGCTCCCTGCAGTATCACAATCCTTCCAGAGCAGCTTTTGCACAAGACAATTCCTTTGTGCAGTCCCTGGATGGCACATAGTAATGGGGGAATGTGGCAGTTTTCCTCCTGTGAAATCACTGAGGAATTGGGTGCTTGGAGTAAGCTTGGAAATTGCTGTGTACTGGATTTTGTGTCAAGCAGCAGGAGCTGCCAGTAGATAGAACTGAGCTGATTTATGCCATTGTCAATGACATAAATTTTTATTTCTATTCTTCTTACGTGTCTATGGGCTTAGGACAGATCAAGGTTAAATCTCTTCCATGCAATGTCTTGGACACATCAGAGTTTGAAACTGTTCATACAGAGCCAACTACAGTAGCTGTAGCTGACTGCATTTTGGTTGAGTATTACTGTAAAAAAAGAAAATTCTGCAAGCACCTTTTTTTCTAAGGTATGGATTTAGATGCTCTTTGTAGGTTCCTGTCTCAGTCCCTTGGTTTTGGAAGAAGCCTTGATGACTGACATAGATGTGTCTTGGGTAACTTGGGTGGGGCTGGAGGCAATTTGCTCTGTGGGAAATGAGGCTGAGGCAGTTTGATCACAGCTGGCTGCGAGCATCCTCTGCACCTCCCTGCCGGGCAGGACAGGTGGAGATTGGGTCCCAGCGAGCAGATTTCACTCCACAGCATGGAGTAACTGCTGCCTAATTGCTACAGCACTAACAAGACTGGGAATAGCTGGCACTTCAACATGGAAAATACTATGTTTGTGTGAAGTATTTGTTGTTGCAATATTTTTTTAAAAATTTTTTTAAACAGTGTTATCCCTTAATCCTAAATGTTATTGTGCCTCTGTGGTGCAAATGGGTAGTTTTGTGTCCATTTATGTGTTTGTGACTGTTGCATATGGTGATGTGATGGAAAAGTCTTATGCTGTGCCAGGTTCTGCTTAGCACACACAAACCCAATCATGAGACAGTAAACCCCAGTCATGAGTCTTTGGAAAAGTCATGTTGTTTGAGACATGAATGTTTCTGTCCTGGCAGGCATGTGAAGCAAATGGCAAAGCAAATGATTTTCCTTGTACTGAGACCTCATGTTGTTGTAATATACATTTGTGTTTTTAAATTTATTTTTTAAGGTGTTGCACTTTCCTAACCTTTCTGTGAAAGATTGCTCTGTGCAAGCAAGTGCTGGAAAGAGAAGTGTTTTGTGTAGTTATCTGTCTGTTATCACTGTAATTATGAACAGAGAACTCAGCCCAATTAAGGAGAAAGGGAATAACATGGGCCATGATTATAATACACAACACTTCTTAATTTGTGTACGTAGTGGTTTAGTTTCCTGCTTGCTGAGTATGATTCTAAATGGTTTCATTATTGTAAAAGAAAACTGACAAATTATCCTGTGCTGTTTAAGTTACTGGGCTGTGCTGCTGCTTAACCTATGTCAATTAAATTTTATTACAATATCTGTGTCCAGTGTGCTGAGCTGTTTTGTCTAAGGCAGCACAATTTACTTTTCTCCAACCCAAAGACAGAATTCATAACTTGATTCAAAACCTAGAAAAATAGATGACATCCATTCTGTGTTATAATTTCTCTGTTTTGTTCATACAGAAACATTATAGGCCTTAGTTTTATAATGTGTTAAATGGATTTATGGGTTAATGCTGTTTAATAGCTGAACAGAAGGTGTAAGAGGGTAATTAAAAGTCAAATTTAACGTGTTCAAAAACTATGTTGCCAGTTTCCCAACAAAGGAGTGTAACAGATGTTTTCCCATTCAGACTTTAATCTTGATAGGTGACAAATCATTATTAACAACTGTTGATTAAGAGCATTTAATACTATAGGGACATGATGATGTAGAGGTGAAGAAGTGTTCACTGGAACACACTTCTGTGTGTGCCTAAAATTTAAAAGATATCATTTGAGTTATTAGGACTGTTTTCTTCCCTTTTTTTCCCCCCCTTCTTTTCTTCCTTTCTCTCCCTCCCTTTCCCCCCCTTTTTTATTTTTCTTCCCAGAAAAAGCATGTGTGTTGATTTGGATGAATTACTAGCACTGGACAATGTTACATAGTCAGCTGATCTTGGCACATTTGGAAAAATGAAATATTCCATTCAACTTCCCACATCATCCCCAAGTCTTTCATATTTGCAAGTTATCATGTGAACATGGAAAATAATGAAAATTTTGTTGTATGTTTTGTTCCTTTTTGTAGATGTTAACTTTAAAGTATTTTAAATGGCTTTTTCTTGATTTCCGATGCAGGGATGTGACTCGTCACCTATTTTCTTAATTTTGATGCAGTGCAAATAAATAATGATCAGTGACTAATTTGTAAATTGAACTTCAGCACACAACCTCGCATTTTCTCAATGAAAGCCTTTGGCCTAGAAAACCTAAGCTGTATTTCAGAAGGGGACTTGGCTTTGGTAGAGTGTTAACATGTTGCCTTGTTGATAGAAAATCACACGCAGCACTTTGCTACAATTTGAGTTTTGGACTCCCTGACATTTACACTTCTTGCTAATGTCAGATCTGTAATGGGTGTTGGGATATACAGCAAAGTAAAGGGAATAGCCAAGGAGTGCTCCAGGAGAAATGCTGTAGCTCAGGGAATTCATTAGGTTGGTTTTGATCATCTTCAGTTATTGAAGGAAAAGTGTATTTTATTTTTAAAACTCATTTTAAAAAGGCGCTTTATAAAATTACTGCAGTTTATGAAGCATTGGTTTGCTATTATGCTGAACTCCTCATGTCTTAGTTATGTGTTTTTGCTTGTATAAGGCATTTAAGAGAGCAATATATGACTGGATTGATGTCTATAAATTCAAATAAATCCTCAGCTGAACTATTTAGGGGCAATAGACACTGCCTGTTGGGGGAAGTGGGACTTCATTACATTTCTGAATGCATTTAGATACATTCAAACAATGTTTAAAGTTTTGTTTAAACTGATAGATGCTGGAATATCTCTGAGTCAAAGCAGCAATTAGGGCAAATAGACTGTGTGGAAAGAGATGTGAATCCCTGCAGGTTCAGATAAAATCCAATTTTATGACCCCATATACTGGTGTACAACTTTCTGACCTTGTGCAGATGGAAAATCACGCCAGAAGATGAATTCTGCTGCTCTGGCTTTGGTTCCCACACCCACTGGGTGTGATGGGTCATGGGGAAGCTCACCCTGTGCAAAGACAGGCTGGGCTGAGCCCTGTGATCCCTGTCATCCCTGTGATCCCTGTGATCCCTGTGATCCCTGTGATCCCTGTGGTCCCTGTGATCCCTGTGATCCCTGTGATCCCCGTGAGCCCTGTGGTCCTGTGATCCCTGTGATCCCTGTGATCCCTGTGGTCCCTGTGATCCCTGTGATCCCTGTGGTCCCCGTGAGCCCTGTGGTCCTGTGATCCCTGTGATCCCTGTGATCCCTGTGGTCTCTGTGAGCCGCTGGGCTCTGGCTGCAGAGGGGCTCCCTCAGGCAGGGACCGCTCGTGGGCTCAGAGGGCTCTGAATGCTTCTGTGCCTTGGATCCAGGCTCTTCAGCTGGGTGTTGGGATGAGTAAAGGAAGGTGACAGTGAGGAGAGAGGGAAATGGAAGGAATTGCCCAAATCACCAATGGCTTTGGCCTCCTTTTCTTTTGATGCTGAAGTCCAGGCTGCCTTACATGTTTTTGTGCCTAAGAAATCAGGGATGGGGGTGTAATCTCAGTAATAACAGTACTGGTTTTTTTGTGGGTGTGATTTGAGAACCTGGCAGGAAATGCTTTCTTGAAGGACAAGAGCAGATGAGCAATGAGGACAGGAGGAGTCATTCCTTTTTTTTCACTTGTCTAACACCTACAATTTCTAACCCTTTATAACCTTTGAGATTGCCTTTCAAAACCCATAGAGACATTATGCTAATGAAACAGCACTCTTCTCAGGCTGCAAATTTTCAAGTGAAACAGTAAAATCCATGTTTCAGATTTTAAGGGCAAAGTGTACTGTGGTAGTGAGTTTTGTGCAGATGTGTAGTACATTCCTGCAGAGTTCATGCAGCTGTCTGGGCCAGCACTACGTGAGTGTGTGTTCTTGGCCTCTCTCACATGTGAGAGTAATTCAGTGTGCACACTGCAGTGAGCCCTGCAGCCCCAAAACCCTGCAGCAGCTATGACTGCCTCAACAGAAGGGCACTGTGGAAGGCTGTTACTCATTCATAAAGAGCCAGTGTGCTATTAAAGCAAATATTGAATTAATATTTGTCTTCTTCTGGTGTCTAGACATTAGCCTGATGTTCACATCCTGCTAGAGTAATACTGACTTCCCAATTTAGGGGAGTGAATCCTGCCCAGGTCTTCCAAAGAGCGAGATTTGTGGCTGATTCCCTGCCCATAACCACTGGGAAATGCAGTGAGGGTTTGCTGGGGAGGCATGCAGATATTCTTGTGGTTGGACTGAATTGGCTGGACACTCTGCCCAGGCTGCTCCTTGAAGAGCTTTTGGCCAGCTGTGCCTGCTTATTTGTGCCTTAGTTGCCAAATGTTATTCCACTGAGGTTGACTGGGTGATTGGCATGTCGGATTCGCACAGGAAAAAAACAGATCTCTCATCTTGACCTAAGGGACTGTCCGAGTCCTTAATGAAAGGAAATTGCTTCTGCTTTAGTGGAGAGGAAAGTAAAAGCTTTGGGTCTAGCATCATCTCACAGCAAGAATTCAGAAATCCTGCTTCAGCATCCCTTAATTGAGCCTTTAGAGTTTCCTCCTGAAGCGCTTACCTGGAAGAGTTAAATTAATCACCAAGTCCTTGTGCTGTAGCTGCTCTCCTGTTGTTTTTCTTGTGCTGGGAGATGATTAGTTGCCTGGACAAGCTTGGCATCTTGAAATCTGAAACTGTCTCTTGGCATTTTTTAATGCTTCAAAATCGTGGTTAACATTTAGTGTGTAGTATTAAATATTACTATACCCTGGTGTTCTAAAAATTGATAAACTCGTTAAGAGAAATGCAGGGCAGGTGAGCTTTTGAATAATGGCTTCTTAGAAACATGAAATATAATTTTGTATATAGTGGAGACTGTGTTTTTCACATCATAAAACTGACTGAATGATTTGGTTGACATACCTGTTTAACTCTGATAGTAATACATCTTCATGGGAGCTGAAGTTAAAATTTTAATTAAGTGGCTTTTAACTGGCCCAAAGGGCAAAGCTGTACTCCAAATGTTTGCTTAAAGAATATACATCCTCCTCTCTTTCATAGCTAAGAAATTCTGGAAAGCAACAGTTAGAAATACACTGCTGAAATTTTCCTTTTATATACCTATTTGTTATTTTGTTCCTATCCATCACTAAAACTCAGTACAACAAGTAGTAAATTAGCTGGTTCTGACAAAGGTTATTTCTTTCTCAAAATACTGAATAAGCTTCCTCTGTAGTTAAATTTAAATGTTAAGAACTTGATTAGGAAATATTTGCCCACTATTACCAGCACTATACTAACGTCTTTGGGGTTTGGGGTTTTTTAAAATTGGTTTTCATCTCAAATTTGCTTTCTTTTTTTAAAGATGTGAGTTGAATATCCAGTTAGCTTCAGCGATGTTAATATTTTATTTCTTAGAGGTGAAATTTTTGGAAAGTTATTTTTTCAACAGATTGCAATAATATTACAATATTAACATTACAATTATCCTATTTGCTAGTGGTTACAAAAATGATGAATTCTCTGCATGGTTTTGAGTAATTGAGGTATCAAGGCACGTGCCATTGTTATTTTCCTTCAATAAAAGCACATAAATTTTATACATTTCCACATATCTTGTTATGACAGATCAAAGTGAGACTGTGATCTCAGAAAAATGCAAATAGTGTCTTTCAGCCTTGCCTGAATCAGAGTAGTTTCAGATCTACCAGCTCCTACGCTGCTCATCCTGTGGCACAGAGCTGATTTCCCGGGATGTGAGTGTCTGTCAGGAATCCCCGGGCGTGGAAGGAGGGATGGCACTAACCCGGCCTGAGCAGGTCTTGTCCCACCTTTGTCCATTCCTGGCATCACTGAAGGTCTCTGTAAAGCAGTGCTCACTGTTCTTTTATTCATCAATTAAATTTGGAGGTTCCTAGTTACTGAGAGCACAGCAGGCTGTAGCAAGGGGCACGGCACAGACACAGCTCCCTTCCTTCCCCTTTCCCTCCTTGCATTTTGTGACATATTCTAAAGTCCAGAAGGTCACAACTGCTTTTAGACCAATCTTCCAAAGCACCAGGGAAAGTGTGAGCCCAAAATGGGAGATTTTTAAGCTGCATATTCGTTTTATGTATGTAGCATAGGAGGTCTAGTTCCTGGAAACTAGTAAACAATACAGATTTATAAATTTTGGGTTTCTCAGATGTGATTTTTGAGTTAGTCAAGCACCAGTATTAATTTTTGTGTTCTCCATAAGTGCACAGACATATATTTATGCAGACAGTCAGAGCTACATGGGATGATGTCAGCCTTGCTATTTATCCTACAGAGAGATGGCCCTTCTCTGACTTCTCCTTTACTAACACAGCTCAGCACTGAGTGCTAAGCATCGATCACAGAGAGCAAATAGGAATCAATTATGTTTTATGAGGTTAAATGGACCGTAATGAAAAGTCTGTTGGTATAGCATATATTTATTATAATTAATCTACCTAAAAATGAATGATACTGATATAAAAATTATTGTAGCAATGTCAGTGTGACTGGAATATTAAACTCCTTTTGAGGTCATCTGGGGCAGGGGTGGAATAGTTGTGTGTGTATTCACAAGGTCTGATAAGGATTTTTGGATTTGTGGGGTTGTTCATTAGGGAACTCAGCAGGAACTGCCCAAAACTTTTGTAGTAAGGTTTCTATGATTTCTGCAACATTTCAATCCTCAAGATGATGTGTAGAGAAAGCTCACAAGGAAATGTGCCAGATAATTTAATTGCTCTGGTAAGTAAGAGTCACTCGTTCTGCAAGGGTTCAGATGCTTTGAATACATTTTATTTTTCATCCAACATCATCAAGTAACTTTATGGTTCCAAGTTTCTTAGGCAGCAGTATCTTAATTTTAAAATACACTCTGCTATTCTCCCATTCACTCTTTTCAATAAGATTTATAGGTGATAGGAGCCTCTGGAAGGAAGAAGTGTTTGCCACATTCCAGGTTCCTCCTGACCTGGGAGTCACACTAATGGCCACCAGGAACCCTGCACTTAGCAGAAGAGCAAACTAATTTGATTTTGTGTGCTGTAAAAATGCAAACCAAGCATAATGATAATAATGCAAAGTGTAGCAGAAATATTGTATTACACTAACCCTTTGACCCAGGGGCATTTAACTCCAATATTTATGTATTAATGTTCTTCGAGAGGTTTCCTTCAGTATTGGAAAGCGATGTGTTTAGGGCATGAATCTGTGGATGTTTTCATCTTAAGTGAAAATCAACGTTTACAGCAGAATTTCATGCTGCTTCTGACTGCCTACCAGCCAGTGATTATATTTATTGGTGCTATTGTACAACTAACAAAATAAACGTTTAATTTTGATTTTTTTGTTTGATTTTTTTGAAATTATTTGTCTGTAAAGCAAATTGATACTTTATAGATGTCTTTTTCTTGCTTCCATTTTTTAATTAAAATGTAATTACCAATTCAGATTTAGGAGTCTGTCATCTTTTAGCATTGGTTTTTCTTTATTAAACTGTAACCACAAATGTCACATAAGAACAAAACAATTGCCCTGTAATTTCAGATTATGGATTCTTGTCATTATGATTGACTTGAATATACAATATTAGAATATATATGAGATATGAATACAATTGGATGTTTATATTTTCTTTTAAAACAGTGCATAAAACAGTAAAGATAATTTTCATTGTTTTCTTCATACCCTTAACATTAAATGAGACTAGAAGCTTTAAAGACAAATAAACATTCTTTTTTTCTGCTCTAAGAAATCATCCTAGATCTGTGAAGTTCTGAATCACTACAGGAGCTGGTAGAGCATACAGTCAGAATGACTTCTGCAATGCAGAACATAACGGAGGTTCTTAAACAAAATGCATAAAGATGTGGGAGTCACAGGTTGATCTGATTTTTCTTAGAGTTATGTTTAGCTAAGCTCTCAGTCACTTTATCATTTATTCAATAAATGTTGTTTATTAGCATTGGCTTTTCAGTTACTCTGTCTCTGTATGCTGCTACAGTTTCTCTTGGTGTTAAATTTTTCTTAGTATGTTCATAGTCATCTTCATAAAAGATACCCTTGGACATTGGATCCCCACCAGTCTATAACAGAAGAGCTTCTTCAGAACTCAGGGCGTGAGTGCACAAGGAAATGCCAGGCAAAGTCATCTCCATGGCTTTATCCACTGCCCTTGGAGTGACCATGGGGTGTGTTTGGGAGGAGTTAAGGAGAACCTCTTTGCTTCTCACTTGGCCTCTGAAGAGGCTGTAAGATTGGGAGCTGATGTTTTCATCACTGACTCACTTTGGTAGTGTTTTCATAAAATCAAATAATTGAATGGCCTGGATTAGAAGGGACCTTAAAGCTCATCTGGTTCCATCCCCCCTGCCATGAGGTGGGAGACCTTCTACTTAGACCAGGCTGCTCCAAGCCCTGTCCAGCCTGGCCTTGGGCACTTCCAGGGGTGGGGCAGCCACAGCTTCTTCATTTTGTGTGTCCCTGCCCAGGATGTACTTTGGGTGAGCTGCTGTCTGACCTGTTGCTGCCTGCTGCAAGCCCTTGGTAGAGTAATTGCCCACTTGAAGCATTGCTGCTGCTTTGCTGAATGTTTTTGCTGTTACCTGGGGAATAACTTTCTTTTGGAGACTTAATAATTGAGTAAACAAATAAACCCCCCTTGTAGTATACAGGGAAGAGGAGTGTGTGGAAGGGCACAGGGCAGTTTCTACCCAACAGCTTTTTACCTGCTGAATGTACTTTCAGAATGGAATATGTTACATGCAAAAAAACCTGACCGTCCTCTAATGGTCTGATAATAAGCAGAGTCCTAGCAGTAGCTTATTCATATAGTGTAACAAGTTAATCTTGTTAGTGTGAGTTTTATCTAGCTTCATAATCACTGAATTTGATCATTTCCTCCTGGATGCTCTTCTTCCTCCTGTTCTGTGCATGGGCTGCAATACCCTCCCTGTGCTTAAGCTGAAGGTAGAGGATTCTTAACAGCTGTAGCCCTTTTCTGCACTGCTCTGCAATTCAGAGCTGCAAAATTCTGCAGGAGGAATTCAGGGTTCCTGAAATGGGCTCTGCCCTGTCACCTTCTAATGATACACAGGATAAGATTTTTTTTTTTTTTTTTTTTTAAAGCATAGAAGTGTCTAGTACTTACGGCCAAATTCAAGGTGGTGCCTTGTGCCTGTCCTAGAATCCTGTATGTAGAGAGCAGCTCCAGAGCCTGACACAGAGCAGGGAGCCTGGTGTTTTCCCCTCTGCTCAGGCTGTAGCCACCTTCAAACACCATTCTTGGACTTTTTTTTTAAGTAAAGAGAAGCAATGGAATGTTATTGAAAGAGTTAGCTTTTTTTGCATTACCGCAGTGGAAAATAGTTACCAAGAAGATCAGACCAGGCAGCCAGGCCACGATTCTTAATTGCAATGCTTGGCTTTTCATCTTCATTTTAAAAAGGTAGATTGATCCATTAAAATGTACATTTTAATTTTACCACGAGTGCTAGTTGCAATTAAAGAGCCACTGAAGGTCAGTGGTAAAAGGCTCGGGAGGCTGGGAGCCGATGCCTGAGAAAGTTGAGATTACAGCTTCCTGCAGTAAAGCTGTGGACATTTTAAAAGAGTGTAAATAAAAATGTATTCTTGGCGGACCTCTTTCAAGCGGGGATGTTCGACTCCTCCCTGGGGAGCTCATTATCTCTTGAGTGTGCTCATCTTTACGTGGGCTGCTTTGTGACGCTGGGGATGGATCTCGGGCTGTTGCCTCACGGTGCTCAGCCAGCCTGGGAAGGGTTGCACGGACTCTACACAGGTTTGGCAGCATCTTTTCTTACTCCTGCTAATCTTACAGGAACCTGTGGCTGTGACAGTCTTCAGACAGCAGTGAAGAGTGAACTCCCAGCTGGGAGCTGTAATAACTGTTGTCAGGAGCATCCCAGCAGAGGGAAGAGAGATGGATTCTGTTTGTTTGTATCTTTATTTCTGTGGGGAGGGGCAAGCAGCGAAAGCCTTTTTTTTAATATCATCATTTCCTCCTTTAATTTTCCCCCCAGCATTTAGAACGAGCAAACAGAAATAAGTAAAGGATGGCTGGCTGCCCTCAGGGGTGTTGTGTTAATGTCCCTCATTGGGCTACTGCAGCTACAGAGGAGCTCTGTTTGGAAAGATAATTGGTATTTTCAGTTGTGGTTACATCTACAGCAGTGAGGACCTATAATCCCTGTGCTGTCCCATGCAGCTTGCTCCTTGGAGGAGAGGCTTTTGTGTGATAAACAGCAATAATATCAATCTGTAGATAATCTAGCCCCCTTTGCTCAGTTGCCCCTGAGGAAGAAGAAAAGCAGCAGTAGCAACATGTCATCTGCATTTTTTAAAAGACAAAACAATGATCTTGAACAAACACAGCGGAAAAGAAAAGGCTGCCTCCCTTTATTTTTTCTGTTGCCTTCAGCGTTTCCAAAGAGCAAGAGAATTTCTTGATGATTGGTTTGAGAACCTGGAGAATTGTGCTGAAATCCTGATTAATGCACAAGTTTTTCAAGCCTCTCTAGTGCTTTCAGTGTGAAAGGAAATGGCATTTGCAAGAGAAAGAATCATTGTTTAAATAGCAATGTCAAATTTCATATTTATCTTATTTTCACTGCCTTCATGATTCAGGTGAATGCTTGAAGCTTGCAGTCCTCGATTTGCAGTGTACTCTGAGCTTTATGTGAAAAATGAGCAGCTGAGGCATTCTTTCCTTTTTATATTTTAGTGAAGGAAGAAGTGGTCTTAATTCTGTAATTCTATGATTGTTTTTAGGTAAAAGGAAATTAATTTTCAGCAAGAAAACTGAACCTACCGGGAACCCATTAGAAAATGCATGGGATAACACTGTCACTATTTTAATTTAACATTCTGTACCCCAACATCTGCATCTAAGGGAACAATAGAGGAAATCTTATGCAATGACATTGAATTGCAGCCAATTCTGTTTGCATTTACTGCCCCTAGCTGAATAGCAAAAAATAATTGCAGCCAATTCCTGAATTAATGTTCCTGTGCCTCTCTGGATTAGAAAATATGTGGGAAAATAAAATACAGTAAACTGCTCGTCTGCTGGAGTTAATTCTAATAAATCCAGAAGCCAAATAGCAAAGTCAAGTTAAGGCAGAAGTTTTTAATAAATACTTCTGTTCAGTAAATCAGATGATGTATTCATGTGAGATGTTGGTGATTTAGCTACGTACCATCACACTGACAAGTAGGCATGATATTGGACAGAAGGTATTAAAATCCATCATTTTTATATCAGTGGGGGCAGATAACTTGGATACAAGCGTTCCTGCAGAGCTGAGGAGTTGATTTCCACTAAGGATGAATGCTACTAAACTGTTTTGAAGGAGATGCAGACCCAGCTGAGAGCCAGTGCTTATCTTCTCTACTGAGGCCTTTTCTCTCCATTTCTGTGGGACTGGAGGTTCAATATTTCAGGAACAGAGTTTGGTGACCAGAACTAAGATGTAACATTTTTTATCTTGTAAGTGTGTCGTGGTTTGACACTGGCCAACAGCTCTCTCCCCTGGGTCTGCCACAGGATCACAGCCCCCTCCAGGGATCCACCTGTTCTGGCTTGGGCATCTCCCCCAGGGGCTGTGGGTGATCTCTGCATCCTCCTGGATCCCCAGGAGCTGTGGGTGGATCTCTGCATCCCCATGGATCCCCAGGGGCTGTGGGTGATCTCTGCATCCCCCTGGATCCCCAGGGGCTGTGGGTGATCTCTGCATCCCTGTGGATCCCCCGGGGCTGTGGGTGGATCTCTGCATCCCCCTGGATCCCCAGGAGCTGTGGGTGGATCTCTGCATCCCCGTGGATCCCCAGGAGCTGTGGGTGATCTCTGCATCCCCCTGGATCCCCAGGGGCTGTGGGTGATCTCTGCATCCCTGTGGATCCCCAGGGGCTGCAGGGGCACAGCTCCTCCATGGTCTCACCACGGCTGCAGAGGCATCTCAGCTCTGGCCCCTGGAGCACCTCCTGCCCCTCCTTCTGCGCTGACCGTGGTGTCTCCAGGTTGTTTCCCTCACATGTTCTCACCTCCTCCTCTTCTCTGGCTAGGAAGAAACTGTGTCCCACTTTGTTGTGATTTTCTTCTTAAATCTGCTATCTCAGAGGCGTTACCGGCCTGTGTAACTGGCCCAGTTTTGGCCAGCAGCATGTCCATCTTCAGAGCCATCAGGGACTGGCTCTGCTGGACATGGTGGAAGCTTCCAGCAGCTTCTCACAGACCCCCCACTACCGAAAACCAGGCTGTGCAAAACCAACACAAAGTGCCACAACAGGCATTGCTGTTTGATTCTGGACTTAAATTGCAAATAACCTATAATAATTGCAAATTCCTCTAAAATTCTCTAGTCCCAAGAGAATTCTGGATAGCCTCATCTGATGAATGTAGGAGAATAATAATGTTATGTTAAGGTTATGAACATGGGTCATGGATTACTTATTTTTTCTTTCTTTCCAGTTCGTGAATTGTTGGTGTAATCTGAGACTTAAATTCAGGAGGGCTTTACTTTCTCTTCCTTGCTAACACGGTGATAAAATTTTAATACATTTTACGGTGAAATGTATGTAGAAAGCCACTTTATACGTAATTACTAAAAATAATTGTCTTTTAAACTGTGTGCTGTGTACAGGGCTAAGCGTTAACACAGGAGTCCTTCATTTGCATTTGTAATTCACGCTGATGTAGTTGCACCAGAATAAAATCTAAAGCTTTAAATGTCTGTCTCTTCCTGTCCCTTAAATCTTTGTGAATAGATGTGACATTCTTACCCTGATGACAAAAGTACAGACTCAGGTTGGTTAAATATTTTAAAGCTTGTGGTTAGATCAATATTTCACAGGACTGTGCAGCGTACGTAGGATGTCATCCGTACTTAGTCTCTTTGAAAGGCAGCAATTAGAGTGATACAGACTTTAAAGGTGTGTTCAGAAAAATCATCATCTAATCAGGTGTGCTGGCTGGCAGTGGTTGCTTCTAGGTCAGAGCATTAGTTAATGCTCAGTGGGCACACTGCAGCTGTTGAAACAATGTGGATTTGGTTGGTGGAGCCATGCCAAGCAAGACTTGCGTCTCCTGATTATGCTTCAGGAGCTGTAGCTTTCAAGAAGCCTCCTGCCCTGCAGTGGCTCAGATCATAGAATTGCTATGTCATGCTGAATAATTTGCAGCATTTAGCACTTAAATTGGCTCATTGCAGACAATCCAATTAGAATAAAGTCTATTATCATTTTGGAACCTTGGGATGAAATAGTGTTTGAGCGCTGAGCCGCCCGCGCTTCCCGCGGTTCCTCAGCCTCGCGGGCCTGTGTGCTGTGCTGAGCTGGTCCTGGCACTGATGGAGGGATGCTCCTGCTCAGCCTCTGCTTGCAAGCTGAGCTTTCATCTGAAGATGTATTGGAAACCTGCAGTCTCAAAAAGGATTCGAGGTGCTTCATCTTTTTGTCTGTTCATATGTAAAACTTTCTAAGCATTTTTCTTCTTGTCAAGGCAGACAAATTAAAATGCTGATGCTGTGATATGAGCCTGATGCTGTATGCCTGGTGGAATTTGGTGTGGCTGCTGGCCTGGGATAAGTTTCCCATCCCAGGCTCAGGAAGCCACATATTCTGCTTGAATTCATCTTTTGCTCAGACTCTGAAAGTCAGCAGAGGCCAAGTTTGAAAGAGATGCAGTGAAGTGTGTAGGGAAATCCACAAAAGCACCAAAAATTATTTAAGCATTTAAATCCCATGGATTAGTTGGAAACGGCACCTGAGCTGCAGAGGTGCACTTTATGTCCCAACTAGATATGTTCATACTTCTGGGTTGTGTGCTGGGCCTTTAGTGTCTCTCTGCTTTAGGACATGGGGTTTTGGTTGTATTTATTGCTGACAAATTTAATACAAATGTTCNACCCAGCCACATGCTCTTGTGGCACATGCCAGTTTTTGAGCTATGTAATGAGCTGATCTGGGAGCTGTCCCAGCTTTAAAAAATAACTCTTTTCTTCATTAAACTTAAGCAGAAGCTGATGTAGCTAACACATTCAGAAGTTTTTGCTTGTATTCAGTATGAAAACTGTAATAAGGTAGATGGAAAACTGAATATGAGCAAGTGTCTATGCTGAAGTGTTGTATATAAGCTAAAAGACTGACAAGAGAATAATACATGGATATTGCATTTTAATACTCATATTGGTTCCTAATGCTTAGATAAGTCTCTCAGCACTCAGAATGCTTTAGCAAGGGGAGATAAGGGCCAAATCCATTAGCTCTGGTGAGATTTGGATCTGCTTACCTTTGGATTTCATGCAATGGGGTGCTTACATCCTGAGCAGCCGCTGTGCTGGTTGAATGCAGCTGTGCAGGGCCACGAGCACGCAGAGAGGCAGAGCAGGGAAATCGGCTCTGAGAACATTTTTCAAGCTGGTAGATCAGATGTGTGTTCCGTGTATCGTTCATCTTGTTGGAAGGTTTTTATTTATGTACCTTAGCTCTGACTGTGTATGTAAACATATATGCATATAACATTTTCTCAGCCTTGAAAGATGTAGACTGGGATAGATTTTTGTGGTGCTTTGTATTTAGGCCTTTGTGTTATTCCTCGGTGACATTAATTTGTCCACAGAATAATAGCAAGCACATTAATCTTCTATCCAAGAAGGTATTTCATGCATAGTGTTTGGCATGCAGTAGCTGCATATTACCAAAACCACTTTGATACTAAAATTCATCTTTTAAAAAGAAAAAAAAAAAAAAAGCCAAGTGTAAGTATTTATGCAAGATACTTATGCACTGTGACATATTGAAAAGGAGTGTTTTAATATGCTAATTAGAAAGATGCCAACTCAACACCTTAGAGTACCCCTGAATCTTGTCATTTAAGCAGCTCAAGATTTGTGGCCAGAGATGGCTGGTTGATATGGACAAACTAATTCTGCTGCAGAAGTTGGACTTGTTTTCTTGCCTAGTCTCATGGTATATGTGGTACCTGATATGAAATGTGTTATCTTTTAAACCTTAAATGCCTAAGTGTAGCTGAGACATGCCTCCTATCCTCTGTTGGTCCATCAGTTGCAAAGGAGTGGTCCATTACATGCAAAAGCTTTTTTGTTCAGTGGGAAGATTTTAAAATATAATTACCTAAGAGTCACAGCTTTGTGGTGCACCTGAGCCAACTCAGGATTGCATTACCCCTGGAAAGCACAGTCCTGTCCTTGGTCACTACCACGTGCTGCTGCCTCTCCTGGGGCTCTGCTCATCTGACCCATTTGTAGTCTCTTTAGGAAGAATTCACCCCAGGAAGAAAAGGAGCAGCTCCAGAGCCCTGTGGGATCAGCCCAGCAGCCAGAGCAGTTGCGGGGTGCTGGGTGCATAAGGGAGAAAGGTTCTGCCCTTTGAGCATCAGTCCCTGCTTAGGACAGCTCCACCACAGGGCTGTGTCCCACCCTCAGGCACTACTGCCCCATGTCTGGGTGTTTTGCCATGGCTGATGTTTCACCACTGTGCTGGGAACCCTGTGGAGTTGAAAGTTTGTGTTCACAGTGTGAATATTTGGGTTGTGTTTCGGTGGGAATAACGCTTTGAGAGGAGCAGGCAGGAGCGAGGAGCAGCATTTCTGTAGCACGGCCTTTTCTGCTCCCCTGGCTGTAGCACAGCTCCAGGAGAGGTGGTGGATGAACAGTAGCTCCAAAATAAATTGAGCACCTGCTGCTGTCTTCCCTGCTCACCAGAGCTGGCCAAGCAGGGTGTGGCTGGTTCCATCCTGTGTGTACTGGGGCTGCAGGAGGCTTCTGCTGAGGTGATGCTTTGTGGTGGTTTTTAATATACCTATTGGTGAGAAGGGAAAACACTCCATGTCTTCTGGGTACACACTGCTGTAAAATGCAGGAAAGAAGTGAAGTTTGAGTTGATTAAAAAGCCTCTTTGTTTATTCAACAGTGATTAGCTTCAGAGCGGTGGTTGGGTTTTGTTTTTAATTTGTATGTGCAGAGTCTCTTGTAGAATAGCCAATTAATGAAAACATACAAAATGAACACTTCTTTTTAACTGTCCTAAAAATAGAGGTTTAGATTGGAAATGTTATCTCGACTTTAACTAAGCAGTAGTGTAAGCCATAGTAATGTGGCAGTGGTTGAAGTTGACGCAGCAGGTAGTGAATCTTCAATTGGATATGAACTTTATTATCCAATGTATAGCTTCAGCTTGAGTCTGTCTCTTGTTGTCACAAGAGTAGCATTTGCATAATTAAATAAATGATCTTAAAACTGTCTGCCCCTGTGTGGCTGTGAAATACAACGCTTCTTTCTGTCAGTGCTCAAGCTCATACTCATGGATTATTGGAAAATGCATCACAGAAAATTAACATCAGATGTTTGGTCTTTTATGAAAGGACGTCCTGAACCAACAGCCTTGGTTTTGTTTCTCATCTCAGTTAATTGATCTTGGAGCAGCTCTTCATTAAAGAGAAGAATTGTAAGGAGCATTTTTAGGGCCTTTTTGCACTGACTAAAATTAAAAAAATAACATGTCATGGTAAGGAATACTGAAGGCATTAGGTGCTTTTGTAAGGTGGAGAGGTTGATAAGCTTGTGTTCCCTTTTTTAATTTACTTTTAGTTTTTCATGAAGCAGATTATGCTAAGACTCATAGCATTAACATCAAAAGGCATTTCAAGGGTGTAGCTTCCTCTGTCTTCCTGTGTGGGCTTTCTTTTATTATTTATTTTTATCCTGTTGTTGCTAGGGACTACATTTTCCTTTTTTAATTGAAAAATTCAGTGCAGCCCATGCACTGGTGTGTTCCTTAGAGATCATTGGCCTGCCATAGCTGTGCTCCAGAAGTGCTGGGGCTTTGGGTCAGGATCAAACCTGTCCTTTTAATCCTGCAAGTCAGCACTTTGGTCCCTGGTTTTGTGTGAAGCAGTGTCAGAAGCAGGATAGTATCATCCTGCCATTTTTAAAATCTGGTTTCTTTTTGTTGTAGCGGTGACTGTGATCAGTTGTAATAATGTGTAACCTCAGGGCTGTCACTGTCACCATGTCCTCCTCACCTGGGAGGTGCTTGGGTCTGTCTCCTAGAGCTGGTGGAGAGAGCTGTGCTCTGGAGGTTTAATTGCTAATGAGGCTGGCAGAACACAGGCATGGTGCCTCAGAGCAGGTGTGTGACCCAGCACACACCCTGGAATGTAGGGGAAGGTGTTTCCACTTTGGAATGCTTCTAAAACTGGGAAGGAGACTAGGATTAAATCTGGTACCTCACTTTGAGGTACACAGTGGACAAGCAAATCCGCACTTTGATTTTTCCTGATGGCTGGAAACAGCCACGTGGGTTATGGGACACAGCAAAGGAGCTGACTGCTGAAGGAATGTCAGTGGCATTGATATTCTCCTTCTGTCTCATCCAGCACCCACTGAATCCATGGAAGATGTTCAGCAGGACATGCAGCAGGGGCTTGTGACACTTGTGAATCCTTACACAGGCATTGGCACTTCTCGGGGGGGGAAATAAAAGAGAATATTGCTAAAATGCCATACGTATGTTTCCAGGCTTTGTGTTCCTGTAAAGGTGTCAGCTGCACCAGGGTATTTTTCAGACTTAATAGAATGTCATAGTTATACCAAAAACCTGATTGCCACTATAATGAAAGCCAGTGTACATCCATGTACACATTTGAAACTATTTTTGCCTTTATGCTTTTCTTGTTTCACCTGGCATTTCCTATTACTTTATCTAGGTACCTAAATATGTCAGATGTTTATAGTGCATAAAGATATTCCCCCCACCCTTTCTTTTAATAGCACTAATTTCTGTGTGAACCTGCAATTCCTTGAAGGTTTTTCTCCATTGTAAGACAATGCTCTTTTAAAAAAGGAAAAAAAATTGAAATACTGCTATGCGGCTTGTGAAATGAGGACAACTGATTTATAACAGCAGTCCATTCCTTTTTTTTAATCCATTCATTGAATTCAGCTTGTTCATCCTGAATTTATTTCCCAAGACATAGAGCAAACATTTAGTTGAGAAGTGAGTAGCTTATTCCATTTCCATATGTTTTTAATTGTCCAGTTCCTCTGAGAAAAGGCCATTAACTGAACTAAATTACAGTTTGGATGTGAATTTTTCAGCATGGAGCTCTGCCCAAAAGGTGATAAATTAGATGCTAAGCTGTCTTTGATAGTGACCTGAGAGATTAACACAAAACTGTTTTGAAAACAGAAGGAAAGATTTGTTAGCCAGTCAGTGACTGTCAGGTTTGGGCATCATAAATTCCTGCTGTACTTGCTTTTTTTGAAGTGAATGACGATAAATAGGAGAATTTCAAGCAAATGTAACCCTTTGGCATCCCCATAAATTTTGGAATTAAACTTGACCAGCAGTAATGTTGGAACTGTAGACAAACAAAAGCCCTGCAGTGAACTGCTGTTTGGATTTTTGGTACCTTTGACTGGTGCTGGAGGACGTAAAGGGTTGGTGGGAACCTACAAAGAGCACAAGAACTGTAATCCTGGGGTGGCCTTCAAGTTACAAATAAAGCAATAACAGCATACAACCAAACAATTAAATCTCAGGACCTCTGTGGCTTTAGTTCTTGTGTTTTGATTTTATGCAACAACACAAGTAATAGAGAGGTGTGTTTTTCCTCCACCACTTTTAACAGCCCTCGAGTTAAATGAAAAGAGTTTAGAGTGTTTTGTGCAGCTGTGTTTGGTACATTAAATGCACAGACATGCTGGCTGTATTGACCTGAAAAAGGAGAAGATATGCATTCCTGTAATTTTAGCTGCTTTGTGGTCATTAGGAAAATGTCATCATTTTTATGCTTACAGCTGCTATTTGGAGATGACCTTTGGTAAATGCTCCCAGTCCCCCTCATCCCATTAATTTGTGTTGCTGGGTAAGGCAGGGCTTTACTGCAGCCTGACCTGGGCACAGATCATCTTCCCAGTGTTGGTGGTCACTGCAGGACTGCAACTCCTACTTCTCTTAACCAGCTGTGCTTTAAGAGATGCTCAAAGGGTGTCTGTGGGTGGGTCTTGCTTCCAGGATTTAACTGAGGAGAAACTCAGCTCTCAAAAACGCTTGTTCTCCTCTGTTAAACATTTTCCCTCTGAAAATGTCTCCTCCCTCAAGGGATTTAAAGAGAGCCTGGGCACGACACTGGAGTGGATAATCTTTGCAGCTGCCTTTTTCAGCAAACCTCTGGGGAGAAGGGGGTGAAGCAGACGTCTGGGAAGCCAGAAGACAGGATATTTCTTCAGACAAGTTGAGAAATAATCAGGGGCTATGGGAGGCTTCTCAGGATGAGAATGAAAAGGAACAGATGGATTCTGGAGATTACCCAGTGGGATTTAGTGGCCATGTCAACATGTAGGGTAGGGGGAGGATATTTAGTTTTCAGAAGTTTTGTGATTGCTTTTGTTTTAAGGCAGCCCTAAAACTAGTGACAAGGCAGATGCTGTGTGACACTTGGTGCTGCCAGTTGCTGACAAGGTTTTGACTTGGTCTCAAAAAAATCTGGAAGTAGTAAAAATAGGGGAGCTGCCAGTGAGGAAATGGTACCCCTTACTTTTAAATACACTGAACTTGCTGGGACAGCTGGGAACTCACATTTGTATCTTTTGTTTCTATTGGGAGATGGTTGGCATTCAAGGCTTGTGCCTTTCTTCCAAGTCCTTTTTTTTCTGGGCTTACCTTGTTAAAATCCCTGGATTTGTACTTCAGTGTCTTGGTTAGGTGTGAGAGCAGCAGGTCTGGAGCAGTGTCCTTCTCAGCAGGCAGGTTAATTCAAGTCAAATGCCACCTTATCTGCCAAAATGAAGGAAAGAGCTCACACTTTTCTGATACTTGACTAGGACAGTTATAATACTTCCCTTTGTGAGGCAATTTTTGTGATGACACATTCTTTTATTCTTAAAAGAAATAGTTAAATTTGCTTCTGCAAAAGAAAGATGATAAAAAGCACCAACGAGCTAGATTATTTCTGGTCTCCCCAGAAGAATTGAAAATGCTGTATTTTAAGACAGATTTTTTTTTAAAATAGGTTTAAGCTATAATATGGAGCCATAACTATCAAACATTAAACAGCACTATTTTTGGGCTGTCAGCAAAGATATGAAGGACATGGGAGCACACATTTATCCTCCCCTCTTCCTGATGACCCTATTCAATACAGTTGTGGGATTCCTACATTTTTTTCTACTTATTTTTAGACATGGTTATTCTTTTGTTTCTTGTTGCTTGGCAAAGCCACTTGAATGAGGCAAATCTCTGCAGAAAAATTATTGTAATTACATAGAAGCAAGTGCCTACAGGGTGATGCTAAGAAATGACTTGAAATGCTTGCAAAATAGTTTGAATTGATTGGCTGGATTGGTCAGTTACTCTAAAAGCATAATGAAGAGCAAGTGTAAATAAAATAGGAAACACTATTCTCCAAGGGCAGGTAGCACTGATGTCCATTCTGCTCAAAATGGACTGTAAAAGGCTTGTAGCTTTTTGTATAAATCATGCTCCCTTCAGCTCTGTGAAAGCTTTCAGTGGAGCTTTTGAATCTTAAACAGGCAAAGCAGTCACAGCAGATGTAGCCTTTTTTCTTTCCTTCTCCTTCCATGGGGCACACAACAGTAACCAGGTGTAGTAGCAGAGACTGGGCAGAGAGTGAAATCCCCACTGCCCCTCTCACCACTGCTGATCCATTTTGTTGTGCAGCTCATTCTTGTACTTTTCACAGTTCTAATGACCCATCTTCTGTGTTGCTGAATGTCATTTTTAATCTGCAAGAGCTGCCTTTTGGGTTTTCTGTATTTATTTCCACCGAGAAAATCATATAATAGATACAACTCATTGTGAATTGCAGCTCCCCACAGGACACCAGCTGGATTTAGTGCTGAACGTGTTTATCAGGTTGGCTTTTGTAGCAGTATTGGCCAAAATTTTGCGTAGGAACACTGAAATATTTAAATCTGAGCCTTAAATCCCACCTTGGTACTAAGCACTTTTACCTTGCAAGTCTGCATTTGTAGCTTGATTTTTTTTTTTTTTTAAATTCGAACTGATAGCATTTTCTTTTTAATAACTGATTTGGAACAAATTTGGTCATGTGGCTGACAACTATGTGTGGAATTGACTTTTGTGGCACTAGTGGCTTTGAATGAGTGTTCCCCCTTCGAGCCTCCCTGTATATTTATCAGCAGTTCCTAAACCCATTGCAATTACTGATTAAACACGTTTTTCATCTTTACAAACTGCTGGTGCTCCTAAGAAGCTTTCAGGCAGTGTAATGAAAGAAAAAAGAATCTTTTATTGCAGTTTGAGGAAGACCAGATCCTTTGCAGCAAGTACTTAATGATAACCCGGAGGACACCAGCATTTTGTCCTGCTCACTTATCCCATGTTGGTTTCCTGTTAAAATCAAGATTAATTTTGATGCAGTGTCTATTACAGTGTTCTGTTTCCTTCTTTGGACAGTTAAGTTTATGTGAACTACTTATCCACATCCTTACAGGTATTGTTAGGTTCTTATGTTTTAGATTTGGCTTGATTTTATGGTGGATTTGGAAACAACTGGGAGTGTCATCATCATTCTTGTTTTACAAATATTCAGGAGAAGAAATGAGCACCACTGTAGTGCATGGATTGTGGAATCTCTGATTTGGAGCTGCAGTGTTTGGAACAAACTTCTGACCTCAGTTTTGCATTGTGGTTTTCTTTTGCTTCTGTAATTGATACGTGATTTTGATCTGAAGGGTTGAAATGCCTTGATTCAAAACGTTAAAATCAGTTTATTCTACTTGTGCAGAGAGAGAGAAGCTTTATTCTTCTCCAGCCTCCCCTTGACTGGTTCCAGTGAAGACATCTGCCAAATCCATCTCAGATGGTGACTACTTAGCCCCCAGACGTGATGTCTGGGCAGATGTGCAGGAGCCAGCTGTTTGCAGCTGTGCAGAGCCTGGCCTGGCAGTGGGGTGGAGACCAGCCCTGCTTCCCCTTCATCTCTAGGGACAAGTCATGGTGCTGATATTGATATGTGGTGGTCTTTGTAGTTTGGGGCCTGGCTGATGAGACTGTTTTGGGGTCCAGGAGCTGCCAGGATGGAGGAGATGGACGTGAGGCCTGTTCATTGCACTTTAGGAGGGGGATCTGTTTGCTCAGGCAGCCTCAGATTGGAATTACCTTCCCCTGGTGCCTTGTCACCTGGTGTCTGCTGGCATTTGGGAGACCATGGTGGGCTCATCTATCACCTGTGCTGTTGCTCATTCGGCTGATTGCAGAGATTGTGATAAACTTAATCTAGGGTGGGAAGTCTATTTTCCTTGACATTGCTCAATAAATCGTATATAATCTTGTCTACAGGCCTGCAGACCACATGGGATAATGCATTTACAAATCCCTAAATAGATGGCCTTAAACATCACGAGCACTTTTTATATAGGTGGAGAATGTAGCCGTGGACCTCTTTCAGTGTAGTCAGTTGTGCTGCTCTTTCTGTAAAACCCACCTGATTCACTTCTCTCCTCTGCTCTTGGGTGGTACAGGCAGAAGTAATGGAGCCCAAAATACACTGACTCAAATGTGCCTCAGTCCTGCTTTACTGCCTCCCCCTTGGATTCCCAGAGCTGTGTGGGCTGACTTGCTGATCCCTGTGTGGGTGGATGGTCCTCCACCAGAGGATGTCTGCCAGCAGCTGAGGTGTGGTCACATCTGCTGGCATTGCCCCTCTTGGGATCCAGTCAGGCAGCAGGGCTGGAGGGAGGGTGCACAGGCTTCTCACATCTTGTCCTGTTGGGAAAACCTCGCTGGTGTTGAATTCCTGCCTCTGTGGAAACAAAGGTGGCAGTGGAGGTGATGTTGTTCTGTAGGAAGAGACAGAGCAGGTTCACAACAGCCCAGGGGACAGAGAACGCTGGGGAGAAGGGATGAGTTACCACGATACATTTGTATACCAAGGAACTGTCTTAATATATCTTCTCTGCCATGTTGTGTGACTTTGTTTCAGAAGCTTCTCCTTTTTCTGGTTGCTTTCTAAATGCATAAAACAGGAATGTTTGCAAACCAAGTGCTTGCAGTTTGCGCAGATCCATCTCACACATTAAGCATTCGCCAGGACCGCTGACACATGGCTCTCCAAGCAGCCAGCTGGCCACTGCCATATATAAAAGTTTTGGCAAAATTGTAGAAACAGATTTCGCTTGGGAGAGAGAGATGTGCTGGCTTGAATATGTCTGATGAACAAGGTGGAGGCAGCGACACAAACCCCAGCACTCCTGTCCCCATCTCTCCCTCCTTCCTTGCATCTTGAGCCTTTTTGAGAGATGCTATAGTTGTTTTAGTAACTCCTCCGAGCATACAAATGTTTACATGTACAAGCTTGGGGTGTGTTTGCTTTCCAGCACGAAGGCTGTGAGGTTTTCTGAAGATCTAAGGTTTAATATACTACATGATAATGCACCCTTTGTTCTTGTAGGACAATGAAAGTCAGAAATTATCTTCAACAAGGAAAAAAAAAACCCTAGCTATCAAAGGGACTGCTAGTGTGAATTTTATGTGAGTCCCAGAACCTACAAAAAGCCATCCTGACACATTTTAATGTGTGCTTTTCTTCTGCTATGACCTGCTGCTGGTGGAGGCAGAAGTTGTTCATACCAGGATGTACTGGGGTTGTGGGTATGAGCAGCTACTGTTTGGAAAAGTGTAGACTAAAAATAGATACCACTTGTTTCTGGATGAGGATTTCTTTCTCTTTTCCTACCAGTATGTGTGAGCTGTATTGTTTTCAGGTAACCTTATTTTTCTTTGCAACACAGGGAATTCATCTCAGAAGCTTCTTGGGGAGAATTCCTCATGACATTTATGTTGTGAAAAAGGGCCTTATTGCCCATCTTCAAAGTCACATTACAGTATTGTGCTACCTTTGTGAGACTGAAAGATATAAACACTACTACGAGTGAGACAGTCATCACTGAAGAAAAAGCAGGAAGATTGGAATGCTGAGATGAAAATGCAGCTCCCAAAGGAATGACAAAACCTCCTTGGCTCCTTGTCTGGGGCAGATGTGTTTTGGGGGTACAGCAGGGAGGTAAAAGCAGGATTTGAGAGTGTGATACTTTACCCTGTGTAACAAAAGAACAGAGAAAAATTCCCCACAGGGTCACAGATGCATTCCTCCTGAACTTCAGCATCTCCCCCATTCTTGATGGTGCCTCTTTCCCCACCAAAACAGACTCCATCCCTTCAGACCTCTATTCTGGAATTACCCATCATCTTCTGTGTCACATTTCCAGGTGTTCCTTCCCAGCTTTGAAAGACTCCCCTTCTGCCTTAGTCTTCTGGCTCTGCAGCTTCAGTCTACCAGCTGTGCAGTCTGCCCTTGCTGGTCTGCATCCCAGACATTTTCTTTCTTTTTCCTTTAAAGAGAAGGACATCCTTGCTGCCCTAAGAGCTTTACTGCTCCTGCAGCTTCTCCCTGTGTGGGGAACCTTAAATAGGAGTCTTCAGCCAGGCTGGAGACCTTGGCTGACCGCTGGCAGGGAGCTTTAGTGGGGCTCTGTTGTGATGGCAGACTGCCACTTGAATTACCTGGGCTCAAAATGTTAAGGAAATTTATTCAGTTTCAATTAATCTGCAAAAATACCTTAGGGGCTTATGTGAGAATCAGAATCTGATGTTGTAAAGGGATTTCACATGATGAGACTCTTGATGCAATAAAATGTCAGAAATCCTCCCTGTTACCAGGGAATGTAGATGCCTGTGTGAAATTGGAAGGGCAGGAGATGTGGGCAGTGATTCTGTCATTGATATCCAGGACTGCGAGGAGGGAGAAGTGGGGACACCTCCTTTGACTGTACCCAGACATCAAATCAACTCCTCTGGGTTACTTTGCTACTCTCTGAGTAAATTTCTGAGAATTCAGAACCCAGATTCGGATGTAATAGAGTTTAGGATTGTTTAAGGACAGGAAGCGTGACTGGGTGTGGGATCAGTTTCATCTTGATTCCTCAATAATGTGTCAATATTTTCCTCTACTTAATATTTAAGTAGCCTGGTGATTATTTCTAAGGAAATGAACTCAAACTATTGGTAATGTTGGTGAGGAACAGAAGGACAGTGTGCCAGAGGAATTAGTTTCAGGTTGTTTTTTACAATCACAATTATATATGTTTCAATGTAAAGCATGCAGAGAACTTTGCAGCTAGTGATAATTTTGCACTTGTTACTTATTTTAGATCTTGTAATTTGTGTGTTGCTTTGATGCCCTTATTGATACTGAGTTATCACAGTAGAAACATGTGCATTTTTGGTGCTGGGACTCATGTTTTGGGATGAGGGGAAAGGCTCTGGCTTTTTTGTAGCTGGTTGGAGAAATCTGTGGTCAATAGGAACGAGGAGTGCAGCATCCTCAGAGTGCAGCACGTGTGGTCTCCTACTCTGCTTTCCTTCTATAATCCCTGACTTTACTGGATATTTTCATGGGATTTTTGTTTCCTTCTTTTTTTAAACATTAAGGCTGTTTAAAATGAATCCGTTGTAATCCATGTAGCAAAGCTGTGCAAGTTCCTCATAATGCCTGTTGGGTTATTTTTTGAATGAAAATCCCTAATCTGTTATCTGTCTCTGTCTTTAGAATTAATTTTTATAGCTGGGATTATCTCCTCCCTGGGTAGTTGTGTCATAGTTCATTTTTGAGACAGTGGCCAGGCAGCAAAATAAAGGAGAGGAGTTTGGAGATGGGAAAAGCATTGGATCAGCCCCAAAAGAATAGCATTTATTCATGCTGAAATGTAAACAGGCCAAAAATTTTTCAGCTAAACAAAACAATTCTTTGAAGCATGTTCTTAATTATTTTTCAAAATATAACTCTACTGCAAAATTAAGTTTTTCTTCAGAACAGAAAAATAAAATATTTGTTTTATGGCTGATCAAAGTGAACATGTGAACTTTACAATTTATCTCTTTTTTTTAGCTGAAAATACTCCCCCTGTTAGGCAAGATTGAATCAGATTCAGACTGGCCTTTTTAAACAAACCCCATGGATTAACTTGTGTGTATCCATGGCAAATCCTGCTACCTTTGTCTCCTCAGAAAATAAAGTAACATTTTAAACGGAAGAAAGAAGTTCAAAGCGCAGTGCAAAGTACAGTGTGGGATAGAGGGATTCAGCAATCCCATGTTTCTAATTGCAGATCAGGAGGAGGTGGTTTTGGTAGCTGGGTGGGAATATTGCAGTCAAAGGGAGCCATCTGTTCCTCTTTTAGCAGGAGAGCTGCAAGAAATGCCTGAAATAAGGCATCAGTCACTGTCTGCCAGTGGGTGATGGAGGCCGTGGTGGGTGATGAGAACCAGCCCTGGCAGAACAGCTCTGCAGAATTTGCTGACATTTCTTCCACCTCTGAACCTGCCTCTTTGCACCAGAGGTCAGGGAGTAGCAGCACCATGTTTAGGAAAGGATCCTGTACAGGAGGAAGTTGTTCTGTTTCTTGCCATTAAGGTTTTAAAAAATTTGCACCACCTTGATCCAGGGAACCATGTGGTATTCAGTGATCTTAGACTGCCCCGGAGAGGTGTCTCAAAGAACAGAAGCCAGGAATAATTAGATTTCTAGATAACTATTTTCCCCTTTCTTTCTGGTTATATTACAAGTACAGTAAAAGTTTTATAGCCTTCATAAACCTGACTGGCACATTCCTTTCCCCCAGCCTGAAGGATCACTGTGTATTACAGTGCTGGGCAGTGATCAATAGTACAGTAACAGCACTCACAAAAGGCTTAAGACCCAAAAGAGGCACTAATGGGAGAGCACATTTTACATCTTGAATGTGAATTACTCTCCTGCAGCCTAAGTGCTTGCATCATGTCAGACACAAGGACTGAGGTAAAACTTTCACTGAAAAACTTCTTTTGAGGATGTTTTCAGTGTAGTGGGATTGCACTGTTAGTGAGTGAATTGGGGTCAGGCCTTGTTCAGTCCCCAGTTTAAGTGTTTTGCAAAACTTTTGGAAGCTGACTTTCTAAACAGTCCCTTCACTGTGGATACCTGAAGGTAGGAGCCGTCATCTGTGATCTTTGGGCAGTGTTGTCTAGCTGGGGCTAGATCCAAACTCTCTGTGGGTACCAATAGTAATTACCCTTTTGACAGGACAGGCCCCTCTTCTGAGCAACAACAGGCATGTGGAATGGCATTGGTTGAATTTTGGGAAAATTCTTCCAAGATGTCAAGTTGTGTTCCAGGGATAATGCAACCACTGGCAGTGGCATGGTAACTGATGGAATAATCAGGTTTTGAACGCTGTCTTGTGCTGAGATATTTATTTGCAACATTTATAGAAGATTCTTACCAGAAGAAAGTTATTTAAAAATGCTATGAAAATGTTTAAGTAATTGTCAACATAAGAATTTGCTTTGTTGGAACCAAATGATTTTGTGAAACATTTTTGAAAAGGATTTTGAACACCTTAGCTAACAGGTTGTTTCAGCCTTATTCCATACTAGGAGGGAGAGTTTCACAGACATCTCGTGGGTGTTATTTTGTTTTGATTTGTTTGTTTTAATTGAAGTGTTACATACTGCCTTTTTTTTTTTCCTTGCCGAAAAATATTAAACTGAAAGTTAAGAATAACACACAAGCTGCTCATTTCACAAAACTCTGTGGCTGAAAAAGGTTCTCAAAAGTGAGCTTATTTCTATTTCTGGAAAATACCAATTTTCCTTTGGTATTTGAATATCAAATCTGAAGGAAGCTTAAGGCTTGCTTTCAGCATATTGCTGTCTTCTGGGCAGCAAGCTGTTATCAGCATAGGTATTTCCTCCTTAGATCCTCTGGTCTTGCATGTACTGCACAGTCCTTGGAGAGCAAAATGAGGAGTTAGCAGAGTTTTTTGATGCCTCTGCCATCTGCTCTAATTTTCACTTCTCTGCTTCTTTTGTTTCCCCCTCTTTTTAATATATTTGTGTTTAAAAATGTCAACCAAGAGAAAAAGACATTTTTAATGGGTGGTTACAAATATACCAAGAGTTCTCCTTGCTGTTAAGTCTGGAGTGTGTTTGGGACAGACTTCCATGTTTCACCTCTTTCTGGTTTTGTCCCTCATGGATTTCCCTATTGAACTGCACATCTTTTTCTCTTTGCTAGTGAAATGTTTCTCCTAAAGACATTCACTTGGATTAATGGTCCAACCCATCCTGATGTTCACAGGAGATATTTTGGAGGTTTTATGGTGATTGAAGACAGTTTGTCTGCTAAAGGGTAAATGCAGAGTAAATGGCTTCCTGTATATTTTTACCTTTCATTTATTTCCAGCAGCTTTGCTAATATGGACAGCCTGCAGAAATATTTATGTGGTTATGAACAGGCTTGGTGGATATCTAAAATTTAAGCAATTTTCTAAACATGTGCCAGGAATGAATGTGAAAACACCAAATTTGCCTGGATCCTTCAGAGAGCTGTTAAGAAAACACTTTGTGTCCAAAACTGGGAATTAATTTGGTTTGCAGTCTTCTTGGCCCAGTTTGGCTGATGTGATTGGCTTATGGATGTATACAGATGTAAAAGAGCCCTATATAATGCATGCATACATGCAGAATAGCAACACATGCACATAAACATTTACAGTGTGCATTAAACTTCTGATTGATTTAGGCTTCAAGGAGAAGCCCAGGCTATGGATTTTTCAATGCTTCTCACAGTAGTATTTCTCCTTTTGTGTGGAAGGAAATATCCACTGTAATAGCAGGTCTCCACTGGAATAATTAAAAGCAATTAGGTCAGTATGTTTATAAGTAGTCTAACAAAGTGTCTACTGAAGAATAATCAGTGAAATTCTGGTAGTTCTGCAGGGGAACCTGTGAGGAGAATGAATACACAGGGGAGCTCCAGTCAGCGAGATGTGCAGTCCTCTAGCACTTAGCAAATCAGCTGACAAAGGGAGCTTTGAAAAGAAAATCAATTTAGGTAAAAGAACGCATTTATCAGAGCTTGATTAATGATGCAGATATATCAGTGGGAAAACAAAGGTTTTCACCCAGCTGTTTGAGAGTGCTGGCTGTCCCCAGGACAGCTGTGTGTGTCAGGGTCTGTCCTGCAGGACACTCACAGGGCACAGCCTCAGTCACCTGCCCAGGTTTGGGGTTGTGCACCCTTGGCGATCCAAGGGTTTGCATGAGGAGTCATGGATGGTATCTAAGAAAAGAAAACAAATTATCCATCAGTTTAAATCTGCAGTTACTGGGCTGTGCAGCCACCCTAGGAGGTGTTTGCAGCGTGCAGGTCAAACACTGCAACGCCCCAGCCTTATGGCCTTTGCAGCAGAAGGAAAATCAGAAGCTGCAGGGTTAGGCACACAGCCCATATAGGAGATCCTGTGTATGTTTATGTCCTTTCTTCAGTTCCTCATTAATCTTCAAACAGTGCTGGGTTTTGTTTTGGTTTTTTTTAAAACCTGGTTCTCAAGAGTTTTTTGACCCCAAGAGTTTGCTATTGTTGCAAGGAAATGATGCTCTTTTTTTTTTTTAATGAGCAGTAAATGTTAAATAAATTGAATTTTAATGTTTACTATGGTCCCAAAAGTAGGTGAAACCATTACCTAATGACCATAATGATGAACAGATTTTATTTAACTTTCGAATAATATTTTATCTGCTATGCTATTAATGTTGATCCTGTTAAAAAAAATGCTCTATAAATGCAAAGGAATAAGTGTGATTAATGCAAGCAATATGAAGCTGAAAGTGATATAATCTTTGGACTGCAATTTACATCTGTGCAAGTTTAGATGCTGAGTCTAGCTAGAAAAGCTCTCTAGTTTGTAAAAGCAGCATAGCACATTACCATACATTTATCTCTTCCTCTGGAATATTCTTCCCTTAAATTTATCTGGGTGATAGGAAGGGATTAGTAATTATCACAGAACGATCTTCCAGGATTTAAAATTCATAGTTTTGTACATCAGAGGTTTGTTTGGGGTTTTTTTCATTGAAGGGATTTCAAAATCTACATCAAAAATATTTTAATTATGTTTAAGGTGTATGTATGTATCCCTTTTCATATATCATCACAGAGGAAATCTCCAACATTTCATTTTTCTGGAAAATTGGTTTTAATTGATAAAAATATATGTGAGGTTTATAAAGCAGAGAAGCCAACTACTTGTGTGGTGTCAGTTCCCAAAAACTGCTCAGAGAGATCTTGTTCACATGAGTTTCAGAGTTCCAAAAAACATATTTATGTACGTCCATGTAGGGCAGAGCCTTGGGTCATGCCTCTGAGGTTACTCTGGTTATAGATGCTGCAGAAAAACAACAGAGCTGTAGATCTGGGCTTGGTGCTCTGGCACTTAGAAGACCTTTCCTGATCCCTTGGGCTTGCAATGCCAGAATGGTGCAAATCTCACCTGCTCACACAAAGAGAGGATTTGCAAACGACCCTCTGTGCTGAAATCTCATTTAAATCTTTTTGTGTGGTGCAGCTTTCGCTGGTGTTGTAGGCTTCCCTGGTGCTGTTGAGGGAATGAGAACAAGAAACCTGGGTCGTGGGGGCCTTCCAGGGTCCCTGTTAACATCTGGAATTGCACATGGAAGGAAACTGCAAGCCCATAGAGGCTCTGGAGAACAGCTGCAGCATGTTTCCCATAGCTAAAGGGGTATCATTATCTTGAAATACAATCAAATTAAATAAAAACTGGCCTAGAAGTTTTTTATTGTTGGACACCTTGGCTGTCCTGCCTTTATTTGTTTTACATCCATGATTTGTGAGAGAATGAGGTGATATCACCAAATTGGTTGTACTTCACGTGGGTGCTGCAGATCGCAGCCAGATGCTGATGATAAACCCAAATAAATTTTCCTTTTATCTTATTTAGCATTAGTGAACCTGGGTGCTGTTTGGGACAGGAGTGGTTGGGGCACTCTGTTAGAGCTCTGTGTCCCTGTGGTGTTGGTGAAGGAAGCTCTCAGCTCTGGGATGAGGCTGCAGGGATTACCCACATCCTTGGGAGTCTGCAAGGGAGGACTGACCTGCACCTGACTTGTGCCTTGCAGACTCCAAAGCATGAGGCTGTTTACCACTTGGAGGTGTGTTGTGCCATGTGGATCTGGCAAAAAAACCCTGTTAGCATGGAAACATGGACCCCTTCATCCTGAACTTTGGTGGAGCTTCTCATGGTAGCATTTCGGGGTGAAGCCTTTCCTAGCTCAGCACTTTCATTCAGATTTTATTGGTGTATCAATTAAGAATCTACCTTTTAAGAGACTCTTTAAATATCCCTGTGAAGAAGTACTGGCTGCTTATGAGGGTTGAAAATGTTGCAGTCTCTGGTAATCCTCTCCAATGTCACCAAAATGTCCTGGAATTCCTGCAGGCACAGGAGCAGAGGTGCTGCTTCTCTGAAAGTGTTTGCATGTGTTACCCTGGCAAGGGAAGCTCAGGACATTCAGCTGTAAGGACTCACGTGTTAAAAAGCTGAACTAATATTGTCATACAGATTAGAATGGAAACACACACAGCCAGATCTCTGATGTCTTTTCTTTACTGTGCACATTGACTAACAATTATTTTATGAAGATAGTACATGGTAAATATTTATAAACAAAACAGGCAAACAGTGAGACCACAGTGAATAAATAACTATAATATCGAAGTCCTGTTTCAGAATAACATACAGTTGTATTCCTCACTACGATAAAGTTCCTTTTTACTTTCACAGAGAGTTACACAGTTGTCAGTGTTCAGTTCCAGTGGGGGGACACTGGATATGTTCTGGATAAATTTTTGTTTGATATCAAGGTATTATCCTTGTTCCATGCATAAAAGCAAGTAATCTCAAAATATAGATCTTTTTTGGGGTATAGTAATTACTGCTTCTTCACCAACTGTAAGAGCAATTAAGCCCCAACTAATGAGCAGTTTTCTACACTATAGTTATTATGCTCTATCTTAATAATACTTATCTCATCAAATAGCTTTCTTCCTTTGGAAAAGTGTCTAAATTCATTACATGTTTTACAGCTACTGGTCAGAATAACTTAATCCTTTTATCTTTTAAGGCAATTTTAGTTTCTTTCTGTTCTCAGGTGCATCTGGTTCTATTTACATTTTTTATACCCTCTTTAATTTCTCTTCTCTGGCCACCTTAGAACATAAACCTGCTTTACATGCAGGGCTGGAGCTGGGACTTTCATCTGAAATAATGACTTAATGCCAGGCAAGGGAGATATCCTGCTCTGAGAGCAGTTGCCTATAAAGTGTGAACTTCATTCTTTGCCTTCTAAGCTAACAAATTTTGAGAACTGGCTTTTGGTATGTTGAGGGTTTTTTGCATTTCTTTTCCTAATAATTTAAACTACCATGTTTTGAAACATCTAAGCAATAGCTACCAAAGTAGAAAGGAGCCCTGCACTGTGTGGTTTGGTGGGGAGAGCTTGGAATAGAAATGGCCCAGAGGGGTGAGGCAGCACTGCCAGGTCTGGGAGTTTTATTGTTGGTCTCACAGTATTTGCTCAGTGTTTTTCTTTAAGGCACAGCTGCTGGATTCTTCTAATGAGAGGAAAATTCATCAGCTTCCATGTAAAAAGGCAGCAGTGGTTATGGGGAAGGAACTTGAATGTCTCTTCCTGGTATTGCTGACTGGGGGGAAAAAAAAGTCACATAAAAAGATGCCCCCAGATCACTTTGGTCATATTTTTGTAAATAAGTAGCATCTTTTGGAGATGAAATGCCTAGTAGGATTGGGAATGCTGTAAACAGAGGCAAGTTCTCCATCCAAGGTGATCACTTTTTCTTCCCAATGTGTTGCTGCAGCCCCTGTGCAGGACCATGGCTCTGTGTGACATTTGGGCTGAGAGGGGTAGTTTTAACACACCATTTTTTTTTAGGTTGGTGTGTTTGTTTGTTTGTTTGTTTGTTTGTTTTTATTTTAGAAGCAAACACATCTTCTCATATGGGTTGAGAAAAATTATTCCTACTGCTTTGTTGAACCATGTTGCCACAATCATAGTCAGGACTAAATCAAGGTAGAGATATGAGAGAAATTGAAGTAAATCCTATGGCTGCTTACTTTTCCTTCAAAAATTCCTAACAGTTTAGAACTGAATTTGTAGAAGCATTATTAAATAAACTCTGGCTGTGGCATGTTTGCTTTAGGACCTTGTTTAGCAAAGCATTTCAGTAAATACGTAATGTGGAGCCCATGAATGATATTATATCTGTGCAATGGGTAGAGCACACAAGTGAGTGCTCAGTGTCCAAGATATGAGGAGCCCTTGAACTGGAACTATTCACACAATAAAAGTTAAACATTTGGTGAAAAGACACTGGATTATTCAGCTATTTAAAGTAAAGCATGTGCTTAAGTACTTTGCTGAATCAGAGCCTATAAAAAGAAATATTCAGAAAAACATGTGAATGCTGAAAATGGAAACTAATGTCTAGTTAGCTGATATTGTGTGGCTACACAAGTGAGCTAAAGCTGGGTGTGAGACCGCTGCTGGCTGGGTTAGCTCTGTGCCTCTCACATCCGAGCTCCAAGCTGTGAGCTTTGCTCAGTGTTTGTGCTGGCTGCCTGGGGTGAGTCAAGCTGAGGTCTATTCTAGGGCAATAAATCCACTGTTTAGTTTGCAAGTCATCATACCAGGAGCATTATGCTACATGATATGTGTGCTGTAAAATGCAAGGCTTCTCTGAACCCTTAATCGAGGCATAAACTGGAGCTGTGAGGTAAACTCTGGAGGCTGAGTGTGAGTAATGATCAATAAGATGTGTCTCAATAACTCTTAAATTAATAAACTTCTACTACTGATTTACTAGCTTCTCTGTGTTAGTGGGGTTATAAGTGGTTACATCCAGAATTTACTTCAGAATAAGCCCTGCTTGCTTTTTTGCTGCAGTGAAAACTTGAAAAGACCAGTGAGACCAGAAGTAAGAGACAGCTAGTGTCAGTCACTGATGGTTAAAAAGAGACATAAAAGCATTGGTGCAACCACTTTCACAAAGTTTAACTATTTGCATGAGCTTCTGACCCTTAGGAAATAATCTCCTCCCAAAGGTGTGCACCAGGTTGTGTTTCTGAGAGCAGGGGCTTGTACAGGACATCACAACTCAGAAGAAACAGAGTGCTATTTGTGTTTTTAAAGCAGTTGTTGAAAAAGGCCTGGAAAAGATACAAATAAATCCTATTATACCAGAAAAAAACTCCACCACCTTTTTTATTGTTAGATAGTATGAAGTTTATACATGTCATCTAGAGTGTAGGTGTCCCCCCATTCTGAGATAAAGAGCAATCCATGGATTTTCCTTTGATTATAAAGACAATGGAAGTGGCTCTGAGCCAAGCACTGAGAGGTGTTTGGCCCTTGGACATCTGAGTGGACCCATGTGTATTAGCCCAGCTCCTGGTATTGATGGGTTTGGTTTCTTTTGTTATTTCCCCTGGATTAGATTCTTTTTTGTATTTGTCAATAAAGTCAGGTACTCTGGAGTACTGCCAGGATCAGTTGCTCAAAGGTAGTGAGACTGAACAAAACAAATCAGGGGAGATTGGAAAGAGATAGTAATTTTAAGGCTCTCATTTACCTTCTGGGTCCTGGACCTTTCTTTGTGTGTGTGTGTGTGTGTGTGTGTTTCCAGATTTTCCTCTGAAACTGCAGATCCTGGAAAGTTTCTAGTTTAACATGCTGAATATAATTCATTCTCATGAGACCAAGACTTCAGTCTCTTGAGTCCACCAACTATGGCCTTAATAAAGTCATTAAATTGCTTAAGACACGCTCTGTAATCAGGAAAGTTGTGTTTAATTATATATTTTGGTCCTTGTTCCCACATACTGCTTCTGCAATTGCCTTAAAATACTTTGAATACTCCTAACTTATTCCTATACATTTGTACTGGAAAGAAATTCCAGTCATGGATTGAAATCTATTTTGTATTTTACTTTGAGCAAAATAAATCCAGAAAGTCTGTGTGCTCCTCTAAAGGCTCCTCCTGGATTCAGTGTAAGGTCACAGATACCCCAGGAATACAAACAAGTGCAACAGTGCATTGCTCAGCATAGTAGGAATTGATCTTGTCCCGACAGTGAGCAGTTGGCATCGGGGTTTTTGTAGTTGAAACTAATAAGGGTTGACCTGAAGGAAGAAAAGACCTTTTTTGAATATTTGTGTGTAGTACTTAGGCTGGATCTATTGATCTATTCCCCACCCCCTGCCATTGCTTTTTGGATGCTGAAAGCCCATTGACAAATTCCATCAGAGCTGAGAGAAGGAACCTGGGCTTTTGGAGGATATCTGTGATTTAGAGGAGACAGGATTCCTTTACACGTTTCTGATCCAAAAAATATCCTCTAATTAAGGCACTGGAGAGCTCTGTTTGGGTCTGTTCAGTGTTCTCACTGAATCTCCAGCCTGGCTGACTTCTCTAAACCATAGTTCTGGGCAGTGTGTGACCTTCCCTCTGGAGAAAAGCTGTCCCACACGACTGCCTTTACTGATGAAGACCTTCTGCAAGTCTGGATTGAGAAGTCTGCAGGTCCATCAAGGGAAGATGATGTGTCCTGCAGATCACCTGCAGTCTGCCACTGGAAGGCAGATAAGGACCGGGTTGGACAGCTGGTGAGGTGGTGTAAGGAGTAAGCTGCAGATTGAAACCTGGAGAACAATTAAACACGGGAACAAACTTTCAAAACAAAACCAAAAATCCACATGCAATGACCACTCAAGATTTGAGTTCTTCAGTACTCAATACCTTTCTGAACAAGGTGAAAACTGTATTTAAGGGTCTGAGAGGTGGCTTTATGAAGTGTAGTGACTCATGCTTGTCGTGTCAGTATGTGTTATCCGACTGCTTCTTCTGGCATGAAAACCTGTTAGTTTTCACTGACACTATAAGAGTGGAAAACCAAACAAAACCTGAGATTCCTTCCCCTGGAACAGAGCGAGCTTCAGCAGTCTTTTGGAAATATAACAAGGGTTTCCTCAATTACGTGAACTGTTTACAGACCTGGGTAACTATCAAGGATGCTAGGGGTGAGATAATTTATTTTTGATGAAAATCAGAAAAAAACAAAATCTGGTTTCTATTCTGTGCATTAATATGCCAGTTAAGCAACTGGAAATACTGTTCAAAGAACATCTAGTTCATAAATGAATAAGGATTTCAGGCCTGGAGTAGAGAATCTGTACAAACTGTACAGCAAAGGCTGCTCTGTTGGAGTGTGTGGTTTTGCATAACAGGTGAACTGAAAATGATGGGTATGACAGGAGCTATATTTAAATGAGCCGAGTTGAAAGCAGTGCAAGAATAGAGGAAAATGATATACACAAATCACAGTGAATTCTGTCCTCCACAGATCCATTTCTTTTGTCCCAAGCAAAAATTGCTGTGATGGAACACGAGGAACTGACTTTTGTGACCGAATGAGTCAAACCAACAGTCTGAGTTTGGCACAGGTACCTGCCTTGTGGCGTGTGAAGAGAAAGAAACAAATGTCTTCTAGAAAAAAAAAAAGGAGAAGAACAGTTTCATTTTCCAGGACTTCAGAAGGATTTTTAAGGATTTTTTTCCTTATGTAGAAGGAAACTTCAAGATCACAATTTCCACTGTTTTAGGTCAATACAGTCATTGAATTTCTGAAAGGTCAAAGTTGGAATGAAAAATACTGTGAATGGGTCTTTATACAACCAAGTTGCTGGGGTTTTGTCAAGTATTTTTGCATATCTTTTGGAGTTTCAGCTACTGTTGGCTTAAAGGAAGGACCAGGAGAGTGTAGAGCAAGTGATGTTGTTTTGTACAGCACTGGCTGGACTGCAGCAGCATGGTGTTAGGATTTCATGCTTCCCAGCCTCTGGTACTAGAAAAATGTTGTGATGGTTAAAATCATTGTTTAGAGTATGTTCAAATCAGTGAGAGCCCCACAAGGCTGCGGTATCTTTATATTCTCAAGGGAAATATCAAACTCAGTGCCAATCTTGTGACATCAGTGACACCAGTCTGCCCTGGGGTTAGCCCAGCATCTCCACACTGCTTCAATCCTAAGTCACCATCTCTTTCTACCTTAACCTTAAATACAGCAGTAACTTTACTCCAGTTTTGCTTCTTGACATTACTGAAACGACTTAAATATTTCAAGTCATGTTCCTCGGTAGACTCATTAGGTGAGGCATACAATAAATTTCATTTTTTTATTTAGGGAGTTTTCACTGCCATTTCTGTAGGCTTAAAAGCACTCATGCTTTAAATAGCAATTTACCGTTATTTAAATTTGCTGTAAAACTCAAAATGCACTGTTTTTCCATACTTCCAGACACCTGTAATCTCAGCTATGCCACATTTAATTGAATCTTCTATTTGCATTGTTTGGTTTTTTTCCCCATTTTCTTTTATACCATGTGAATCCATGTCTGTCCTTGTTACATCAGGCTTCCACAAGGGACAATCAGGTTGATCTTTCAGTGAGCATCTACTGCTTACCAGATTTCTCCCCTAAATAAATTTCCTACATATTGAGTAAAAATGGTAAAAATTATACACTTTTTGCATAATTCTTTTCTCTCTTTTTGTATAATTCTTCTCTCAAGAAGCTCATGCTGGGATGGGCAGTGTGCTCTCTGTTAGCATCAAATCAGAAAGAGCTGCATTTTTCCTAAGTACAGCTTTGTTATAAAGTTCATTTGACTGAAAATATTTTGCATGCTTAACTACCTGCTCGTGAATTTTTCTATGCCAAGTAATGTGTCAGGAGCTAGCAGAGCATAGTAAGTTAATTACTTGTGTGCATACTGTGAAGGAAAAGCAAACAGCAAGGCACCGGTGATAGGAAGAATGAGACTTCATTTCAGTCACCAGAGATTGTGTTGTTAATGAATCCACTCAATCAGCGGGGAATTGGTAATGTAGATAAGCCCAGGTATGGCTGTGTACTGATAGGAAGATTAGTCCCTCAACCAAAACATTGTTTTTTAGTGAGAATTTGCTAATATTGAATAGTTTTTCAGAAGCACCGGTGAGATAGAGTAACAGCCTGAATAATTATGGCTGTCTCCAAAAGACATGATGATGCTGATGATCTTCTAATGTGCTCTGCAGACACCGTATAAATCCCATATCTTACACATTTCACAGTGAAGTGATGCACTCCAGATTCCATTTTATGGTGTGTGTCACCGTGGGCTGCCCAAACGCTGCTGTGAGTGCAGAGCACAGGGAGCCGTGTTCAGAGCTGACTGCTGCCTTCCCCACACCGCACAGGGAGGGGTGTGGGAACACCTCCTTGCTCCCCAGCATCCTTGGTGGCAGCAAGTGGAGATGCTCCCATGGGAAGCAGTGAGGTGGAGGAACAGGTGATGCCCTTAAATTGCCCTCAGGAAAATTCATCCTGGGAACAGCTGCATCCCAAAGCCTGCAAGCTGCACTCTGGGGTGACTGTCCCTAAATGAACGGTTCATGTGGTGCTGGAGGAAAGAACTTTTATCCCAGCTAGGCTATTTTTTGTGTTTTTTATTTAACTTGGTGTTTGAATGTGCACCACAGCTACTGTGAGAGCGCATCTCCTGGAGCACTCAGCCTGACTCCATCCATCACAGCAGTTCTTCGCTGCCAGCTCTCTGCAGCAGCAGGATTTCCCCCAGAGCAGCTGCTCAGGTGTTTGTGTGCATTTCCTTGCCAAAGGGCAGTGCTGCCAGAAGGGAGGGGGTCTGGGGCAAGGGAGGGGCTGCTGCCAGTGCCCTCCTCCAGCACTGACAGGTTACTACCTAAAACTCATCTAGATAGAAGGGGAACAAGCGAATAAAATCCACGTTAGGAGCATTAGGGCCCTTTAGTGACTTTGATTTGTTGGGTTTTTTGGCTTTGTTTGGTTTTTGGGGGGATTTATTTATTCATTTTTTCCTAACTCTGGACTTTCCTGTTGGAAAGCTAAAGCTGGTTTGGAACAGTTTAAGCCATGTAGTGTAACATACTGGAAATGACAGATATAGAACAAAAATGAGAAAACCAGTTGTAAATGTTCTCTGTCAGCCACAGAAGCACTGCCTTCTGATGGAGTACCTCAGGCTGGACACTATGGCTGCTTATTGTCTTCCTATTCATTCCTTAAATTAATGGTAGAAACATAGACTGAATGTTAATAGAAGTTGAGGGCAGGGTTCATGATGTATCATTAAGTAAAAGCCAGCAATCTCCCAGCAGCTCTCCTGGGAGCTGTTTTACTGGTGCATATTAGTGAAAGGGACAGCTGGATTGAGAAGGCTGTTGGAACAGAGATGCCATTAAGAACTTAGTTGGGTAAAAGTTGATTTTCACCTAAAAAGGCAATATCAGGGCAAAGCCAGTATTTGTTGAGATTTGATGAGTGATTTTGGGGACTGTAGTGTTTCCTGTGATATGATTAAACTATGAGGTCCTAATCTGGTGGCTGTCTCTGGTCAGGTTAGGATCAACAAGGGGTTTTGAAAAGCTGAGGGTGACATGTTTCAACAACAGATAATTTTATCTTCCTGGCTTTATTTTTTAAATCCACCCTCTGCTTAGGACGCTTCTGTTTTTTGTAAACCTGAGCCAAAGCAACAAGTGAAAATCATTTTTGTAGTAGGTTTCTTTTGAAATGATGGGTACTTTCAGCAGTGCCTCTGGATAGGCTTTATTGATATCAGCCTTCCCTCCCTTTATTCCCTTTCTATATTGCTCTGTGTTCTCTGTGGGTGTTTTATTAACTTGCATCCTGCAAAAATTCAATAAAAATATACAGTTTTTTCCTGTCTTTCCTCCTCCTTTTTTTTTTCATGCTGGCTTTCAGAGACAGAGCTCTGGGGAGGGCTTCTTTGGTTAGTTACGAGGAACAGATGGGAATCAAGAAAAGGTACTTTCTGTTCCTGTACCCACCCAAATTGGAGGTAATTAAGTTACAGTGATGCATCATTTACGTTAGCAGTGTCTTTGGTGAGATCAAGCCTATTAAGGATACATGTGAGAAGTAATAGGACTCAAGTCTGTGGTGCTTTGAGAAATAACTGGAACTGGGTTTTTTCTAACTGTGTTTGCAGGTACCCTGGCACCAAGATCGGGATGGGACAGTTGAGTCTTGCACAGCTTTTTATCTCTGTAGCTCTCCAAGTTCTGAGCAATCCTTGCAGCTGCTCTGAAAAGTGAACTTTTCCCTTTATGAAGGAGGAGAGTGAAATGGAGCATGTAGCTCCTGGTGGTAGGAAGGAGACAGAGAAGCAAGATGGGAATTTTAGATTTCCTGACGTAAATGCCATGGTGTATTACTGTCATTCAGTGCTCATGTCTGAGCCCCTGGGCAGGTTCAGCAGCGCAGGAGCACTGATGCTTCAGCAGGGTCCCAGTCAAGCCCTCAAACAACCCATGATCTCTGGTTAAAAAAGCACAAAAGGGTTCCTGAGCCCATCATATCTGTTCTTGCACATTTTCTTCTTGCCTCACTACTCCTGCAGCCTGAGGTCTGTCTCCCACAGTTTCAGCTCAGCAAATGCTCCCAGGCTGCTCCCCAGTTTCAACTCCGTATCTTACAGGGACTTTCACCTGCAGTGTGGTGGTAAGATCACAGGCACAGAGTGGCAAGCTGGCTGCTTCTTTTCCTGGCTTTTGCCTGCTCTGGGTGTTGGCAGTGGTGACTGTAATTAGCACTGAGCCAAATTCAAGTCCTCTTCCTTCCTTTTCTTTCAACTAAGTCTCGCTGAAGCCCCCGAAGCCTCCATCTGCGTCCAACAACTCTTGGGTGGGAAAGTTTCTTGCCCATTTTCTTCCTCTTGTTTGCTCAGATTTATTTTCTCAGAGCTTTGTTCACGTTGTGCTTTCTCCTTGGAGTAGCACAGATGGAACCATGGTTTACATCAACATTATATGAGCTTGTGCTTTTTCATATGTTTAATTCTGTGAAACACCAGACTAGTTTCTTCTTTTATCTTTGCTCTCTGGAAGAAATGACGTTTCTTTTCTTTCTCCTGGGAAGGTTGATCACCTTTCTGGTGTGTTAGTGCCAGCTCTGGGAGATGGCCTTGGAGAAGAAAGCATGAAGCTAGGTGTTACAGAGAAGGGGAGGAGGTTAGCCCAGGGGGATGCATCTGTTCAAGTTGGAGATGTTTTATATTGTGTTTGTCTTACATTGTTCAGTTTAAGCTTTTTGAGGTGGCAGCTGTTTGCTAGTGAGGTTTGGAAGAATGGAGCCCCTCTTCCTTCTGCTGCACTGGGACACTGCAGCAATATAAATATCCCTCCTGTCAAGATATTATACATTATGCAGCTATTGTCCTGTAAATGAAAAAGAGAATAGTTGAAAAGCAAGACCCTTCTCCAGAGAAACTTGGCCTGGACATGACCTGTCCAATGCACCCATTAGTGAAATCTGTGTCTTCCTCCCAACAATACAAAGTGCTCTCACTGAGCTACTGCATTGATTTGTAATACATCTTCATTCTGTAATTTCCATTAGGATTTATACTTTTTAAAATTACGTTTAGGAAAATATCTATTTTTATGTCTGTCCCTAGTCTTCATAGGGCTTAACTGAACTAGTATAGGAATAGAAGAAAGGTAATTTACAATGCCTTCATATAAATTAATCTCCTGTTTTTTCCTTATATTGTAAGTTATCACCTCGTTTATTATATGCAGCTCAGGGTGAGCAGTTTTTAAAAGGCCTCTGACAGTTATGAAGTGAATGGTGTGAGATGTCAGATACATTTATTAAAAATGTAGAAAATGATAAAAAACAGAGGATGTAGATATACATTGTCTCAGTCACTTGCCACCAGCAGGCACTTTCAATACCACAATTTATCCTCCCACTCAGTGAGTTCTGCATAATAATTTCATTGATATTGTTGTGCTCTGCGTTCAGTATAAATAATTTTGAAATATTAGTTGTAAAATTCAACATGTCATTAGGCAAGTCTATCTAGAGTTCATTGTGTGAGACACTCCTGGAAAAGCCCCAAACTATTTTGCCAGCACAGCTAAACTTAGTACCATTTTCACTTTCTTGTAGTGGTAAATTACTCAGCTCACAAATGCTAAAACTTGAAATGTTTATGGAAAAAGATTGTTTTAGTAATTACACTTAGTCTGCTTTTTTGTGAGCTTCCTGCAACATTTGTCCTAAGGTCCTGCTGTTTCCTAATGTTGGATATTTATCATGCATTTGTGCCACTGTCAGGTTGATAAGTACATTGGGAGCTTCATACAAGATTCATGGCAGCTTCATACTTTTTTGAGGAACAAAATTGGGATGCAGAAGTCAGTATATTAAGGGGGGGGGAGGACATGTAATAAAAAAATCACCACATTTGTGACTGCATAAGAGAATAGTTCACTAAGGAATACAAAGGTTGAAAACATACATTAAAAACTTCTCCAAATGTAATTGAAGGTTAGGAAGTTTAATTAAAAATCCAGCAATAACTGCAGCATCTGTGGATATGAAAATTTAAGGAGAACATGCACGTCACTCTCACTTTAAAAGCTGCAGACATTATAGGATAGTTTATATTTAGGAGCATGATTTAAAGCCTTTCTCTGGGATTGCCACATTTTGGCAGTGTGACAGTATCACTGACACCATCAGTTTTGAAAATCAGATTTCCTTCCCCAGCCCCATGGCTGGCAGTGCTGTGGCTGTAGCTGTGCTTCTGTACTTCTGTGCTGCTGCTGCTGGTGGCTCAGGTTATCTAAATCCAACCCCTTTTGGTTGCATTTTTCTGTATTCTGTGTTTGTTCCAACAAGTACTGGTTAAGATATGCATTATCAGAGATTGTTATTGGGGAAAGTTTCTTTCAGGTTGACTTCTCAGAAAACTGTCCCTGGTTGTTTGCACCTCTGCCATGCCTTGCACACCTTCCCTGTACTGAGCTTGCAGATTGCTTAGACCTGTTTGTGTCTCTGCAAGCTCTTCAGGATCTTGCCCTTGGTATTTTCGGTCTCATTTTTCAAGCAGTAATTGGAATTTTCTGCAAGCACGAGTGTCTCATGTTAAACAGAGTGATGACAGAGAATAATAAAATGAAAAGCCCTTTTCCCCCAGGGCAGGAAATCTTTGTTCAAAGCAGCACTGTGAACTCTTAACTACAGGCTCTCCTTCTCCATCCCTTTGATTTTGGTATGCCATCACTTTAGAGCAAGACAGTATAATTTCAGCAACTTTTCCCCCTAATATAATGATTTAACAACGTGGCTGCTTTCTCTGCAATGGGAAGACCTCTGAAAGATGCTACTGATTTTTATCAAGGCTTTCAGGGACTTTTGTACCTTTACCTCTGCAGCCTCATGCTAAATCAATCAGGAAGAGATTTGTCATTCAGATCATTCTTTTCGGCCTTGTATCTAAATGCAGTCTTTAGGCTTCATCCTACAGATTTCACTTTATTTCTGCTTCCCAGGAGGGGACTGGGGGTGAGAGGAGAGGGTAAAGGGAGGCTGATTTTTCAGCCAGTCTGGATCTGCAGTACACGCCTTGCCTCCTGTCATTGTTACATGGCTTAAGCACCTTCCTGGACTTACTGATACAGCTCCTTTTAAATGGCAAACAGTGATGACAAGATCTTCTGGCATCAAATAACAGCTTCAGGTTTTTTGGTCCCAGATAACAGAGAGGAGCCCTGGGACTGAGATTTCTGAAGGATCTTAAAATGGTTCCCTTCTGTAGTGAATTTCACTGATATTTGTTTGTTTAAAACAAATTTTTCATGTTTGAAAATCCAGCCTGCTATTGAAGTTCATTACTTTGTAGCTGAGCAAGGGCACCTCTTCCTTGTTCTTTCTCTGTGTGGAAGAAAGGAGCTGGTTTTGTTTACTGGTGGTGACATTTCAGTGTTTCTTGAGATTTGGCTCGTGATGGAGCAGTTCAAGTAGGACAGAGATTCAGGTCTGTAGTGTTGCTCAGCCAAATGCTGGAATGCTTGGGCACGTCACAGCTGCCAGTCCATGGAAAGGGGAGCATCTTCATTTATCCAGAGCCTGTAAAACCCACAGAGGTTCTCACCTGCTGTGGTCCTTGAAGTCTGTAGGCTGCCCCTCCAGAGCTGTGCAAGGAAAGGCTGGGACCTCTGTTTTTATTTGAAGAGGAAATACTAATTCATTCCATCCAGCCCTAATAACTGGTTGGATTTTGCCCGAAGAGAAACATGGAATTTTCTCCCATAATAAGATGATGGGATAGGATTTCTCCATGAAATGACCAAGCTAATTGCAGAAATTAGGGGATTTGATTGCTTTGCAATCATTATTACCATTTTCATTCAAAAATGAGAAATGAAGAGGCATTGAGTACAGACAAAGATTTGTCTGAGGTAATTCTGTTAAAAAAAGAACCCAAGAAGAACAAATAATAAAAAAAAACCCAAAATTAAAACCCCTAAATTAATTCTTCCCATGTCAGGCCTGAGATTTAAAATCACATTTTTATAAAAATGTTTAGAAAAGAAGTGGAATTTAAAAAAAAAATAAGTTGATATTTCTACCTCTTCCCAGATGAATGATGAAAATCTTATTACTGAAAAATTGCTAATTTCTGTTAAACTATATCTGTGTAAAGGTATGTGTACTCTACACACCAGTTTATATAAGAGTTTATTTATTTATATCAGAGATCCATTATTTTAAAAGTTATGTAAAATCAAGGAAATGCCAATGTTGCTAATAACAGATGTTCTAAATAAAACCTGTGGGGGAAAACGAATATATTTGATTTTTTTAAAAGTGGAAGTTTTAATACAAGCTTTAATTAGATTTTGGCAGAATACATTACTTAAATGTTTTTCATTAATGAAGACTGCTCATTGCTTTGTACAGCAAAAAGGAGAAAAAGGTAATCTTGGATTATATTTAAGGAGCAGACAGCATATTAAAAAACTATTAAAGTTACTGCAGTCATTGACAGAATGATTTTGCATGAGAAAAGAACCTAGGAAGTGTCAGGTAATTTCAGACAAGGATGGGTGATAACATCTCTGGTGAAGCTGAGATGTGTGTGAGACCCCAGGTGTTGCTGAGCTCCCTGACCCTGGCTCTCCTTTCAGCCTCGGGAGCCCTTTTGTCCCTGATTCTAGCAGAGGAAAATTCAATTTTGCAGCGACCTTGCTGCCCCCAGCACTCCCTGACCTGGGGTGGATCCAGCCCTCCTGCCCCAGGGTGGGCCCCCAGCTGCTGGACCCAAGCCCGTGGGTTCCTGGAGGCAGGACTCTGACTTCAGTTCCTGCAGATGCCAAACATCATCAGTTATCATTCTTTCTGTGCTGCCCCTACATCCAATATTCCAGCTCTGGAATGGGGCTGTCTGATGTTTACCTTCGCCTGCAGGTTGTCCCACCATTGTTTCCATGTCTCAGTGGAAATGTGTGTTATTTATTAACACAGGTGTGGGCTCTTGGTTTCTGAAAACCGAATTATTTATCAGCCTTAAAAGGCCAACTCGAATTCATTTGAAATTTTATTTGATTTAAGTCACCATGCTTGCTGTTGGAAAAATGAAATACAAACAGCCATAAGTTCCTGTGTTTCAGATGGGTAAATGTCACACACAGAATTACAGGATTTCTTTTTTTAACTAGGTTTAACTGAAACAGAGTCTTTATTTAGTGTCATGTTTTTATTTAAAAGCATTTATTTAAAGTTCTAAAAAACAAAGAATTCAATAAAGCAAGACAGGTGTAACTGCAAATGATTAATGATATAATTCTCAGTACTTTATAAAGTGTCTAACGCTGAAGAGATTTATACAGTGCAGAATGGCAATTGTGCTTTGATGGAAGGAATAGGTAATCAATATCTGCAAGCTTGGAAAAAGTGTTCTATTTCCTCCTCTAATGATATAGGGCTTTTTTGCAAAGCAAGGATGTCTGGAGTATGAGACACTTGGAAGAAGAATTAATTTGAAATCTGTAGTGGAAGATCAGTTTTAATTGAAACTGCACTTGAATGTCCATGGAAAAGAACAGGCAGTTGGGCTTGAACCCTTCTGATGGCCACGTGGGAATTCTTGAATCACACTGCACTATCCTTGATTACATTTTATAGGTTGTTGAGTGCTTTTTTGTTTGTTTCTTTTTTGGGTTTTTTTTTCCCCTGGGTAGCTATAATTTATTTAGTTTGGTTTCAAACTCAGAAGTTTCCTCTCCCCTGCCTGGCCTGCCTTCCCCTTTCTGTGGTCACTGTCCAAGCTGGGGCAGCCCCAGTCCTGCGCTGCTGGGGATGGAGATGTTGGGCTCGTGGCCTCTGTGTCTGTCTCAAGCTGCAGCCATAATGGTGCAGGTCACATTGCATGTAATCATTTACATATCAAAAACCTGGGAAAGAAATTAATGCCCAGCCTAGCCAGTTATAAAGTCCTGGGCTGATTTTAACTAGCAGGTCTTGAACCTCTAAATTGGAGCTTAGCCTTATGACTGTAATTTGTGATGTCAGGACTTGGAGTCACGGCACCAGCGCTGAGTTGAGGTTTTGAATTGATGAGAGAGTTTCATTGCATTTGATTTTTTTCTTTTCTTTAATAATTCAGCACGGGTATGGAAACATTTTATGCATGGAAACTTATACTGTCACATGAAGAAAGCAGATACTGCTAGGCTTTATTTTGTTATAGATTTACAAGCAAATGAAGCGACTGTGTTTGTCGAAAGAGATTTATTGCTGTTAAATTAATTCAAGCAAGTTAAATTAATTTAAGAAAAAAAGAAAAGCAGACTTGTTTCTTAAAATGAAACAAAGCCTTCAAAGGTCTGTGAAACATTACATTTCAGCAAGAGTCAGATCAGGTACCTAAGTCACTTGAGGTTTTAATACAACATGGTGGTTTGTTTGTTTACCCTTATGGCTTATTTGATTCATTCTGACAGGGCAGTTTTCACTGCAAATAGGTTGAGAGCTGGCTATACTGAAAATAAATAAATAAATAAATAAATAAATGTGACAAGATGCATGGAAGAAACCCTACAGTCTCTGTTAAAATAAATCTGCCTACTTAAAAGAAGGAAAAAAATTCCTCACTGACACCAGAATACTTAAAAAAGAAAAATTGGAGTGCACAGCTCCTTTTGAATGCACAGCTGAAACCACTGTGATAGCCTCTGTGGGCAGAGTGCTTTTGAAAAGCTCACCCCTTGTTTATAATAAAGCCAAAAAACGAGAGCTGGTGAGTTTGATTATGTGTAGTGCTAGATATTTAAAGCAAATTTCCAAATTTCATGGGGTAGATGCCAGATTATATGTAAAGTAAATCTGAATTTCCAATTAACTCGCTACAAACCAATTACTAAGAGCATCTTGATTGGGGAAAAATAGCTGTGTTTGAGTGGAAGACATTTGGTTTCCCCCATGTAGGGGTTTTATTAATTCTGTTCTCCTTGGTTGTGGTACATTGGGAAATAACTGAAAGCAGCTCTTGCTGACAATATGAGTTGAACCTTGAAATAAACTAAACTAATTTTTAACCTGGGCAGATGATGTAAATGATTTTTAAACGATATTGCAATTTTGCCTAATTGAACTTGAAAGTAAAATTTTCTTATTGTTGTTTGGGTACCAGACAGCGTTGGTGTGTGGTGAGTATAGCAAAATCTTGCTGTTGATTAAGTGTCCTGCATCAGCTCACAAGGAGAGAGCACGAATGCACTTTGCAACTAGACAGATTAAAACCCAGGGGCCAAAGAAACTGGCCTTCCCAACTGCTGGGTTTGGATGGCACTAATTGAATATACATATGCTTCTCAGATGCAAGGGTAATAAATGCACATTGGTGCATCATTTCCTGCTGGCTGCCTACTGAACAGACCTGTAGGTCAGAGGTGTGACACAGGTGTGACATCCGGACTCTCAGGAGAGCAGAGGTCAGCTCTGGGTTGTAATTTGGTTTTGGTAGTTGAGCTTGGGCAAATTGCTTCCCTTCTCAGCCATCAGTTTTCCTGTCTTTACGTGAGAATAATGTAGCTGATTCCTGCTGTAAAGCACTTCAAGAGCTGTGAGCAACAAGTGCTTTACAACAAATCTGTGCTCTTATTTCAGGAGCTTAAACCACTGTTTGCACTCATAGGAAGATAAGCTCTCAGTCTCTGTTAATACAGCTGAAGGGTTGGAGAGGGAGGTCATAAGAAAAATTTGGAATTCATTTTAGATCCTCTTAAGTGTTGTGCTGAGGGTCCCTGGTGTTCTAGTACATTTCGGGCTCGTATGTGGTGTGGATAACAAGGTCTTTGCCTCAGACCTTTTATTTTTCCATATTACTTTAATTCTTCATCAAAACCAGAAGAATAGCAACAAAATAAATTTACTGTGTATTCCTGACAGGTTATTGTCCTGTTTACTTCTTCCAGAGTTAGTTTTTTTTTTCCCATTGTTGTTTCCTTCATATTTACTAACATTTAGTTTAATTATTTCTTTTAATCTTTTCTGGCTTCAAAACCTCCAGAAGAAATGAGATCATTAATAAAGATCATATTATCTAAGCTTGGTGTTGCAAGAACACAAGTTAATGTGTGTCTGTTACATTATTTGTCCATAATGAAAGGATAAACTATACAGTAATATATTAAGGCTGGAGCTTTAGGGAAGTTCCTGGAGCAACATGGTAATTGATAACATATGCACCAGAGGAGCTTGGAAACTGCAGAAAGTTTTATAGAATAATTGTTTTTGAAAAAGGCCATTGTTCATTACTGCCAGAGGCAAAGTTGGAACGCGGCACAGAGCCAAAGATTTCAGTCTCCTCTTGAGTTTAAAAGACTTAACCTCTTTCAAACGTGGGAACTGTAACTCTGGTGGAGCTACCTGGGGAGCTTAAGTGCTTCATCCTCACACTTAAGAGTTCTCCAGCAGTGCTGAGGCACTGGGATGCTGACATTGTTGTTTTTTCCCAGGTACCTATGGTCCTGAGCACTGGGTGACTTCCAGCGAGAAGTGTGGGGGGTCCCAGCAGTCTCCCATAGACATCGTAGACCACCTGGCCCACGTGGGAGATGAGTACCAAGAGCTGCAGCTGGATGGTTTTGACAACGAATCTTCAAACAAGACTTGGATGAAAAACACAGGAAAAACAGGTATTTTCTCTTCTGCTTGTCTCCATAGCCTGACTGCAGTCAATTAAAAATTCAAGCCATGTTCCACCCTCCTCCTTTTTCATTGTTCTGTTGTTTGGGTTTTTTGCCTTTTTTTTTTTTAATGTAATTTTTCAGTAGGAGCCACCTACCTCTGCCTCTGCATTCTCTGCAGAGCTAGTTCTACAGATTGATTTTTAAGGGGTTTTTTTTAAGGGCTGCTTTTTTTGGTGGCTTTTTTTTTGTTCTCAGTCTAAACTAATTCTCTTGGTAGTCAGTTATTCTTCAGAATAAAAGGCAGTGTAAGAGTTTCAAGGTGTAACCTTGAATTATCAGCTTTGGGAGGCTGTAACAGCTAATCCAAAAGAATGCTGAGATGCAGGGCTCAGGGGGAAGGAGAGGGGAAGTCTTAGAAATTGGTAGATTTTAAAGAAGAAAGAGCAATAACTGCTCAGAGTAGTAGGGGCTTATTAATGTCTTTCTGGTATGATTATAGCACAGTGTTCTTCACTGAACTGAATGCTTTTCTGCTCTGTCTGTTCTGGCTTTCAGAGAAAAAAGAGCAGGCATGAGTACTGCTTATTTTTACCAAAACAGTTCAACGAAAGGTCAAGGTTGATTTATATGCAAAGCTGCATGCATTTGATTACTCTTTAATTCTAAAAACGTAAAAAGCAGAAATTATAAGGCCACCCTCTTCATTTGACAAGGTCAAGTATTTTTAGGGAATTGGATTAAACCACTAATTAATTCAATTTTATTTATTGGAAATATATTTTTATCTTTATTAGCATCTGACATGCAGCTCTGCAGTGCTCTCTGTGCCACGTCCCCTGTCACAGGTCGGCCAGCCGGACCCAGGGCACGTACCTGCTCTGGAGTTGGTGGCCCAGCTGTGCACACAGCGTGACCTCAGATACACCCATCAGCTCCAGGGCTCTTTGCATCTGAGCCATGGCCTGGAGCCCAGCAGGCACCTCAGGTCCAGCTCCAGCAGTTCAGGATTTTAGCAGGAGTCACTGCCCCTCAGATAAAATGGAGTGGCAGACTGTAGCCTTTTTTCTTCCACTGCAAAGCAAATCCAGTTAACATAAACCACCACCAAGCATAGCTGGGGGTTTTGCCACATTTTTTGGGCTTTTCCCCAGCTTCACTGAGAAGTGCTGTTGTTTGCTTTGAAATCCTGACTTGGTTGCCCTTGGTAGCAGCATGTGGTTCAGACAAGGTTGAATGCGATGGAATTTTGGTGCTTAATTAATCTACTCATGTTATGCACCCTGGCCTTTATGGTCAGAGAGGCTGTTTGTGGTAATCAGCAATAAATGTAATTAGAAAGACCATGAAAAAGTGATGGTGCAATTCTTCTAAGAAGGATGTTAATGCTATCTTGTACATCTAACAGTAACATTGCTGCACATACAATAGGAAATCATGTTAGAATCATAGAATAATTTAGATTGAATATTGATTCCAGCCATTAACCCAGTACTGCCAAGGACACCACTAAACCATGTCCTCAAGTGCCACATCTATGCAACTCTTAAATACCTACAGGGGTGGTGACTCCAGCGCTTCCCTGGGCAGCCTCTTCCACTGCTTGGCAACCCTTTTGAAATTCTTTCTAATATTCAATCTAAATCTCCCCTGGCAGCACTGGAGGCCATTTCTTCTTGTCCTGTCACTTGTTGCCTGGGAGAAGGGACTGACCCCCTCCTGGTTGCAACCTCCTTTCAGGGAGTTGTAGAGAGCAAGAAGCCTTGCCCTTGAGTTTCCTTTTGTCCAGGCTGAGCCCCCCAGCTCCCTCAGCAGCTCCCCATCAAACTTGTGCTCCAGACCCATCCCCAGCTCCGTTGCCTTCTCTGGACACACTCTAGCCCTTCAATGTCCTTCTTGTAGTGAGGAGCCCAAAACTGAGCCCAGCACTGAGGGCAAGGGGACAGTCACTGCCCAGTCCTGCTGGCCACAGAGTTGCTGGTACGAGCCAGAACCTTGTTCTGTTGAACTGAAAAGTGTCAGCGGATTTTCTGGTCTCAGCACAGTTGACAATGAAAGCTGAAGCTTCAGTCTTCTCTGCTGGGTGATTTTAGCACTGCTGCTATATTTGATTTCCTCTCCCATCGGGGTATGGATTTTTGCTGACAAGTTATTGCTTCTCAGAGCAACAGTAGCTGTCACTTTTCCTGGTAACTTACGGCCCTTTACTGGTAACGTGAAGACTCTTTTTGCCTTGCTGTCAGCCCTGATTTCTTCTGCTGAGCTCCTGGCTCCTCCCTTGTTTTATCAAGTCCCATTTCTTGTCTTGGTTTTCTGACCTTTTGAAGAAACTTGCCTGGCATTAATTTTTAAGGTGGTAAGTGGTAGAGCAGCAAACCAAGTAGGATGTTTTGGCTTGTGGGTAGAAGATAGAGGCCGACTGTGCCGTAAATCGCGATACATTTTGGCAGCAGTGTCTTGGAGCAGATGGCCACACAAGACCTTCGCATTGCAGACTGACAGAGGCAGTAAACTAAATAACTGTTTAAGAAATGGTGATGGATGTTGAGGGCATTTCTCAGCAATTAATGACTGGTTTAAAGAGGCAGGGGTCCCTGGGAAAGCTAAAGGCCTTAACCTTAATGCTCATTAACTGGCAGGAAATTATTGCTGTAGGACCTAGTACATTTTTTTTTTTACAATAGAACAATGAGTTATTTTTAGGCTCTGAAAGGTAATTCTGTTTAGATTTGTTTCTTGTTTGTGTCCCCCTCTCTATCAGGTAAATAGCAGACAATGTACAGAAAACAGCATTTCATTCAGAAAATATCAATGGATTTTTTAGGTCTCTGTCTTGACTAGAAGTGCTTTTTGTGCACAATTACATTGGCAAAGACACTAATGTGGGTTCAATTTCTTCACTTCTGTAGCTGGCCATAGTATTAATTGCTAGAGATCACTCGGAGGATATACACATTTCATAGTTGTATTTGCATTAATTGTGTTCATACAAAAAACTTCTAAAATCAGGAGAATTCTGCTTAGAGAAACTTACTAAAATTTCTGCCAGAAATGTGTTTTTGTTAAGTATCTTTCCTATGTGATGTGCATCACTCTGGCTGGTCCCAGCCATCAGAGCTGCTCTGCTAGAACAGGGGAAGAGCTGCTTTGAGTCCAGGTTTATTCTTCCACTCACGGGGCTGACAGACATACAACACCAGCCCTGAACCTGAAAACGACATCGCACAATTGTGGTCATGGTGGCTGCACACCACTTTCTTTGTGTTTTTAATCTCAATTGTAGAGTATTTTAAATTAGCGGGCTCTGGGGGTTGATTCCTTGCACTCTACAGAAATCCTGGGATAAAAGCAGTGGCTCCCAAAGCCCAGTAAAGTGTTGTTTGGCTATTTCAGTCCTGGATACCTGGGGTCACAGAAAAAGGAGAGAAGCTCCTGGCAGTAAGGGGATGCTGCTTAGCTGGGAAGGTGATGGGAACATGTGTCATACAACTCAGCAGTGTAAGAAATACTGTAAAATGAACAACTAGATGAACATTCCAGATTGTACATCCTCCTAATTATCCTTTTTAATTATTCATCTAAAACAAGTAAAATGACCCCTGACAGAGCCATAAATTATTTGGGAACTATCAAATATTTATTAGATGCAACTGAATCTCCACAGAGGTTTTTAACAGATGCATGCAAATCTGCTTTGCTGTATTCCTCATCTCTTACAATTTCATCTATGGAATTTGTAACTAATTGAATGAGATTTTTCACCATTTAAAATACTGCTGAGCTCATTGAGAATTTTTTAAGGGAGGTAGAGAGCAGTGGTGCTTTCAGGCACTTATGTTTCATGGATTTGGTGTAAGCAGACAGAGACTACCAGCAGAACCCTGGCTGACACAGGCAGTATCCTGTGGCCAGTTCTGCACCACCCATCCTCCTACACAAACCACTTGGATGCAAAGGGGCTGCTGAAAGAAGCAGAAATCGTGGAAGAAAACAGCCCCATGATTTTGCTGGTGCAGTTTAGAAACATCTGAATGCCTCCTGCAATTTAACATTAAGATGGTTTTAACACAAACCGTTTAAAGTTGAGCTTTGTGAAAAAATTGCACCTGAGATGATGCTGCTGTGGCTCACTGTCAGGGGGGCACAAAGCCTGGCCTGCAGCAGAGCCTGCACTGAGTCACCAACAGAGAAATAACTTTCGTTTTACAAGTAGCTTTCTTTTGGTTTATTTCAGCAGTGAATAAAATCCTCCTTCTTAGATAATAAAATTGGATTTATATTAATGTTCCTGTTGTGATGACACAGTGGGCTTAAGAACACGGAGAAATCCTTGTGGGTTTTGCTGTTTCCATTAAAAAAGAAAAAAATCTCCAAAACCAACCCCACAACTTAAATCACAGGATTCTAGGCACAGCAAGCACTGGTCTGCAATGACTTTTACAGAAACAAAATTCAAGTTTTAGTTCTGTTTTTGTGAGGGATGAGAAGAAATAATTTTATGGGAAGCAATTTTTAGGAATGGTGTGTATTAAAATCAGGAGGTGCTGGAAAGGAAGATGATATTGTACTGAGAGAAGAAGAAAGGAATTTTTTGAAAGCTGGAATCAGTTCTTGGTTGGACCACAGGCCTCCCCTGTAACATGGGCCAGCTTCCACCATACGATTCTGCCCTCTATTTGGACCCAGGGCTTTTATTGTTACATAAAATACAAAGGCTTTTGGAAGTGAAAAGAGAATACAAAGAAGATCTTTCTGACCCTCATTGGATCACGTAATAATAATATCAGAGTTACTGTAATATAACCCAGTTCTTACAGAGGATGTCTCATGAGTGGGTCTCAATAATGTTATTGTGACTCTCCCCAAATTACAGAGAGGAGGAGCAGGAAGGCTAGGGAAAGCACCCAGCATGTCCAGCAGTAGAGGTGGGACAGGGCACAGGGGTCCCCACCAAAAAAAAGAGGAAATCCAAAAATCAGGAGACCCATTCTTTTCTTAACTTGTGATCTACAGACCTTGAGGGGTTTATAAGGGCAGGGACCATGGACAGCCATTACTCTCTGGAACCATATTAAACGGGTTTTGATGTAGTTTCCATTTAAATTTTAATCAAGGTCCAATAAGGAAGGCAAAATGTCCTTGAGAAATTTGGACTTAGGGATTTTCTGTAGTCTGTGTAACTTCATAATCACTTCCAGAATTAGCCAACATTACTTGCAGACCTGTTTTTTACCAATCCCTGTAAAGAGGAAAATGATGACTCGACATTTTACATGCATTAGGAGAAGTATTCTGATATAATGAGCAAAAACTGTTTCAGAAGAGCTATGCTGAGTTTCTTTCTTGTTTTTTGTGTGCAGTTGCTATCCTGTTGAAGGACGATTATTTTGTCAGTGGTGCCGGGTTACCGGGCAGATTCAAGGCAGAGAAAGTGGAGTTTCACTGGGGTCAAAGCAACGGCTCAACTGGCTCTGAACACAGCATCAACGGCAAGAGGTTCCCCGTTGAGGTGAGTGGAAAGACATGTGCTTGTGTTCTCAGGGAAAACAAAATCAGGATGTATTGCTGTAGTCTGAGGCAACTGTGAAATAGGGCAGTGTTTCTTTCAGTGAACATATCACTTTGCAGGCCCTTCCGGCCCTCACAGCGCTCTATCCATCATCTCTCTTGTGCTTCTGCAATGTCAGCTCCAAGCTCTGTTTTGCTGGCCTTGCCAGCTCTCATGTCCCATGGGTTCAGTTGCAAACAGCCACTTTTCTCGTTTCTCCCATAAGCTTTCCATGTGTGGGAGGATCTGCTTACAAATATCTGCCGAGTGACCTCGTTGTCCTCCAAACTTTTCCTTTCCCATGGCGCTTACAAACAAATAGCAGCAGTTTGGGAGCCATCGTGCTGAGACCGCTGTCTGCAATCAGAATTGCTTCCTTGCACACACATGGCCTGACCTCTGCCTGAATTCAGCTGCTGTCCCTTGCCTCTCTTGGAGAGACAGGACCTCTCCATAGATCTGTGCAAAGAGATATGTGTTTGCTCTGCCTCTGCTGGAGCCAGCTGGGCTTGGGCCAGCCCCAGCCAACAATGGCCCAGCTGTCCCCGGAGTGAGGCATGCCACAGCGCCCTGGGAATGCAGCCGTGTTCAGAGACAGGGCCAGGCACCTGTGTGCACCTGACTGTGGGGACATGGCTTCACATGGGCCATGTCAGA
>VWZP01005527.1:204874-418766 GCA_013396995.1 Dicaeum eximium
AGAGCACAGGACGAGGCACCTGTGTTCAGCTGACTGTGGGGACATGTCTTCAGATGGACCATGTCAGAGCACAGGATCAGGTCAGAGCACAGGGCCAAGCCCCTGTGTGCAGCTGACTGCAGGGACATGGCTTCACATGGGCCATGTCAGACAGAGCACAGAGCCAAGCACCTGTGTGCACCTGACTATGGGGACATGGCATCACATGGGCCAGGTCAGAGCACAGTGCCAGGCACCTGAGTACAGGGGATGTGCCTTCAGAGGGCCCTGAGTGCAGGTGCTCTCAGAGTTGGGTGCAGTTGGGTCTTGGCTTGTGACCAATAGCCCCAGGTCGCTCTGTCGTCACTGCAGAGTTTTCTGTGTCAACAGAGTTTGTTGGTAGTTTTATTGGATAGTCAAGGTTTTGCATGGTGAGATAAACAAGAGGTTTCTGGGATTCCCTTTGCCTGTGGGTAAGCAGGCACTTCCCAAGTGTGGCATGTGGTTCCTGAGCAGGTTGCAGGGAGCTGTGCTTGCTCTCCCAGAAAGTTCATGGATTAGCAAAAGCAGTGGTCTTGGGACTTGATTCACGCCCCAGTTTGCCATAATTCGTCACATGTGGCTTTAGCCAAGTCACATTTATCAGGAGGTGGGAAGAGGCCTCCAAAGCTCAAAGAGAGGTTATAATAGACTCTGGTGCATTATCAAAACCTCCAGTCTTCACCTGCCTCTTCAAACTGCCCCATCACACAAGAATTAGAAGCTGGTTTTTGTATCCCAATTGTGCACCTGTATGTTAGATTTTCTGAGAGGCAGAGATTTTATTTTTGTCTTCTTTTTAATGAGCCTTTCCATTATCATCTCCTTGATGTAGCTGTAATTCCTCACAAGGGGCCACCCTTGAGCAGATGGAGCAAAGGCTCAAACACTGTCACACTGCCCTGTCTGTCTCAGTTGGCAGTTCTGGTATTTGTAAACCTCAGGAAGATGCACTCAGGAAATCTACAGAGCCAGTCAACTCCTCCTCCAAAATTTGAGGGAGTGGAGGGGATGGAAAAACCTGGGCCTTCTTGTTTGTGTCAAAAATGCTATTTCTACTTCAGAAACCCTTTCTTAAGATTCCAAGGCTATTTGATGGTGGCTTGATGAATGGAAGCTCTTGTACTTTGGAAATAAGCAAGTTCCTAAGAAAAAATTTCCTATGGTTTAAATATTCTTCATTTCAGTTGTTTAGAATATTAGCTTGAAAATTATGGGGAGACTGCCTTGACTGCCTTTAGGAATTTATGTTGCTTGTTTATGAATGCTGAGCAAAATAAATTGCTGGATCATATAGGCTTAGTGTTAATCCTAATAATTTCCAAGTGATTTGTGTTTGTTGCAATGACATGGACCTCTGGCCTCTGGCCTTCCTTGGTATGATGACATTAGCAGAATTCCCACAGCCATTTCTCTACATTTTTTTTCTTGGTAAAGGAAGAACAGTTTCCAAATCAAGCCTTTCCCTGTTGTGATGCTATCTACCTCCTACACAAGAATTCTGACTTTCAACCATGTGCTGCAAAGGATTTCTATGGGCGGATTTTGGAGGGTCCAGTAGGTCTAAGGTGATAAAATTGAGTCTTTATTGCTGATAGCTTCAAAACCAGTCTAAATAGTTGGGATTAGATGACTCAAACAGTAACTGTGCATGTATTCTCAGTGGGGCTTTTAATTTGTAATGCTAATTGTGGTGAAGCTTGCAACTGTCTGATGCAACCCCAATTGCCTGATGCTGGGACATCTGTGCCAAAACCACTCTACTTCATTTGAGAAGTAGCATTTCTAGGGAGGCTGTAGAAAGGATAAACCAAACTTCTATGTTACAGAAAGCAAAGCCTAAATCATCCTGATTATTCTGAGCCTATGGACGCAGGAAAAGCTTCCAGGAGCGTGGAGGCATTGGCATTCCAGGTCTGCAGCAGTTACAGTGGAAATGCAGCTGAAAGGAAATGTTTTCTAAGTCTATTTTGCAATCAGATGTGGACCATGCAAAACCCATTAGTTCCAAAGCACACCCCAAGGGAACGCTGATAGATCAGCTTCATCCATAGAATGAGGTCTGTGCACATTAAGTTTAGAAGTTTTTTCCTCTGGGAAACAAAGTGCTTGCTGGGTGTCTTTTTTTTTCTTGAAGAGGATACAGAAACTAATTAGAAATGTCAGATATAATACAGAGCATTGTTGTTTGACCATGTTGTTTGGTTTTTATTATTACAACTAATGTGTCAGATGGTAAGGCTACGTTAATTGGTTTCCTTCATTGAAGCCCATCTGGATCATATTTTTTTATGATTTATATGTTAAATTTGTTAGTAAGATATATGAGAACATCCTTTTGTTTCCTGCTTTAAAGGCATGTTGGATCAAAAGCGTATTATCTTGCAGTACTTTAATGTAGCATATTGTGACTTCTTTTTAAACTATGGCACATGTAATGGTATTCTTTCATTATGTGGTCTTGATTGCTTATTTATTGATTAGATTTTCCTTAGTGATACTTGATCTTTATGAAGCCATTATGAGTTTGGCTGTCTCTGAAGCAACATTCATTTACAGAGATGTCCACGTGCTTCAAACTTCCACGTACATCCAGATTGATACCAGGCCTGGTCAGCATTCACTAGAAACTTCTTTCTCCACTCTTTCTTGCCACTTTGCAAGCAATATCTGGGTGAGGCCAGGAAGTAGTGCTGTGATGCTGCATTAAAGTGATACCATTATGTATTGCTGTGTGAGTGGAGTGTGAATCCTAATGAGGACATGGGCTCTGTGCCAATTTAGAAAAAGGCTCTCTTTCTTTTTTTTTTCTTAGAGTTAAGAAAAGTTTTTAATGTTGCATTTTCTAAATTTTAATGAATTGCTGACTCCTTTGTATTTTGGTATTGTTCTTCTCCACTATAATTCCTCAGGTTATTTTTTTTCTTTCTGAAGCCACAGCGATATAAGTGGACATGCAAATGCTAGAAACCACTTAAGTGGAAAAGCGACAAAATTAAAATAAAGAAAATGAGCTTCCCTCAGGCCAGGAGAGAACCCGGGTTTCCCTCATTAGAGCCAAGAGGAGTAATTGCAGCACTTTAATCTCCCGTGCCACCAAACTGGTTCCCAGCAGCAGGCAGGGCTCACTGTGCTGGCTGGCTGCTCTGAGGGAAACCCAATGCTTAATATTTCATAACAAGTGAGGAGCTGACATGGCACTGCTCTGTGTGCTGCTGGAGTGAGGTACCACTATCCCAGCATAACTGTGGGGTTATTTTTTAATTTTTTTCTTCGCTGCCTCGTAGTAATTTTCATGCAAAATGCTGCTTATTTCTGTGAAGAGCAGAAATCAGAAGAGTGATTTTAATCATGGCTGTGTTAATTTGATGTGAGCTTTGGCTGTTTATGAGCGTTCTCTTTAATGGTGCTAATTGTCAGTTATAATGTGAACACCATTATACAGTACTATACAGTAATTTATTTAGTAAATGAGTATCTTATTCCAAGGACCATACTGCAATATGCCATAGAGACCTCATCCTTTTACTCTTACATGAGCAAACTTGCACTGTTTAGGTTAAATTGCTTCTGAAAGAGCAATGTGATTTCATACCCACAAGTACCAACATGCATGTTTTTGGAAATTTCAAGTTCTTTTTCATTAACAAAAAAAACCCACAAACAAACAAAAAAAATCAAAGAAACAAACAAAACAAAAAACCTAAACAAACCAACAAAACAACCAACTAAACAAAACTACCAAAAACCACCACCCTCACAAACCATCCCAGCAGAAAATAAAGAGCTGACACCCTCTTATGCCAATTAATAAGCTTTTACATTATGTTTATGTATTCACTTTATTAAATTATTATTACAAAACAATCATTTGCATTAACAATTCTTGCTGCTCTTTAAGTGTGTTTCTTAGAAGACTTTCCAGGTTCTAATGGTATCTTTGTTCTTGCTACTTCTTTGATTTTCTTCCTTTTCTTTTTGAATCTACATACTGACATCTGTGTGGTCTAGATCTACAATTAGTTGCTCTAATTTGAATGCTCAGATAACCTTGCCAGACTTTATCACTGTGTGCTGTTCACCTCTCATTATATTACTTAAATTCTGATGGTTTGTATTATCACAAGCAGATGACAATCAGTGTCATGAATGTAGAAGAAATGAGTGGTATTCAGTGCACAAAACCCTTTACTACAGGGAATAAACTGAGACTAGTTACTGATTTTACTAGGCTTTTGTTTGTTTGTTTGTTTTATCCTGAATATTAAGACTTTCTGTCACACCTGGAATCACCCACAGTATACATCCAGCCTTCTGTCCACCTATGAATGGCAGAGAATATTTACTTCATACTGTTCGAAATGGGACCATTTCTGTTTTCCAATTTTACTCTTGGTGCAGTTGTGAGTCTGTTTAGATTTGCACACACTTTATGACATTAAATGATGAACGTATCACAGCATGTTCTCATCATGTACAGGAGAGAACACCCTGTATTGCAGCTGGGTTTATTATTTCTGGCATCCAGCATATCTGGTAATTGTAATTTTGCAAAGATCTCTGGTGCTGATTTCAAGCACAAGTAAAGATTAACCGTGAAATAGGGAGCCAGTGTTGGGTTTATTTCCTTATATTTTGTTTACTTGTTGCTCTTCAAATTTCCATACCTCCATCTGGCAGGATGTAGCAAAGTAGAAGTCAAAAACTTATACAGGGACCTAAAGAGGACCATTGGGAATATATCACAATGAGAGAGTATGACTGTCTGAAGTAATTTTAGTGTAATATTCTCTCCAAGGACCAAATCCACACTTAAAAAGGGATACTTAGAGCTCCCAGTGACTTTGATGGGAGATGTGCTGGTGAAACTCTGAGTGAGGGTTTGGCTCCATACTCATGCTGTCTGTGCTGTAGAGTGTCCAGGGAATTTAGCATGCTCTGCTTATTCCATCTGCATTTCTTACAGCACCTCTGACTTAATCATTCAGACAAGGAAATGGCTTGGGGATTTTTACATTTAATTTATTTTTCTTCAAAATGGCACTTATCATGGGGAGGTTTTTTTGTTTTCTTACAGTCTTCTCTCTTCCCTTTCCCCACAGTCTTCAAGGGTCCAGATAGCCATAAAATACTCCAAACATACAATGTGCTAAAAAAACGCATCTGTGTCTCTATCTTATCTAAAAAGCCAAATCTAGATCTCTGTCTTATCTCCAGTAAAGTAAGATTTTATTCCTGGAGTCTCTAGGCTTTACTCCTTTTTGCTCTTCCCTGCTTTTAAATCTTGTTCAGGTTTCTCGTTGTCAGGAAAGCAGTGTGTCATCATTTTAAAAACATAAAATGGATGGATATATTGAACACATGGTTGAGTTTCCATCTTGTTTCACTGTGAGTAGTGCAAATTAAACATCATCTTATCACTGTCTGGTTTACTGTTTTATTTTCCTTAGTGTAGCTGGTACACTGCCTCCTCTCAGTTGTCTTTAGAGTTTCCCATATACTGACAGGAGAGTCAGTTGAGACTTTAATTAATGACTTTATTGTAATCAAGGTTCCATTTTAGTGCAGAATGCTCCATCTTGTAGTAGTGAAATATTTAGTCTCCATCTGGCTGATCTTTTCTGTGAATGTCCCATGATAATTAAGAAGAAACAGCAGAGGATGGTCTGAAATTAAATATGTTTAGTGGAGGGGTTAGTGTATCCTGGGACCGTTCATGTAGAGACTCAGACAAAATTTAGGAATGGAACAGCAGTTTGGTTTTATGGCTTCATCTTCCTCCTGTCTGCCAGGCCTCAGTAATTTCTAGACTGAATTACAAATGTTACAATGCATCCAGAGTTTTATTTTGAAATAACTATCCAGTAGCATGAATCAGAGATAACCCTTTTCATTGTGGCTGGGAATGTCCTGCTTTCCCCAAAGGATTTCGACTGACTTGTTGAAAAGGTCAGAGGCAGTAGCACTACACTGCAATTACAGTATGTTAATGATGAGCTAAGAGTTGTACATTCTTCTTAACATAAGTCCTTGATTTTCTACATGATTAATTGGAATCTGGAAAGACTGACAAGGAGAAGGAGGATCAGATGGGGTGAAAATAAGAGATAAGAGGCTGACAGCCAGCTCTTGTTGTAAAGGAGAGTTATTTTGAATAGGAGAAAAAAATCAATACAAAGGTTGGAGGATTTTACAGAGTTGTAAGAGCTACTTTAATGAAAGGTAGCAGATTCAATAGGATTGTTACTTGAAATGTAGGATTGTCTGAGTTAGAAAAATGGGACTGTCTCTCCGCAGCTGTAAGGTGAGCTCTGCATGCTGAGCTTCCTGTGTACTTAGTCCACTGGATTTACTGGCGTTTGCTCTGGGCAGTCAGTGTGACAAAAAAAAGGGGGAAAATATGTAGGGGAGCTTACTAAATTCTGTTCTTCTGGAAAAGTTACTTGATTATGGGAGGAGAAGGAATAGGACAGCAGGTGGTAGCTATTTCTGCTGCTTCAGCATGTTAGGTAGCTGCCATGTGAGAGTGTCTAGCAGTCTCCTGCAAGGAAAAGTGGTTCATTATGAGGAGGTGGCTTCATTTTGCCCAGACTGTAATGAACAGACCAGGACTTTGGTCGACTTGAAAGGATGTTTAGCATGAGCTGTTCTCTTTACACATTCATGTCAGCTTCCTTTCCCCAGCAGTGGTGGTGAGAGGTGAGTGCAGGTAGGGAGGCTGTGCACTGAGGCTTTCTAACCTGGGTTAGAGGTGAGGTGAGGTGAGGAGTCAGCCGAACCTCAGCATCAAACACATCTTGGACAGAAGCACTTAGTGTGGGCAGAAAAGGGGGCTTCAGCAAGCTGCAAAAGAAACTTGCTCCTGCAGCTGTTAAAGGGGCTGTTTGATTACTCTCACTTGAAATGGCCACTTCAATCTCAAAAAGGGGGTCAAGTTTTTGAGAATTGCTCATAGCTTTTGAAGTTTGGGAACTTTAATGCCAGAAGGCAATTTTTTTTCAGGTTGCAGTGCACAGCCATGGAGCGTGTGAGGCTTAGAGGGAAGGGAGCTGCAGGTCCCTCAGGTGTGTCTGGGCTGTGGGCTCTGAGCACCAGGACAGGTGCACATCCATGCTGTGCCAGGCTGGCTGCACACGAGGGTCCTGGCAGGTTGGTAAGGAACACGTGAGGCTTGAAAAGTGCTCAGCACAGCCCCTTTCCATTGGGCAAGTCCAGCAGTCTTTGGGATGTCTTCCCCTGGAGATGTGTGACCCTTCATAATTATCCCAGTAGGCTCTCTGGAAATAACAAACAGGGATAATATTTAGGGGTGTGAGGGAGAAAAGAAACGTTGCACAAATATGTTAAGAGGCGATAATGTTTCTTTGGCACACAAAAAAGATCAAAACAAAACCTTAATATGGTTAATGGGCTGGTTGGTAGCTGTCAGAAAGTATTTCCTGTGGAAGCCATTTCACTGGGACTCAAACAATCAGAATAGATTCCACTAATGTTAATCATGATTTAAGGCAGCAAGCAGGAAATTATTTAAATTATCTATTATACTGGTGCTTTACTGATTGCATTTTACTTCTTTTGGGTTTTGTTTGGGGCTTTTTTCCTGAAGAATTCTAAACAGTTGCTTTAATTTTGTGCCAAGAGAATAAATTACATCAGACATGTTTTTTGCTGTGAGAAAATTCAGTACACTTATTCAGACACTTTTTTTTTTGTCATTTTATCACTTGTTAAAGAACTGCATTGTAAGGGATGACTACCAAAAGCTTGTGCAAACCAGAAAGGAAGATGCATCTTCTTGTCTGGTTGTGTATCCAAAAAAGCTTTTAATTAAACTGATTTTCCAATGCAGGTCACCAAAAGGCTTTTTAATTCTAAGGGGGAACAGTTGTGAAATATATTCATTGTGAGCAGTGCTGATCAGTAGTATCATATTTACCTTCTTGCCCTTCCACCTGAATCCCTTTGCAGTTTCTTATATTGAATCTAAAAGCTCTTTGGGATAAAGAATATCTCTTTGCTGGTTTTGTGCAGTACCTGCCCCAGAGGAATTCCTGCTCTGGGATGCAGCAATATGAGCATAATCCTTGTTATTTTCCCAGTTCAAAGGCATTGTATTTCCAGACAGGATGGGAAGGTTAACTAAAGTTGAAAAAAGATCTAAAACACAGCTAGAATTTACTGTTTGGTGGAAATTAAATAAAAAGCAAGTAGCTGGAAACAAGAAAAAATGTATGTGTTTGCTCATGCCTTGAGACTCTCATCTTTCCATAAAGAAAAAACAATTTGGTGAAAATAGTTGCATCCCTGAATATGTGTCCTCTTGCTTCCTGATTCTCTACGTGGCTTAATACGAAAAATTAAGTTTTCGTTTTTCCCTAAATAGTTGGGCTTTTCAGCACATTCCATGAAAGGCCAATAATGCCCTTTTCTATCACTGTCCCATCTAGGCTGGCTGTCTGCAGAAGGGGCTTTCCTTTATCCTCTGGCTTCAGAGAGGAGGCAGAGTAGGCTGGTATTTCCAGGAGATGGCTGCAGCTGCCTTCAGTGCTCACTGCCTTTGTTAGCATATCCCACAAAACATTTGGCTATTGTTGGTCATTGACCATTCACTAGAGGTTTTTTCAATAAACCATAGCTCTGATCTACACATGTGTAAGAGATACAAATGTAGGCTTCCCACTGGAGCTAGAAATACCATTACCAGGTGGGAAAGAGCTTTTCCCCCTACAGTGGGCTAACAGTTTGTTAATACTTTCTTCAAGCACAGAAAATGGCACCTGCTCTGCCAAAAGAGCATTAGTTTTTCCAGAGGGGATTGTTAATTGTCCAGGAAAAGAAGATTGAGAGTGTTTCCCTAATAAATCAGGGACGAATCATTCTTCTCTGGGACTTGGGGCAGATTTGACTTTTTTACAGACTCTTGAGGACCAAATGCAGGGTGGAGAAGCAAACTTGCTCACCCCAAGTGGTGAATGTAATTTGAGAAATAAAAAATATGCATTAGTACAACATCTATCACACATTTGTTATGAAAGGGAGAGAGAGATCTTAGGGATATGATCACGGCATAAATGGATGACATTTCTTTAATTTTGTACTTTTTGCCCTTATACACATTTTTACTAAATTCCGTGTTTTGAAGTTCAGAACTGCATTAGTGCTTGTGTTTGCTCTTTACCTTAACCAGATCACTGTAAGGGTGATTTTAGTTGATTTTTATACCTACATAAAGCACTTCCATTCCTTCAGTGAGGTAGTGCCTACAAATAAGATAACAAATTCAATACTCAGTGCCTGCATGCGGTGCTCAAGGGGTTTTCAAAGAGTGGAAGGTTTAGCTTTTAAAATGCAAAACTACCCTCAGATGAGTTGTCAAAATTATAAAATTCACTTGAAAAGAAGGGGAAAGCCTCTTTTGCGTCATTTCTCAGCAACTTTGTTTGAGTGGGCAATTCTGTGCTCCTTTCTCTGTAGTCTGTGTCCTCCTAGGGCAGGTTAGTGAGAGGATGAGGGAGAGGATGGCTTGCTGGGAGTTGAGTGACACATCTGATCCTGAGGTGGCATGTTCCAGACAGGACAATAATATCTCTTAAGAAAAGGAACTGATGTTACATCCAGTTCAAAATAGGAGATAGGCAATAACAGGATGATTTTGAAAAAGATTCATTTGAAATTCTTTGCTTGAGACCTCTCATTCTGTTTGGGAGGCAGGAATGTGAGCACTTGCTTAATGAGCTACATTCAAAAGATGAAATTTCAAGAGAGTAAAATCCAGTATTTCCTGAACATAAATTGAGTCACCCAATCCTCAAATCCTTCTCTTCAACCTCATCTAGTATTCCCCTTGCTCCCTGTTTAACTAGGAAAAATGCAAATACCTGAAGTAGAGACCTACGTACATACCAGTCACTGATGTTAAAGCATGAGGTCTTTACTCAGTGATGCTGGAAGCTACAGGCTGTTGTTGCTGGAATGCCATTTCTGAAAGCCTGGTAGCCCTCCCACTGAACCATATGGTGATTTATCAGACAGCAGTTCAGCAGTAGCAAGACCAAGACCCAGGTTGGTCAAGTCTGAAAATGCATATTCCTGATGTTGCTTCTGATAATATGTTCCTGTTCTGTTCCTTCTGTGGCATTGTGAATGTGTGCCTTGAGCTGTGTGTCCCCTGGAAGGGAACTGCTGCATTTCCAGGGCATGGGATTACAGTGTTACAAGTTAGTCTTTCAAGAAACAGTCAAGAAACTGAAATCCAGAAATCAGTTTCTGCATTCTTGCAGCTCAAATGGCTGTTGTGTTGGTCCATTTTAAACAAAAGAAATAAGAAATACATGAAAGCTCAGATGCAGTTCACAACTCTGAGGAGTTTGAAAATGAGATCATGTCAGAGGAAATGAATATTTTCTGTAGAAAAAGAGCAAGCTCTCATTTCAAAGAAAGCTTCCTATCAAACCATTTTGGTTTGCTTAACACTTGCCACATGTGATCTCTGACATAATATTGCTGCATTATTAGCAGAGTTTGTTCAGATGTTTTCCCATAATATTTAAATGAGGTAGCAGTGGAAAGCGTTCTGGTAACACTACAAGGAATAATTTGGCAGCAGTCAGAAGCTGGAACTGAAGGCAGTAGGAGAGAAATAATTAGTAAGGATAATTGTCAGGCCTTGACAGCCAGGTGTGTCTTTCTAGCAGTGAATGGATTCACCTGACACCCAGAGATAGCCATCTGATAATGGTACTCATAAGATCAATACATCGATACTTTATCCTTGAAACAGTATTTAAAGTCTGTTCTTAGATTAATTTACTTCTGTAAAGTTATAGCAATCTGGGGTTTGAGATAATGCATTCATTACAGCCATACTGGACCTTCTTCATTTGCTGTATTTTAATGCATCTGTGGTGATTGCTGAACAAAGATGCCTAGTGAGCTTAATCTGCTTATGCTTTAAAAAGAAAGGATGCTGAGAAGATTAAAATGGGGCCTTATACTGAACAGGCTCAAGAGTTTGCTGTGCTCCCAGTGGCAGGGAGTTTTCTGCAAGTTATTTATAATTTAGAGCTTCCCTGATGCTGGCTCTGCTGATCTCATGGAGAGGGGTGCAGCAGGAGCTGGGCACAGCTCAGATTTTGCTTTTGTAGATTGAGATGGTGCCCAGGCTCTAATAATGCCAAATGGTTGCTGAGTTAAACATGATGCTGCTTCTTTCTGTTAATATTTCCTGGTGGTCCACATCTCTTCTCATTGCAGAGAACTATTTGTGGGATTGTGATGCACATCCCAGGGCCCAGAAATAGTGTGTGCATGGTTGAAAAAATGCCCATGCAAATAAGTAACCTGTAGATAAATATGGCAAGAGATTTAGGTCTGCTCCTCTGAGTATACTCACCAGATTTCCCCAACTTCATGTGTGTTGGGTGAATTGAAATGGACTGGAAATTTTATTTTTGATGACATCTGCTGTGAAGGACAGGAGACATTCAACAGGACAACATCACTTCCCTGATTGCACCACATACATGTGCCATCTCTAGCAAGGGAGAAGCTCATGCTGAAAACAACCTCTTTATCTAACAACATTAACAAAAAATCATTTTTATGATAAAGACTGTAAAGATCGGTGGCTGCCCTCTGAGTGCCTGAGAGGAATTATTTGTACCTCTGCCTCTTATTATTGACAGACTTCATTGCAGGGCTCTTGCTGTCCCTGCTGTGCCACCACCAGCTCCACTGGCAGGTGGAAAATTCAGCACTTTAATAACCAGTGGGTTTTGTTCGTTTTAAGAAGATTATGACATGAAAGATGGAGGAGGAGATCAGAACTGGCAGGAAGCTGTGATTTGAATAGGACCTTCAATTTGACACGTTATGTCCTTAAGAGCGAAGTCGGTGCCTGGTTTTGTTGACAGGTGTGGCGACAGCTTTGAGGGATGACAGGCACTTCACTGAGTCACTAAATTGATCTGATAATCACTAAGTGAGTTTGCTAGGAGTGGGTACTACGTGCCTTCTCTGGCACTTGGTTAACTTAGCTTGTTTTAAATGTACTAGGAGGCTGTAGTTTATTTTTCCTTTCTTTTCTGGGAATAATGCCACATAGAGCCAAATAAAAGAAGACATGTCTCCTCTTTGGCTGTAAAACCAACCTGAAGATGACCAGACCTCATTTTTGCAAAGAAGCTGCTGTCCCAGGTTAAGCTATCTCCATTTTCTCCAGATAGTAGTGACCATCATCAGCCACAAGTGTTTGTCCTCTCTCTGTAGCTGCAGCATTTCACCTCCACCCTTCCCTAGGCAGAGGGTGTCAGCTTTGCAGCAGCCTTTGACTCGCTCAGAGCCTTGGTAACAGCCTTGCTCCTGTTTCCAGCTGCTCATTCCCAGCTAGCCTCGTAACCCGTGGACTTCTTCTCCTTTGGAGCACAAAGAGGAGGTTATTCCTTTCCTTGGTGGCATGGTGGCCCTGCCCCACACCAGAAGGGTGGGCAGAGGCCATACCCTGGGGTGCAGACAGCAGTGGCTGGAGGGGATCTCCCTCAGGTGTAACCTTTGGGCTGTCTGTGAGCTCATGGCTGGGTTTGCAGTTGCCCCGCCATTAGTTCTGCTGTTTACTGTTGAAATTTGACAAAGGACAGGTTTGTCAAATGAAAATGTTCTGCCTCCAGCATCAGGCATCCAAATTAGAGTTTATGTTGGTTTGTACTGGAGTTATTCAGAAGGGGAGTTTAGCTTCAGGCATTTTCGAAAGGTGATAGAATTTGTGAAAGTTCAGTATGGATTTATTTTATGATTCCCCAGCAATGTCTGTATAGTTTGCTTGGGTTCAGATAAAAAATATTTCTGGTCAAGGTAACTATTACAAATCAGAGATTTTTTTTCTTATGTGCATTCATAGTTGTCCTCTCTTCTTAAGACATAAATTGAATTTGTGTTCTTCATACTGTGATGTCCAAACGATTTCCTCTTCAACAAAGAGTACATAACAAAGGTTAAAAATTATTTTTGCAATCCAAGCATTTAAGTATACATTACTATCTGTTGTAAGGATGGATAATCAATGTAAAAAATGATACTTCCGTGTATTCCTAATAGGTCACTGTGTAAATATCCATAATGGAATCGATCCCCTAGGTTATGGCAACCATTAGTACAGAAGGGGTTTCACAATTAATGTATCAGACATTTGTCTTTCCTACTTACATGCAAAATGATTATTTATTGATTATTTTCAATCCAGGTTAATGATGTTGAAGAGGTTTCAGTATCTCAATTTAAAGTACTTAAAGTGTGCTTCAACAGAAATATCATATCCCTTTCAAGAAGTTGTGACTAATATCTGATAAGTGATTTTCCTCTGCATTCTCTCTCATTTATATCAGCATACATATATATAATTAATAAAATAAGGATGTTTGCACAGCTAGAAAGTGTCGGTGCCGTGTGAATGAATGGTCCTGTAAAATGATTGTATTTTCCCTGTTACCTGAAAAGCATGTGTAAAACCAAAGTGTATGCTGAAAGACTTGCTTGCATAAAGCTCTTTGGCAAAAATAATGAGCAAAGGGAAGTATATTAAAAACATGTATTAAGTGACTTAGGATCCTGTGTCCCATTTGGAAGGGGACCTGGCACATGGCTCTGAACAGTTTCAGGTCGATACATGGAGGCTTCCTCCGTTCCCAAAAGTCAAGCCCACAAGCATCAGGGTAATTGTTAGTCCACGAAGAGCTTGTTCTTTGCTCCTGGCCCCATTGGTATGTGTCTGTGCAAATACCCTGCTGTCTTGTAGAAAGAGGTTTCTAAGAGAGAAAGATGCCTGCTGGGCAGCCTGTCCCACCACAGTCAGAAGGGACAGAGGACTGGCCAGTTGAGGCAAGGACAATCTGGTTTTTCTAATAAAAATGGTGAACATTTTCTTCCTCTGATACACGATTCCAAAGAAACCAAGATCCAGAAAGTAAGTCCATTTCAATGCAAGAGGGCATTGAGCTGCCCAGTTTGCCTCCACTTGTTGGTGCACCCAGGCAGGAGGAGGAGGCTCAGGGCAGCTCGGGGAGGTGCTTTGCTCCAAGTGCTGCGTGTGAGCTCTGAGCCTAGGACTGACACCTGCTTTGCAGTGAAACTCTGCACTGGAAGCTGACATCAACCCTCTGTGCTGCTTTAAATTCATATTCTCCTTGGGGAAAAAAATTAGTATTTCAGTGAAGGTTTGATTTTTTATTATTATTTTTTATTTTTTTATTTGTGAGTCTCCTGGTCATTTTCCTGATGAGGTGTCAGCCCTTTTTCAATGAGTTTAAGCCTACTGACAGTAGACTGACTTTTCTTAATTATCTTTTCCAGACCCCTTTAAATTAGTCTCCCAGGGGTCTGTGAACCTCATATTGAAAATGACAGCTTTAATATTTCCTTGCTAAATACATACAAAGAGTTGTCTAGGGATGCTGACTCACATAAGATTGTTAATTCCCCCTGGAAAACAAAAGAATCTGATTTTAAGTGGCAGTACATCCGAGGGACTGGGGCACAGTATGGAGGAAGAGGAGAATGGCCATCAGATGTGACCATGGCTTTGTCCATGCTGGAAATAAAAGAGTGTGGGAGGGGAAAAATCATTTGAAGCCATTGAACTCATGCATTAATGTATAGCTTTCAAATAGCTAATTTTTAATATCATAAAAGAAAACTGGCTAGGGCTGGTTCCTTTTTTATAGCCCTGTCATAAACTCTGAAAAATGAGGTTTATAATTTATGGTCTGAAACCACCTTAACTATTGCAATACAAACAGTATCACTGTACTGCAGTTTATTTCTAAAATGCCTCTGGTGAAAATATTGCAGTGCCATAATTAACTAATACCAAGATTCTGTTTGTGTCGCTTTCTCTGCTTTCCCCAGAATTATGCAGTTAGTATAAATCCTCAAGGCTTAGAAGATGGCTTCAGAATAATCTTACATCACCATGTCAGTTAAGACAATCACTAATGTTTCTGTGGCTCATAGAGTCTGTCCTGTCACTGGTTGGATTTATAAGGAGCAAGTTACATAGTTTTTATCTATGTCTATAAATGCATGCATGTGTCTGTGTATACAAAAAAAAAAAAAGTACAGAGGAGAACAGCGTGCCTGCTGTCTTCTAATTACTTTGGTTTTTGATACCTCAGCAACATTGATCTTTCAAAATGATCTCTTGCTGGTGGCATCAGTTTTATGTTGGAAAATATTCCTGCAATTCTGGCAATGATAAACTAATTACAGACTATACATTTTTAATGATTTAATCTCCTGTCATATTCCTAGAGAGAAGTGATCCTGATTCCAAACAAATCTCCCATGCATGACCAAACACTCATCATGAAATGTATGGTTTTCATTAAACCCCGTTGTTAATAAAGGCTTAGTATTGTTCTGTTAAAACGGGGAGAGGTTGGGGAGTAAAAGCATGCTGAAAGATTACTGTAATAATGCTGCAGTAAGAGTTTTGAATCACACAGAGTTCCCAGGAACATTCCACTGACATGTGCCTCCCATTACAGAGGGCTCTGTAATGCCAGAGCCACACGTGTCAGAGGGGTTTCCATGGGTGGTGCTTAGAAAGATGCACTCCTGTTCTTGGTCTGCGCCAGGAATCCAGGTTTGTGTCACTCACCCCATCTATGTTAGTGTCTAGCTTTAGGAATGATGATTGGTCAAGCAGTAGGTAAGAAAAACAGCTTCAAGAGATGCCCTTTTTAAAGATGCTGAGGTCCCTGCTCTGTGCCTTGCTGTTACACCAGTGCACTTTATACCCTTGTGCCACTTTGGCTCAGTGCTGTGTGCCTTGGTGGGGATCTGCTTTTTAACTTTGCATAAAGACTAAAGCAATGCACCTTGGCCTCTGACTGGGGTCAGGGGTGGTGCTGCAATGGGGGAGCATAAAGCAATCATCTCCTTTGCATCTGCTCAGGGGACTGGATCTGTGATGCCCTTCAGCAGCAGCTCCTGTAATTGGGCATCAGATCCAGAAGTGAAAGAGGGTCGTGGTTCTCTTGAGAGCACAGATGTAAGAGGTGCTGGAAAGATGACAGAGAAAAACAATTGTTAGAAATTTCTTTTACCTATGGGAGAAATGTCAAGTGATTTCAGTGAGCTGTAAACATCCCTGCCATTTTTGCTTGCTTTCAGGTGCTTTTGCCCCTTTCCCAGAGAGCTGTTTTGTTGATTTTAATGACTCCAATCTTTGGGAAGTCTGAAGATAAGAACAGCATTTAGAGAAGGCATTTAAAGCAAATTTCAGTATACCTGCACTGACTGTGTGCATGCTGGTGCACTGGTAACAGTCTGAGTCAGATGCACACACATTCACACAGCTAATAGAAAACAGAGCCTAGAATTACTCAACCTAGAGAAGTGAGCGTGGGGAGGGTGAATTAAGGTTCCTGTGAACTTTTTGTGGTTTTCCTGGCACAGTGACGATGAAACTATTATTATGAACTAGAACTCCAATTTTATTAATGTTCTGAAGTATGGAAGGAAGCAACAAATCTGATTTAAGAGAAGACATTTGTCTTGGCAGTGTGATTTACTCCAGGGTTGTAAATTTGACATGATGGAGACTAAAACGTACTGAAACTTAAATTTCTCCCATATATCACTCAAAGTCAAATGATTTAAATAGCAGAATATGAGAAATTACATGTATCCTTGGATGCAAATATATTTTTGGTGCTGAAGATTTTAATTTCACGTCTGAAGAAATTTATCAATTTGAGGATGAAACTTTTAGGAAAACAAAGGTCAGAATTTCCAGACATGGTGTAGGGATGCCATGACAAGTGCATCACTGTCTCCTGCAGTGAAGCTTTCCTGCCTGGTACCCTTCTGTAACGGGTCCAGTAATGATAAAAGAGGTATTATGGCAGGTGAAATCTGCTTTGCTGACACAGATCCTGCTAATGCTCCTGTCCTGCCATGCTCGCCATGCTCCCCTCTGGCACTGTGCCTGCCCTGTCTCCTGTGCTGTAAAAACGTGTCCAGGACAAAAGACTCTAACATTTTAAAGTACAAGGTGTTAACAAACCCAAACATAGCTGGGGTGGGGGACTGAGTTAGTGTTGCAGGCAAAAGGCCCCCAGCACAATCCAGCATTGAGCATCCTGCCTGCTCTCGATTTGAGGAGAATTCATTGCTGGGATTTTGTCCTCCTAGGAGCTTGGGTAGATGGACCAAACCTTAGTCCCTGCTTTGGACTCTTCACTGTGGTTTTTCACTTTGTTCAGTAATGGTTTGCACTGTCCTGAGGGTCACCAAACCCTTGGGATCATTTGCTCTCTGAAGGGACCCTGTCCTTCCACTGAGGATGAAAGGACCTAATGGTGTTACTCCACTCCCTGCTTTCATACATGTCAGAGGTGCCTGAAGTTTATTTTCAGGCTTTGACCTTGTGGTAATCAGCAGAGAGATGCTTGTTCCCTGATGAACATAAACTTAACCCAATGGCTGTATGATCAATCTGGCAGAGCTCTAATTCTCCTATTCATTTCCTGAGTAATACCTTTTTAAAATCCCCATATTCTGGAAGTAAAAACCAGAGCTTAATATTTTTCTTTTACTATTTTTTAAGATAAACCGGTAACTTTTATGGCCTTGCTCTGTGATTCCATGAAATGGGATTAATTTCTTAGCAGCAGTGGACCTGCTCTGTCAGTTCAATAAAAGTAATGTGGACAATTTCAGTCTATTACTTTTAAATTAACTCAGCCCATATGACTCTTCCTAATACACTGCCACCTTGTGAAAAACAGGGTTGCGTTTTATTGATTCATGTGATAGATGAGAATATTAAGTGTTCCCTGGCAAACAGCACCCCAAACAACACGAGGCTTTTAGACATGCCAGGACTGGGGAACTAATTATGCTGAGACAGAAGAGGTTATTTTACTCATACGCTGTAAAATGGAAAAAAATATTAAAGTAACTTTATAGCTTAAAAAAAACAAACCCAGCACTTCTCCTTCATCCCCCCCCCACCCCCCCAGCCTGGCTCTTATGTTTTTTCTTGCCATATTTTCAGTCAGTTTCTGAAAATACAGAATTGAAGAAGGTCATTGGGGAGGGAATAAGAAAGAAACGGAAGCAGGGAAAAGCTCAAACCAGTGAAGGTGCAAGGAAATGAAAAAGGCCCTTGTCATATAGCACACCTGATATGGCAGTGTGTGTAGTAGCCTTGTTTCCACAAAGTCAGAGAGATGAACAGGTATTGCCCCTTCAGAGATCCAAACTTTTCAAAAAGATTGCTTGTTAAATTTTTACTTGGTGAAAAATGAAGTCTGAAAAAGCTGGTGTGGTGATCCTTTGAGGACATTCTAGAATAATTGTAATAATGCATTAAAATGTCACTAGGGGAAATGATTAATTGGAATTGCCTTCATTTTTCTCCTCCATTTGCTTGCATTCCTGTCCTTAGTTCCTCATAGAAAAAATAAAAATAGTAACATCCAGTGCTAGCACTATATATATATGAAGTCTTTTATAACTGCACAGTGACATATGTGAAGCCTTGCTACTGACACTGTGGAGTTACATGCCTGCTACTCCAATTGCTTTATTAATGTTTTGGCTTTCAGCATAAAAGCTAAAACACCGAAAACCACTGTAAAATTCTGATCATGACAATGACATTTATCATTCTGTAATAAAAAACGTGGTGGGTTGTTTGTTGGCTGTGTTGGTTTGTTCTTTCCAGAGCAGACAACCCGATTTTCAGTTATTTTTCTCTCTTGTCCTCATTTCACAAGGACTAACCCAAGCCAGCACACTGTGCAAAGCAAAGATCACTGCTAGAGGTGACTTTTGTTCTTGAGTCTCTAAAACACAAGCAAAGTGGGAGTAAATGACAGATGTAACAGAAGCAAGAGAAACTGGGAGCAGGAAGTTTATTTTCATGAACTCTTGCCTGTGCCTGGTGGTTCACTCCTCCAAATGATGAGCTTTAAAATAGGCTGCTGGGCCAGCATCCGAAACTTGACCTTGTGTGGGTGCACTTTTCCTCTGTGTGTTTTCCTACATAAAAACTATGTGGTGTTCAGGATGGGAAACTCATTCAGTTTTGTTTTTTTTTAAGTGGTTTTTTATTTCATCAAAAGAACTCAGGGAGAGGAAAAAAAGCAGCATTACAAATAAGTAAAATAAGTAATCTGATTGTTGCTTTAGGTATGTTTCTGCTCATTTTAGTTTGTTGTCATTCAGTTTGATTCACTGAACTGATTCAATTTTAATGGTTCACTTATGCATGCAACTACCTGGAAAAAAAGATTAAAAAATGCCCCTAAAGCAAATCTTACTGAGATTCTGGTCAAAAAAGGATCATAAATAAGCAGAAGTAAGAGCAAAATCTAAAACAATATGGCACACATCAAGTAAAGGAAAGTACAATATGTGAAGTGCAGAAAATAAACATGAGCTACAAAATAGAAGTTAAAAAATAGTACCTGAGGTAAAAAATCAAATTCAATATGTTTAACAATTACACAGGAGACTGAGTTTCTTCAACCTTTAGATTCTTTCTTTATTCAGTTAATTTAAAGACAACAAGGCTGGAAGGGTATCTCTTCCAAGGCACCAGCAGTTTCGCAGAGCCCTTGCTGAATGCTGGAAAATTTAGCAAGGAGGAAAATTGCATATACTAAGAATATAACATGATGAATATGTTGTGTCACATACATACCATCTGTGAGTTATTCTGATAGACAGAACAGCTTGTCTGCCAAACCCTAAAGCATGGCTTTGATTATTGCATACGTTGTAAAATAATAATCTTGGGGACTTTGGGTGAATGGAGGTATGACCTTGAGCTTGTACTTTAAAGGTCATGCCATTGAGGTCTGTAAGGGTAACTCTGTACTGCTCTAATTAGGTCTTTTGGTAATGGGTGCTGTAAAACAGAATTTTCACAAATGAGGCTGCCAGCGGTTACCAAGGAGAGGAGAAAAACTTCAGGACATAACTCTAGAGAACAGGGACAGCGGGGTGTTTTTTCCTGCAGTGGTTGTAAAAGAAGATGTGTTGTATCGAGCTCTTGATGCTGAGGGGGAATAATGCAAAGGGGAGTTTTGAACTTTCAGGGGTTGCAGCCACTCAAGGAGAGGTGGCCTGTGCACAGTACTTCGTTATTTACCTGCACAGCTCTGTAAATCATCTCTTTTTGTGGTGGTCTCAGCATTTCCCACTTCTTGGCCCAGTTGCAGGCGCTTACATGGTGGGAAAATGATCAACAACTCACAGATTTGGTCCTTGCTATTCTGTTTTTTACTACTGTTGAAAGTTAATCTCATATGCTATCATTTACTTAAAGTTGTTAAATGGTAGCCTGAGTTTTAAAAAACCCTCATTTTTGTGCAATAACATGATTCAGCTGCAATGGCTGCTGCAGTAAATGTCTTATAAAAGAGGTCCCTTCCTGAGCTATAGTGCCCATAAATATTAGCTTTATTTTTATAAGTAGTTGCTTTTTCAGCAGCAAAGTAGCTGTAACCATAAAAATGCTTAATAAGAAATGCTTTCTCAGTCGCTGTTTATATGTTTAAACATTTAAAAGAACCATTTTGTATTTCCTGAATAGCCCTCAATATTAAATGTAAGTTCTATGCAATTGTTTTTCCGTAGTTTGGGAGTTTTCTGCAAAATTACTCTGAGCATAAGGCTTCCTATTTTTTCCCCCTTTTCTTTTTTCTTATATTTTGAAACTGATAAGCTGCTCTGAGTGTTAAAGATCTAGATTTTGAGAATGAAGAAACTTAAAGGAGGCTTCATGCACATCCTGTCTGAGCAAGCTGTTCTAGCACAGATGTCACCAAGTGGAATCATGGTGGTTTCAAAACATTTACTGGCTGTTCCTAACTGGTACCTGTTCTGAGTCACCCTGACTCGCTGTTGTGGTTTGAAAATCACGTTTTTGCCCCGTCTTTCCCCCTTGCCCACGTTGCATGAAAATAATAGAGAAAAACTGTTAATTCTGCTAATTATATGGAGTGACATATGAAAGGTTCAGGTGTTTTAGGTGCTTTTCTCCAGCAAGAGGAAGCAACAAAGATCCTGGCATGTCAAATCCCTGGTTCCTTTCTTGGTTGTTCCATGGGTGGAAAATCCCAGCACCTTTCTGATGCTCTTTGGTAGGTATAAAAAGCTGCAAGCATTGCTCGTGCCTCTCTGGAAGCAGAGCAGAATCCTGGTAAATGATTTGTGACTCATCCAGTAGCACTTTTCCATATTTAAGACCTACCCAAGCCAGGAGAAACCTTTTAAGCATAGCAGGCTTCAGAGTGAGCAGAGGCAGCCTCAGTAAGGCTCTGTCATTTGAGTCCAGTCCCAGGGTGTCTTGTGCTTTGCTGGAAAAAAAGGAAATACTCTGACTGAATACTCTGAAAAATTATACCTAACCCTGTTCTGTGAGAACCTCTGTAAGCTTTAACAGAGAGAGAAGGAAATTACTCCTAAAAGTTTCATTTTGTGTGTTGGAATTGTTTATTTTGGAGTCTGCGTTGAAAGGGAATAAAAATGGTCAACAGCTAGGAACTTATCACTTGATAACCAGAAGGCATAGTGAAACTGCAAAACTCATTTCCATTGTCTGTTTGATTTGATCCTATAAAAATCGTGACAATGAACATAAGCAAGCATAATATATTCTTTCATTATGCTTCTGTATTTATTTTGTGTAATAGGCAGAAAAATAAGCATGTCACTAGCAGTTGCACTTTTTAAGAATATTATTGTTGATTGAAACATTTTGAGCAACATTTTGAATCAACATTATTGTTGACTGAAACCTTTTAAAACTAGGTATAGATAGTTGTTTTTCACTTCAGAGGCTTCTGTTTTACATATTCGTGTTTTAAATCAATGTTATTTTCATCAAACGTTGTGATATTTTCTAAATAATACCGTTGAAAAAAACCTTTATTTTTCTGAGTTTCCTTCAGGCACCATGGGAAAGTCAGTAGCTACACTGAACAAGAGATGTAATCAGACAAAAAATAATTTGTGATGTGCTATTAGGTTTCATTTGCACAACACCCAAAAGACTAGCACATAAAAGCTGTGGTTGCTTACATGTTCCATGGTGAATTTTATAGGATCACATCAGGTTTTGTGGTTTCACGGATTCCATATTCTCCCTCTGATTTTTGTGCAGGGTGCAGTAATTGCTGTAAATTCTGCAGAGAATTTGTGATCAGCTGTATTTTCTGTTGTAACAAGGGGACCCTCCTTGGGTGCATTTGCCAGCACTAAGTGTTGGTAGCAAGTCCTTAGGGGAAAAGTTGTTCCTGAGCAGGAGACCAACTCTTAAAATAAATAAGCAGAATAAATAAGTGCAGAAAAGGAACATTGGGGTCATATAGCATAAACCAGTATGAAATGTGCTACAGCTGTACCTCCAAATGTCTTTTAGATGCTGCCTTGGCCACAGTGTGGTGTAAATGAAAATAGTGGAGAAGGTTTCACATATTCCAGTTGCTTCATCATAGGAACTGTGAATTTCCACAGATCCAGTTAAAGTTAGATCTGGTTACAGCGGACACCAGTTCAGTGGAAGACCATGTGTTAGGAGAAAATGTTCTAGTCCAGAATCAGAAATCTTTCTGAAACTATGTCTTAAAATATGCACTAAGCTCCGGAATAGCAGATGCTCTACGCTCCAGATGCAGTGTATGGGAAGAAGTCTGCATTTTTTTGGTTGCTGCTAAAATAATGTGTGTTGCCTTTCAGATTGGAGACACTTTGCAGTTCAGGAAGAAGTTCCCCAGATGGAAGGATGTGAATTATTTATGCAATGTTTATCTCAGGGTTTACTTCCCATCACAACCAATTAAGGCTATTTCATTGCATTAAAACTAACGTTTTCACATTGGGGAAATAATTTATCTAAGGAAAGCTTATATATAGTATCCGCTACTTAAAAGCTTGAAAGCTTCCATCAATCATATAGTCTCAAATTCATTTAAAAATGTACAAGATGGGAAAGTAAAGATATTTTCCTATGTTAGGCCTTGCCAAATTGAATTATAATTAATTGAAATTTAAGAAATTAAGATACTATATTCATGTTTTTCTTCCTACTCAGTAGAAAACAGTGACATTCAGTAGTCCCCTATCACCTCAGTGTTGCAGTCACTGGACAAGCCTCAGCTCATTTTATTCTGTATACCTAGAGCAGAGAAGAAGCCTTTGCTCCCACACAATTGTCTTAAGACTTTTCTTGTATCAGCAAAGATTGAGATCAAGCCTTACAGAAACAGAATTATATTATGAAATGAAATTGTCTGCTTGGTCCATAACTCTGCATTTAAAGGAAAAGCATCTTAAGGGAGCATGCATAAAGGCCAATGTTTAATATGAACAATAGGCCTGCATTTTCTTAATGTTCTAGAGCTTTGTGTGTTATATAAAAGCAGGTTCATCTGAATACGCTCCCTGTAGTTGTGCCTTAATTCGCTGAAGTTTGGACTGAATACTCTTTCTGTTCTCTCTATTTTTTTGCTCAGCAATTCTTCCCTGCAATGACAGAGGGATGTTCTGGGGGGACAGAGCAATTGCTCCTTGCCATCTAATCTGTAAGAATTTTGGCATTTCAGGAGTTCCCACTCAGCTATCCCATCCAGTTATTCTTCCTCTGATATGTTTTGCTAAGACAGCTTTCCTTGTCAGCCTGAGTGCTAATTTTGCTCATAAGGAGTCTTTGCTGATGTTTAGAACAAATTTGCATACCGTGCTTTATTAGAGCAAGCAGGAGGGGCTACCTCCTAATTTTCTAAGGAATTATCTTTGAAGTCCAACTAACAGGTGAGCAAAAATGTCCTATTCCTCATCCACATGAAGACTAAAATGGAGTGTCAGATATTTATCACCATCTTTGCTACATTTCTGAGAGATTTAATAGTGCCCAGAATAATAGCTACGTGCTATTTAAACTGAGGCATTATTTAGCAATTGGTGCTGTCTCAAGAGGATAATTACTCAGAAGTATCTATTTGAAAATTCATCTACTGCTAGTTGTATAAATGTCTACAGTGCCTGAAGTATTTAAATACTGAGAGGCTTTATGATTAAAGTTACCATATTACAATATTAAACAGAGTGGTGGATTTCTATTAATATTATGTGTGCTTAGATTCAAATACTGGTATTCTCTCCGTGACTCAGGGGAATCTGCACCTACTGATAGCATTCCTACTGAGAAAAAGAAAATGGGTACATTGTGTGACCTACAACATCCCCAGGTGCAGAAATGGGTGCTCTCAAGTTGAAAAAGTCCCAGGTTATCTGTGTGCAGCATTGCTGAGTTTGGAGGGGACGTGACAGCCCCTGAAGTGTCTGCTGCCCATGCTGGGCATGATGATGAGGTGCTTTGTGAAGGAGGACAGGGAGTGTCTTCAGTGTCTTCAGTGTTTGATCCATACTTGTGAGACTAATGGGGCCTCTCTTTAACTTTGCTAATTAACTGCAAAGGCACTTGAATGTGTCTTTGAGTAGTCGACAGCCCAAGTGAGCGTTGGGTTTTGATCGAATTGGTCAATGCACTCTAAAATTATAAAGGTCTGATATCATATGCAGACCCACACACAGAGCAGGATCATATAAATCTCATTTTCTAGTTTAACTAGGTTAGAAGACTCTGACTTTGCACATAGAGTAATGAACATTAAAATAGTTATTGCTACTCAAGGAAGTGTTCCTGGAGTCCTTACAGAGAGCTGTCTGAACATGTGAGCTCAGTGCTCAGCAGCAGCAAAAAGACAAAGATTTGAAAATATTAGTGCATGGAAAAATCTTTACTCCATGGTACATATGAATTGAGTGGTTCTGACTGCCCATCCTAAAAAATGCTAGGTATGTCCAAAAAAAATATAGGGCCTTCAGTGACAAGAAAAAAAGATAAATAGTTGTTGTGACATCAAGGCTTGGGAAAGGTGAATGATGCACCCAAGACTCTGGGTGCATGATTACACAGGGCTGTGAAATTTCAACAAAGTTAAATAAATGTTACTTGTTATGCTTCCCAGTATAGCTAAGGTGCTGAGTCCAGAGACAGAAGGTGCACATGCCATACAAAGGACACTTTTCCAGCAGTGTATCGAAGTGCACGAATTGTGGAAGCCCTTGGAAATTAATTTCTAGCAGTCAGCAGTAAGTACAGTTTGGAAAGAGGGTTTTACAGAGCTCTGGACACACCAGTCAAGGATGGTCCTTGTGCAGCTTCCAGGTCAGAAAGGCCTTGAGGCTTTCTGGAAGCTGCAGGGGTATTGCAAAGGGAACAGTTGTCTTTGTCCATGTCTTGATTTACTGTCCATTAGTGCCTGGTGCCTGAGACAGGATACAGAGCCGGATGCACCTGTAGCTGTAATCAAGTGTTTTATGAGGGCTCTCCAGAGCTATATGGCTGCAGGCTGGAGTATTAGACAATATCCATGGCCACACTGCTCTGCACAAGATCTGTGTGGAACATTGTTAAGAAACTCAACAGAAAGAGGGAAGCTTGAAATCATCTAAACCCCATCAAAATACCTTCTGAGCTATGTGCTTAAATGAGAAGGGATGGAGCTGGAAATTATCAGATCAGGCTGGTTTTTTGTAAAAGACTGATGGACATAATTGATGGATCACTGGTGCCACCCGTAGCCCTTGGCTGGAAGGCTGTGATGGGAGATCTTGGGAGTGAAAGGGCCAGATGATAATTGGTGAAGGGAAGGAGATAAACTGAAATACTTGAATTTCACAGTCTCCAGAGATATCAGGTCCCTGAAATGCCAACTCAGCAACTACTGGATGTTCAAAGAAGCCAGTCATGATCCTAAATGTGTTTTGAACTGCTCAGAGTAGCAGAGCTACCAGAAGCTACCAGAGCTGCCACCGATTTCAGCAAACTCTTAACAGCCCTTTGGTGTAAGAGATAGGGATGCTGTCTTTTCTTTCTTTGTCCTTTTCTTTCCCCCATCTCTGTTGTTCTCCTTCCTATCTCTTTCCTCCGTCTGTTCAGTGCAAGCCTGGCACAGTGAGCCCAGACACACTCCCTTTCACAGTGCTGCTGTGATCCTGGGCCTGGCAAGGCAGGGAAAAGCTGTGTCCTGTGCCACCTGGCAGGAGTTACCAGGTGCTGAAGTGGCTGATAACAGCCATTTGCACTGCCTGCTTTCCACGGTAATGAAGTTGCAAGTATCAGTCGCAGAAGCTGAGTTATCTGGCTGTGAACTTCTTTTCTTTTTGCTGTTACATGGTTTTTGTTCTGCAGAAATTAGAACTGGACTCCAGACCTAGATGTAGCCTGTTTCACCTGGTTTTCTGAAGGAGAATGTTTTTCACCAGATTTAATACCATTCATAGATAGTTTTTGTAAGAAAAACCCATTTGCTTACAGAGATGGGGATAAGGCATAGGTGACACTAGAAGACTCAATTGTTTATATTTGAAATTCTTGATCTTTTTTTCTGTACTGTTCTCAACTTTTCACCTATATCTTCAATTGAAAGTTATAAAGATGTTTAAATCATTAGTGTTGCCATGGAGCTGAGCAGCCTGGGTCTGTGCTCTCAACTCAAACCAAGTTTGGCTGTTCAGCCTTACAGACAGGGTCATGTTAACACCTTAACCTACGACCCTTCATACTCTGTTCTACTGACGTGAGTGAGCCAAGATGTTGGATGTTTTTCCCCCAGGAGTCACAGGCCCTGCTGCTGGAGGGCAGGCTGAGGCTCTGGGTCACTGGTGAATACTGGTGTGTGAGCAAGGTAGCTCAACTCTCTCAAGATCAAGCAGGTGACATTACAGCTGTTGGATTCAGGTCACGTTCATCACTTTTCTCTGCAGCTAGAGAGGAGAAGCATGCATCTGTTAAGTGAATGTGGGGATTATTGAGTAAATACAGGCTTTCTGATGTAGGGCTTTAATTACAAACCTGCAATATTTCTGTCATAAATTGACCTAGCAGACTTCTCTTAGTGAAGTGTTAGCATTAGCTGCTGACAGCCTTTGGAGTGTGTGTGTGTCTGACAGGAGATGCTGTGGAAGGAAACTTGAATGTTGGGTTAAAGAGTGAAGCTAGCCAAGGTGGAGGAGGAAAGCTGAGCAAAAACTGAAGTAGGACATGAACCCTCTTTCAGGGACAGCAGACTCTCACCCTTGCAGCAATCACTGCTGCTCCTGAGGTGCTGACACAGGAGTCAGGAGGTGGTGCCTGGACCTAGCTTAAGAGAAGAAATACTGCAATGAGAGTCTGATCTTTGAAATCTGCTGGGGCAGGATGTTTTGTGCATCTGGTGAGGAGGACCACCCCCAGTAACAAACACACATACTAGTGATGTTCGCTTGTTGAGTGAGGAAATTGTTATTTTTCTTAAAAATGAACATTTTTTAATAATTCTCTGGCTGTGCACTCTTAGGTGACTGGTTATGATCAAGGCTGTATGGTTAGAGCACATTTGCACGATTTCTTGTTAGTGTGTATTGTTAACTTTAAAATTCTCTTTGAGATACCTTTCTGGGTTTAATCTTCTTTCAATGTTTGAGTGCAGCATATGCTCACCTTTTTCTAAACCTTCACTGCAATAATAGGAAAGTTTAAAATTTAAATTAGGGTTTTAACTTTCATTCTGTGTCTTGAGGCATGATGCATGTTTAATAGATGGTGGTATATTTGAAAGATCTGTTTGGCAAAATCTTCCTTACCAATACTGAGATTTATGCAAATAGTTTTATCTCAGATTTGTGACTCATAATACATCTTGTTATAAAAAGGTTAAATAAAAGAAATACAACTTTTACAGAACATAGCTAAAAACAGACTCTTGAATGAAACAGTGATTTCTAGGTTAATATTTGAATTTTTAACTTCAGTGCCACAATTTTAATATATTTCAAGTTCCTTGCTCCAAAGCTTACTTTATATTCTGAAGGTGTGCGATTGCTGTAATCTCAAGAGAAGATAAGCATGACATCTGGTTCACACCTGTGGTTTTAGGGATAAGAGCATAGCTGCTTTATGTATTATTCAGGGCACTCTGTTGAAATTGCAAGGAATTTGACTCTTTGAGGCCCTTTGTCGAAAGGTTTTTGTACTTGTCTAAAGTAAACATGAAAAATAGAAGTCTTCTCTCAGTTGGTATTGAATAGACTATTTATTCCAACCTGCCTGCTGCCAGGAGGGAAATCAGTTATGCAGGTTAATTATCAGATTTATGATAAACACTTTACTTGTGCAACTCCCATATTTCAAAAGTTCCACTGGGGCACTTCATGCTGTGAGAGGACAACACCAGGAGAGGTGAATGCACCAGTAGCACATACTGGTGTGGATTTGTGTGGGAGGTGGTACCTGCCCAGCCCTGGCCCTGGGCAGTTTGGGGCAGTTCTCCTTGCTGTGTGAAGGGAGAGGCTGCACCAGTTTGGAGTGTTCCCAGTTCCCATTTGTGTTTGCCAGCACAATCCAGATATCTGGTGCTGGTGGTGAGAGGAGTGGCATGAGCAAGAATTAAATTGGTTGGGCACCTTTACAGCCAGAGACACCAAGAGAGAGGCCAGCAGCTGTCACACTGAAAACCAGAACTTCTCTGGTGCCCATTACACAGGTGAATTGTTTGAGTGTGAGAAGCTGAAGCAGAAGAGATGCTTTCAGAAATACACAGGTGTGAGCCAGACTGGAAATGTGATTCTTGGGCATGCAAACCGTTTCTATGATTAAAATACAGTCGAGGGAAGGGATGAAACTGGCACAAAGCCTGGTTGAGCCGGGACACAACTGGGCACGCCTCCCACCAGGAGTGTGTTCTGAAAGCTGTCCCAAACCAAAGGCTGTGAAATTTGGACTGAAATGCCAATCTAGTGGTGCTGTTGTGTTCTTCAGGACTCCAAAGAAGTCCAACGTTCTTTGCTTTCAACATCAATGGGTGTGTAAGAAATTGGAAGTGTTAAAGCTGAGAGTTGTTTTAGTTGTTTTAGTCACATTACATAAGGTGGTGCCACAAGTGAGCAGCAGCATCAGATGCACCAGGGGAGTCTCAGCATGTCACCTGCAGACAGGTATGAGCTAGGGAGGGGGTGAGAATCAGAGCTGTGTTTCTGTTTCATAGGCATGGAAGAATAACTTGGACATTTAGCAAAGGACCATTATAGAATGTGTTTGCAAACGGGTTTGCAGCTGTGACAGTGGACAGGGGTTTAACTTGAAAAGGCTACACAATTCCCAGCACTTTACTTTTCTGTCAGGTTTGCTGCTTGCCTGACTATTTTGCTGCTTGCTGTGCTGAAGTCTAGTTCATTTTGATTTGTTAGTGTAAATCCAGAATCATGTCCTTAACACACTGGTGCCATTAAGATGGTGTACTCAGCTACTCTCTCTGTGTGTGTCTGCACACTTAAGAAAAGAAGTTTACTAATTTCTTAACACTGCACTCCAGATGTGTGCAGACTTCACTTTCTGCTTGGTAAAATAGTCAGAGGGTAAGGGTAGAGAAACCTAGAAAATTAGAGATAGAGTATAGAGATATTACATCAAGGTTTTCCACCACTGGGGAATTTGGGTAGGCAGCCCATGGTGGGGAAGGATTTCAATTTGAGGTATTTTCAGGAGATCCTGAGTTTTAGAAAGGATATAGTGTACTCACTCCTTGCATATTAAACCCTTTTGAGAATCTTGAAGTAAAACACCTACATTAAGCAGCTGCATTGGAAAAATCCCTCATGTTCCAAAGGGACAGTTGAAACAGAATTAGTGCTGTCCCTGCAGCACAGGCTGTCACACATCCCTCCAGTAATTGCAAGTAACTACTGAGAACAGTGCTGAGCACTCTGTTTGCTCTGCCTTTGGCATTATGATGAGGGTCTGGATAGAGGTGTATTCTGCAAAAGATGAGAAAACCCAGTATTATTTTTACCCTCCAAGTAAGCTCTTGTCCTGGCCTGGTTCTGCTCTAACTGTCCATCTACTTCACTGTTGATAAATAAAAATAACTCTGCAAGTGTACAGTCGGGAGGATTTCACATCCCCTCAGAGATAGCAATGGCCTTTTGCCCAGCAAAATGCTGCTGAAAACGTGCCCCATCTGCTGCATAGCTTTGAATCCAGAGTGAAACTATAAATACCTCAAAATTTGTTCTGAGGCATTTGGAAGTTCATTAAACCTCTTGGAAGACCTTGCCTTCTCCCACTAAAAAAAAAAAAAAAAGAAGAAAAGAAGAAAAACCTATCATCAACAAGAAAAAAGACCACACACAGAGGACATTTTGAATTCCACAGTACAAAAAGAGGAATTTGTGCTAAGATATGAGCTCTCAGAGGAATGAATACTTCTGCTAGTGCATCTTTAAAGTGAATGGGATATGAAATTGTATTAATCACACATGTTAGGAAAAGTATGCTTTTGTGGGGTTTATTCTTCATGTGCAGCTCCTTTGTTTTTCCTGAAGAGCGCTGGAGTATTTTTGGAAGGAAACCCCAGTTCTCTTCATTCTGGCATCACTTCTTGGTGTTTAAGAAAGTAAATGGATTCCTGAAAGATGACCTGAAGTATGGGCAGTTTGGGTATTTTGAAGTTTAAAACTCTTCAGTAGTGTTGTTTTTTCTTTTAGGAAGGCCATGGGAAGCAGATGAAAAATATCTAAAACAGCCACTTCTGGCTGGAGTTTAGAGCTGTCCTGTTCATACAGTTAGTCCATCCAGCTTGTTTTTTGGTTGCTGTGTCATTTGGTGCTTAGCCACTTTCTAAATTGCCTGTTTCAGTTTTTAGCCATTCCGTTTTCAGTTTTTAGCCATGACAGCAGCTAAGTATTGCCTCTAATTTTTCCATTTGTGCAGTTTTAGGAAGCCACATTCAACTCAGTGTTGTGTGTTCCTGCTGGAATATGCCACCATTAGACAAAGCCACTGTAAGTGAGACTCAGAGCTACTCAATAAAAACACAAAAAAGTCTCTGATAGAGGAGGTAAAGACCAGTGAAAGACACCAGTTGGCCTGCCAGAGCCTGGAAGATTCCCTTGGGTGTGAGGATGCACTGCCCTGCATCATTGTGTGCATTGAATTTCTGTGACATCTGCTCGTAAAAGGGATGTGAACCACATGGCACAGAATGGTTTGGGTTGGAAGGAACCTAAAAGACCACCTGATACCAACTCCCTGCCATGTTCAGGGACACCTTCCACCAGATCAGGTTATCCAGAGGCCTGTCCAGCCTGGCCTTGAACACCCCAGGGATGGAGCACAAACAACATCTCATGGCATCTTCTCCTGTCAGTTACAAGCTGGTTGAAGTTGGTACCAGTATTAAGGAGGCAATAGACTCTCTCCATGAGGTACCTGTGTGACTCTTCCTTATTGCAATAGCAACCAAATGAACAGCAACCTCAAAGATCTTTTTCCTCCAACAACACTCCATGTGGTGCTTAATTTCACATGGTTTTCAACTGTGTGTCGTTCTTCCCATTAATTTGAAAATTTTCAAACAATTTTCAAAATTTTCAAACATTTTTTTCATAAAACGTGTGCTTAAGGAAGGGATAGGCAATGACCACGTGAGGAACTGAGGCCCAGAAATGGGCAATGATCAGTGCAAGACAGCAAAACTCTCTAGTAGCCTTTGCAGTCCAAGGGCTAGTTAAGTTGCCACTTCTCAACATCAAAAGACTTGATATTTAAGAAATATTCCTACTTTTATGCAAAAAAATCCTAGAATATTTCTCTCTCCTTGTTTTCATGGGCTTCTTAATCTTTTCAGGAAGGACAGAGCTTTGCATTTTCTAAGGTTTTTTTCCAGGCATGAAGGCAACAGCCACAGTGATTTTAAAATTGCAGTGAAGGTTCTCCTAGAATCAGATCATTCCAGTTCCTTGGACTTGAAGTCAAATACCATCTGTCAGGAGTCTTCTGATGGAAGGGTACAAATGAGCAATACTGTGTGGGGCAATCTTTTAGCCTTTTTTTATTTTTACCTCCTCTCTTTGAATCTCTTCCATCGCTTGGACATGTGGTTCACATCCCTTTCACAAGCTGACTGAGCACTCTCTTGCACCAGTTACCACCCACGTTTCCAGAAAAAGAGCCTCCTAAATTTGTGTGTCTAACAAGATGCTGTGATGTATCTGGATACACAGGTATAATTACCACAGGATGAAGATATTTTAAATATTTTTAGGAGATGAGATGGAAAGGTTCAAAAAAGCCTCCTGCTCGTTATGCTTCAGTTCTTGCTTATGTCTTAGTATTAAAATGTTAGGATTGTAATCTCCTGTGTTTGGAAGGAGGTCAAATATGAAACAACACTTGTAACACAGAGGAAGGAGGATCAGAAACAAGAGACATTGCACTGGGAGGTAATAACCACAGCTTTATAATTCAAGGGTCTTGTGCACTGTGAAAGAGAAGACTTACTGCTGATTTTTTTGTTGGTTTTGAATGATTTATAACATTTCACTTGTGGTGGAGTGTTGCAATCTATGTTGTCATGGAAATTCTATTGAATTTATAGTTCCATTTATCCAAAACGATTTTCCAGACTTCATTTCATGGTGAATCATATGGCTGTTACTTGGAGTACAAAGCAATTGCAAAAAAGTTTCACGTTACGGAAAGCATAAACACTGACACCGTTATTTTCATATTATGGGAATACAAATGAATGCAACATGCAGCTTTTTAGCATCAAATGGGCCTTTCTTGTGTAATGACTCGCTGTGTACACACGAGATGGATTTTCATGTTAGGGATGGGAGAAGGCCTAAGGGGTATTTATTTCTGGCAGTAGAAATCAGGGAAGTTTCTGGCTTGGCAAGGTCCTTCTCTCTTAACATTCAGGACTTAACACTCAAGATACCGAGTGATGTGGCCATGATCCAACAATGCCTGGGAGCCCAGGGTGATGCCAGGAGTGCTGGGTTTCCTCCCTGTTCTACTGAACTGTCACTGGACCACTCACAGGTTCAAATGCTGTGCAGACTTACGGGCAGAAGGTGCAACAACTACCACCCTTCAGGTTGAAAAAGACTCTGAAATTGCTTAGTCTCAATTTAAAGCACAGGTACACCTACTGCGTTGTTTGGAGACAACAAAGCAAGAATTCATGCTTTCTGTTAAAGAAGATGAAAGGGAAATTTACCGTACTTCTGAGGGATATGAACGTCTAAATTGAGTTAAATTCTGGTATTTCACTTGCATGTTCTTGCTCTTCCTGTTGTTTCAGCTCCTTTCATTTTTTTCAGCCTAGCATTGTATTCATTATCAAGTTGCAATTACATTAGGACAAAGTCCCTGTCTGACTCTTTGTTTTGCAATTTTACCCAGCACACTTTTAGGCACTGTAGAATACCAAGTTATGACATTCAAAATACATCTCTCTACCTGCCTAACTATAGTTAAAAATTCACTGATGAATAATAGACTAGGTAGGAAAAACATGCCATTATCTGCTCCTGTTCAGCTTTATCTTTTCAGAAGAATGCAATATACTCTGTGTTATTACATTCAAGCTCTGGTAGGAGAACTGGAAAACATCACGATTTGCTCTTCCCCCTGCCTTTCCTAAGCAGATTTTGAATATGTTATAAATGATAAGTTTCATGGATTTTTTAAAGAGAATATAATGAGAAGTCAAACATTAGACTTTATTGCCCCAGTGTACATCTCACACTCCAGTAAACACACAGACTGCAGGACAGTTATTTTGAATTTTTACTGCTGCAGTGAAGATTACATTATGTCTGTAGAAAATTTTTATTCCAGCCAAATGGATCACATCATCAAGTTCACTGGAAATCTATGCACATATTTAAAGCAGAAGTAAGTTACATGCAAGCTTTCAATTAAGAAAAATCATGTATGATTCATAATGTTAGCAGAGAATTTATTTTTGTGCAAAAGGTTTTAAATCCAGTTGTAAAAGTGGCTGAGAATAATTTATTCTTACAATGTAAGCAGCAAAGACACTAATTAAGAATTAGTACATTCAGTGCTTAACTACATCATTTAAAGCAAACATTTCAAAATTTTTGTTTCACCACTCTGCAAAGAGCTGCAGTCTACCTGTGCTACCTGGGTGTTGTGCTCTTCTGAAAATACTCTCAGTCTCTGAAGCAGTACATAATAATCCACATCACTACTCCCTCTGGGTCTTGCTACCTAATTCATCAAAAAATTGGCTGGTCTAGAAAACTTTTATTTTTTTATGCTTTTTTACCATGCTTTAAATTGCATGGTAGTCCTTGGATTGCTGGAAGGAAATGGGCAGAAAGATAATCCTGATGATCCTTTCCCTTGCACCAGAATTCCTGATTCTGTTAAATATTCTGTACTCCACATCTGTGACAGCACAATGAGCCTTTGTTCATTTTTTAATCTAAAGAGAAATCTGCTGTAGGAGGTTGCACAGGGTGATAGCAGCCCAATTTAAAAGTCTCAATTATTTATTTTTAAAATACTTGGCATCTGTCTATGGAAAGTGTACTTGCTTGGTTTCCAGTCTCTTAGAACTGCTTTGAACTCACTCACATCTTCTGGGATCTATCAAATGCTCATTGTGGCTTTTCTCTCATAAGTGCTGAATGAGTTTGGCCATGCAGTCTGTATTGGATGTAAACTTTCTGTCTTTGTAGTGGGGTAATGACAGCAAAGAGAATGTCATGCACGGGAATGGTGATTTCTGTCTGGGTGCCTGTCATGCCAAGCAGAGAGACAGAGTCTTTTATTTGTGGAGGGATGGTGAGGAGAGGCCATTCATTGGAAGCAGGCTCAGTTCTTGCAAGCCAGTGACATTTCATAATGAGGGTTTAGTCATTCAGAGGCAATTGCACTTAATAAAATCAGAACTGGTCTCTGGTGGGCAGTATTTCTCAGTAATACACACATTTTGGACAGCCTGTCCTTACAACATCAGCGTGGTGGCAGCCCAGTTTGGCATCAAAATCTAAGCACAGAGCAGAGCTTTGCCAGGTCCGGGTAACACCAGGTTTTTGTAGAGGCTGGAAGACCACGGTTGAAGAAGGGTGTTTCTGCAGGTTGTCCTGAGGAGGAGGCAATTTCCTGCCCCCAGGGTGTGGTGCAGGGGCAGGAGGTTGGAGGCAAAGGCTCTCCAGGGTGTAGAATCACCCACTTGTTGGATGTGTGTGGTGTATTATTGTCTAGGTGTTGCTGGCTGGGAATAGACAGACCTGCAGCGCTTGGAAACTGTAATGGTTGGCCACTGGATCTTCCTGGACAGCAGAGACTAGAAAACATGACATGTTTTCTCAGGATGACTGGTGATTATCTCCTGGGTTATGGCAGAGAGAGGGCTTTCTCCCTAATCCTCTGTTTTAAGGCACTTGTAACAATCTGAAGATTTTGCCCTCAGTGATATTTTTTCAGGCTTAAATCTGCTGTACAGCAAATCTCTCTCAAGTTTGAAAACAATTCTTTTATAACATGAAGAGTGTCAAAGCATGAGGTTTTCCCATTAAAAGCAAGCTCCTACTTCTCCCTGCCTTGGTAAAGCTCTGTAGCTGCAGTAGTATTAGTGGTAGCTTTTTAGGATGGAGAGCATCTTCCTGCAGGAAAAGTACCTTTGTTTAACTAGGGATGGTTTGTCTCAGCTTGTCTTTACCACAGTACTGAAAATTTCAAGTTGCTTGGACACACATGGTTTTTATGACATCTCTTTACGAGGTAAATGCAATTACAGTGCCGTGTTGCACATCTGAGATTAAGGAAGGCCATGTAAGCCTTTCCCAGCCTCGTTAGCTGTAATGGGGCTAGATGTGAAAGCCTTGTAAATCTCATCTATTGTGCCATAGAGAACAGGACACTCTTGCCCTCCTGGACCTGTGCCATGGGGAAGGTTCCTTGGAGCACAGTCAGCAGGGATGTGTGGAGCAGAGCTGACTGCACACGGGTAGGGTCACACCACAAGGGGCATTTCAGGCTTTGCTGCAGGATTCTCAGCCTTTAAATTTTTCTAATTTTGGAAAATAGAAGGTGTTGTGGAATCACATGCAAAAATGTACAAAAATGCTGTTGTATGGGGCTGAAATCAGTCAGTGCCACAAATAAGGTTAGTTGTGCAAGCTTGGGTGATTCTTCATTCTGCATTTCACAAAATAACATTATAATACAATCCAAATTTTCTTTAGCTTAAAAGCCTCTTTGTTGAATTCTGTGCTGCTGCTTTTTACATCCCAGGCAGAGACAGTGGAAGTCATTTATATGCAAAGTGCCCCATATATTGTATATACTAATTATATAATAAGGAGTAATAATGAAAATTTTCTAGCATGTTTAGGCCACTTAAGTATGCGGTGAAATTAATTTTACAGTTAACTGTCTTATTCCCACTTTGTACATAAAGAACCTTATCCCACCCATAGAAAATATTAAATTAACTATCTACTGATAAATGCATTCAATATTATGTATATTATGAATAAAAGAACAAAAATACATTGGATACATTTGCATTTTATTGTAAATTGGGGAAAACTGATGAGGCTGTATTATGGAAGAGAACAATATGTGATCACATAATTAGAAAATTGCCATAATGTTAATGCTCAGCGGTGTCCAGGTGTGGTTTTATGAGCAGCCTGAACCATGAGGCTTTGAGGGTGTAACTTTACTGTCTTTTTTATGTTGTTTTTGCAGAGTATGTATGTGTAAATTATATAATAGCAATTCCTCAGATATTGTATTCCTAAAATGTTCCTTCTAGCTGTATGAGCACATAAGGAAGCTACTGTATGACAGATGACAATAATTTTTCATACAGGACAGTTCCCCTTGACGTGATGGATGCAGAGAGAGCAGCCACACTCTCTGGAAAAACACCAGGGAGCAGTGGTAAAATGCTCCAGTGTGTATGGTAATCAAGGCAGAGTGTGGTTCTTGATTAGGCTATGAGATTGAGCTGCAAAGATGAGGGATCTGAGTGAAAAACTCTTTTACCAAAGCCCTTTGCAGTGGTATGCGAGAATGTATTGTAAAAATTAATTTCCTTAAAATGCTGTGAGCAAAATTGATCCAAAATTATTCTGGCATATGCTGAACTCACTCAGTGATGCTTTTCTTCATAAACTCCTGTGAGGAATATATTGTGAAATGTTTTATGTAAGGTATAGATAATTTTAGACTTTATTTTAAAGAGGAGCAAAATGTAATTTGTGAGTGTTTTGCCAGGTTTGGTCTGTGCTGGCTAAACTGAAGTTTAAGTAATTCTACCTGAAACAAACTGTTTCTAATTTCTACATCAATGAATGGCTGTACCTTGCTCTTCATTTGTTCAGTGCACAAGTTGTCAGAATCTGGAGGCACTGCCACCTTTGTGAGATACTGTCAGCATCTGTGTGTGTGCTGTGAGTATGCTGGAAATAGGAAGGCCAAGGAAGGGGAGGAAAATTGCTTTCAAATTGTATAAAGGTAGTGTGAGTGTCAGTTTTTTTCATTTCTTTGTGGGCTATTTGGAGTGTGGTCTTCCTCCTGCTGAAAAAAGTATCTCTACCTCTGAATGCTCTGACCTTCATGTTGGCCTTTTCCCTATGTGGGGGTGTTTTTTTAACTGTATAATACTGGCAAAGCCCCTTTTCACTGCAGACAGTGTACGCAGTCAGAAGCCTGGGAATCAGTAAATGTGAGTGGGAATATATCTGTGCAAGATAAAGGGGTATAATCTCTCTTGGCATGTACAAAATACTGGGAAAACAGTGCATTTGTGAATACAGTAGGATGTGTCATGCAGCACTGTTTTGGAAAAACCCAAACGAGTGTTTGGGTCCTGCAGACAGACTTGCTGGAGGTCAGAACAGCACTGTGTTGGAAGGCATGGGCAGTCTCAGCTAGACTTTACTTCTCCCTCAAACTATCTATGAGCTGTGTGCCTACCTCTTACCATCACTGAAATGCTGTGAAAAGGGCAGGTACTGGTGATGGGCAGCAGAGTGACTGCCAAGGGGTCCATTCCCATTTCATAGCCAGGAACAGATTTTGTGTTTTCTGGCATTAATGAGCACAAGTGAGCATACATATCAGCCAGCCAGTGCTGGTTTGGGTTGTGAAATCCATCTGGAAGATTCCCTGAATGGCCACGGGAGCAACTGCTGTGGAGTCCAGTCCTTGTGCTCAGCTGTCACCCCTGGGCATGTGGTTTTAATTTGTGTTGTGTAGGGTACCTGCACAACAGATGTTACCAGCAGTGGATTTGTTCTGTGACCATGTACACACCTGCATGGGGCAGTGTTGAGAAGGGAGCACTGCACGCTTTAAGCCAGATCCACTGGAGCAAATCTTGGCTTATAGTGATGGACTAACACTAGAGGCTTCTTTTGGAATGGAGGGGTTGAACAACTACTGGAGAAGCAGCAGTGTGTTCAGGCACTGGCAGAAGTGGGAGCTCAACTGCTGTGGGAAGTGGAACAAGAACCATACAGGAAATTAAGAGCACGAGCACCCACAGGTTTTGTAGGTGCCCTTATTCATGGTATGTGTGTAGTGGAGTGGGATTGTTTACCAGCAGAGTGTATAGAGGAAGCTGTTCTTGGTCCTCTTCTATTTGTGTAAGTCCAACACTTGTTAGTTTGAGGTAATCATTGTTCTCACCTGCTCTTACTTTGGGTTTCTGTAATTATTAATATTTATTATTCATGAAAAAATGACATCACTGTAATTGTTGTTATATCTGGTTTTGTCTCATACTTTTGCAGAGTACTAACACTTCGGAAATAAAAGTCATGAAATTTAACTGAAGACAGGGAGAAGTGTGACCTTAACTGATAGACCTGAATATCAGAGGCTCATAAAAATGCATTGCTATGGAGACAGACTTTTATCTTACAAATTACTTTAGGAGTAAAGGAATAACTCTAAACATCGAAATCCTTTTCAAAATTCTCTATGGAATTTGAGATAAATATGTTTAGCACATTTAACAGAGCGGGAGATGAGCCTTCAATGTGCAAAGAAGTGAAGAGATGCTGGCAGAAAGCACAAAGTTTAACATCTGAACAGACTGGCCATGCTGTTTACTTTTGGATTTGATATTAAAATGCATTGCATCAACTCTGTTCCCTGCTTACTGTCCCAGCAGGGCAGTCATGCTATTAATCAAGATGCTGGATAAACAGTATTGTTGAGCAGAATTCCTTTATCTCCGGTTCATAACACCAGGTTTACATAGAACATGTACGCATTGCATCATGTGAAAGCTGTATGAATCAACACTAATGTGATTCTGTTGTTGTTTTTAATTTTTGCAGATGCAGATTTACTTCTACAACCCTGATGACTTTGACAGTTTTGGAACAGCAGTTCTAGAAAACAGGGTGGTAGGAGCCATGGCCGTGTTTTTTCAAGTAAGTTAAAACAAAGACTATATCCATAAACCAAAGTGTTCACCAAGTACTATCTAATTCATTGAATTATTTCAAGCTTAATGGATGCATCTGTTTTCTTGTTCCCACCTGTCTAAGTGAAAGATATTTCATATTGTCTATGTGTGATTTAAAATGTAAATAAGTATATTTAAAAACATAATGAAAAATTTTGCCTGGATTGTTCTGACTTTATAGCTACTCTACAGATGCAGATTGGAGAACACATTTATCATGGAACTTCCTTTGCTGCTGAAGCACATTGCTGCAGTCCCTGGAATACTAACAAACCAACACCAACTGGTTTTGTTTAGGGAAAACTTAAAATTCAAATGTAGCTTGAGAGAAAATTAATCAATACATTTAATCAATCTTATCTGTAGCAGCTTCTTCTAAATTGTCATAGTAGCAAGTTCTTGAACAGAGCAGGTTTCCAAATGAGTGAATTTATGCGTCCACTTGTTTGAAATTCATCCTGAGAGACGCAGATCTGGGGCTGCTGGGTGAGCTCATTTGTGGTTCCACACACTCCAAATCTGCGGTGCAGGGCAGGGACACAGCTGGTGATGGGAGTGTCACCTGTGGCAGTGGCACTCAGCAGTGTGAGCTCCTTGTCACCTCCTGTCAGAAACGGGTCTTACCTTTCTGAATTGAGGGTGAATAGCAGAGAGGGAGCTGGAGCTGCTCCACACCACCAGGCTGTCACAGGCACAGAAGTAGCTAATGAAGATTTGAAATGTCTTGAGGTCTTGCTTTTCAGAAGAGAGGAAAGGAGGCAGGGAAGAGCAAGGGAAAATGCTGATCCTTTGTGAGGTTTCACACTAGTTTTTACTGAGGAAGAAAGTGATCTTGCTGTATCTTTATGAAGCCAGATAAAAAGGAATATGGAAGTACTCATATGTAAATACCTCCCTTTTTCTTATGATGTTAGAGTGACAAGCCTGGCTCTGCTGCTCAAATTAAGCAAGGTTGTCTTTTTGCATGACACTGATTTTGATCAAATGCTTTGATAAGGAGAAAAGGACAGATCCTTGTATTGCATAAATTGCTGTAACGCTGCTGACATCAAGATAGTGGAAAGGAGGCATGTTAAATTCATCACTGTTGGATTCTGAGCACTTCTGTGGCATTTCATATTAGGGAAAAGTTGGTGGAGCTGTGATAATTTACAGTGGCATGGCATGATGATGATTCCCCAGACTTCTTAATCTCAATGTACTACAGGAAGCTTTGGGCAAGTTGTATTTGGCCATACGAGACAGACATTTAGAAGCACAACAACCAAAGGCTGGTTCATAGCACAGTGAAGGATTGTGGGTTTGCTATGTGCCGTGTCAGAAGGAGTGTGGGTTTGTGCCCTGGTGTTGTGGCATCATCTCTCTGAAATTTAACTGCTGAATTACCCTGGAGGGCTCCCCATCAGCCATGTGAAGCACTGCCCCACATCACATCACTGTATTCCCTAAATACTTTTTTTTTACAGGATCTTAAAATTGTGGTGGGACTGTGTTTGGTATTCCCCACCTGCAAAACCAAGTGCTGCACTTACTGTAAGTCTCTCTTTGCACAATTCCAAGGGAGCCATGAAAGTAACTTAAAATAGTGTATTATGCTGTTAAAAACCCCATCTTTGATTGTCATAGACCTCAGGCTTTTCAAGACCCCAAGTGAGTGTTGTGGTCCCCTCAGGGAAGCAGAAATCTACACTATTTGTCATTTCCAGCCCTGCTGGCTGCAGGACATGAGGCTGTAAAGTCTGGATGATGCAGCTGGGCTCCTCTGCTCTGGGAGCTGTGAAGTCTGAGGCCATTACTGAGGAACACTCTCTGATCTTTTCCAGAGAGTGGGGTCAAGGTAATTCTTTGGCAAAATGACCTGGGGACAACTTGTTTTACGGCTGCAAGGAAATGGTTGGGGGGGTTTGGCATATTTTCCTTTTCCTTTGGGTTGAAATGAGAAATCAGTGCTGTGTTGTTAAACTTGTGAGTGTATCAGGTTTTCCTTCTGGGCAGCTTTGCTCCAAGACAGAGAACAGTTGAGGAAGATTTGTAAAGCTCAGAGTCCCCAGTCTAGAAGGGCATGTGCTTAATTCTGGCACCTGTAAATAAACTTTAGAGATACCAGTGTGACAGCTGCTATTTTGCCCATCATGAGGATTTTTCAGAACTAGTCCCATAGGGCTTGAATTGTTATACAGAGGGTTAACATAGGGTTATTAATGGATGATGATGATGATGATGATGATGATGATCCTTTGCAGATCGCTGCTGTGTTTGAGCAAGGTGCTGTTTTAGCCCCCTCAGCTGTGTATCATGTGCTGGATTTGTTGATCTATGACTTGGGAAAACCTTTTTCTTGAGAAATACTTGGTGTTCCCTGAGCCTTGCTCCCCAGGACTCCATGCAGATAAACTTGCTATGGCTAGTATTTCATGCAGCTAATTTAAAGCTGTCTTTTAAAATTGATTCCTAGTGACTTTTGAATGAAATGTCCCTAAGATGTCCATGGTCACATTTTGATTGGCATGTTATGTTGTTCAAGTACTACCGCTTCCTTTTTTACAAAGCTTTACTCCCATCTTGAACTCATTTACCTAGAACACAGCTTTTAAAAATTGTAGCAAGAGAGGTCGTACTGTTTTTTACAAATGCATTGAAAACTGTGTTATGTGTGCTTTTCTATGTAAATCTTTTAACATAAATTATTGGATACATTTGCCATTAAGACTTGGATTTTTGCTAATGTGGTAATGCTGTGTTGGAATGAACGTGCACAACACTGGCTGAGTTTATTGTCTGGCAGGTGTTTTTTGTTTGACTGATGTTCATAAATGTTCCTTTGAAAATCAGGTTCTCTAGTGAGTGAACATTATACTGAACTATATAATTATTGGTGAAACATTAAATAATTAAGTACCCTCTTTCTTCCTTTTTAAATAATTTAGCTTGGACTACACAAGAATTTTCCTTATTGAATTCATTATTTCAGGGCAATTTCCAGGTAAAATACATTGGTTCTGAACTTGGATAATTGAAGCATTTGGAATTTTGTTGTAATTAAAGCTGTGCTTTTCTCATTACTTTCATTTTAAGCTCTGTTGATAAATGCTATTTCTGTTTATGTGCTGCTGGTTAGTTGATCTGACAAAAAATTACTAAACTAAGGAACAATTCTTGCAAATACAAACTGCTATAACTGCTCATCTCTGTGTGTCATTGTGGATGGACTCTGAGAAGGTCTCACACAAAATAGCACTGTGGGGACTCTATAGCAGGTATTGTCAATTTGAAAATGAGATGAGCAGGCCTGAAATCTCTAGCTGGATTTTCTTTGTTGCTAAAGAGAACTCATTTGTTATTTTAGCAAAAATCCAAATCCCCTGGAGGCAAAGGAGAGAATGCCAAAGTGACAAATGAGACCTTGCCTTCTGACAGGTTTTTCAGGAGAACACATTATGGCCATTCCTTTCAGTGTTGCAGTGATTTGGTGTTTCTGAGAGTGAAGCTGGTACTGGTGGGGATGTTCAAATTGACAAGCCCATCACCTCCTGCTGACAGCACCTTCTTGGCTGGCAGGAAAGGCTCCTGGATTTGCAGGAAGGGTGGTGATGGTTTGTGGTAATCCCAAATGGAACACATGTAGCAGGTCCCAGTGCAGCCAGGCACCTCAGGCTTGGTTTAAATGATCCTGACTTGGATAGTTGGTGCACGTGTTCCATTCCAGCCCATGTGAGATCCAGCCTGTAGTTAATGATGTTAATGATGCTCTGGGCCTGTGGAAGGCAAGGCCCAGGTCTCTCATGGAGCCTGAGTCATCTGTTCATCATACATGTAATACATATTTATAAGTCACATTTAAAATGAGTATTTACTTGGATTAAATGCATTCAGACATATTGCACAGCTCTGTTTTAACCATCTAACAATATAATTCATTGCATACTTCACTACTTGCTTTATTAAAGCCAAACTTGAAAGTGTTCAAAACAAACATACTGCTTTTGCATTTGAAATATTCATCTTTTAGTCCTGCAGTAGATTCATTATGGCAGAGAATACTTCATTCCTTGATTACTGCTGTGAAAAGGCACAATACTGATTCCCTAAGCACTCATCAAATATTCGATAGCTCAGAAATTCAGGAGGAGGTGATGGAGTTCTTGTTTCTACCGGGAGGGCATATAAATCTATTTTATATTTGCAGAGAAAACCGTCAGTGATTAGTTACTGTGTCTCAGGTACTCAAACAAATCATCTCTAAAGAAATTAAGTAAAAATGAATTTTAAAATAACTTTTAGCAATGCTTTCATCATTAAAATTAGCTCCATAATGATGAGTGATGTTGATACCTCGATCACTCAAGAGCTTCAGCAGTGCAGAGCTAGATTTTTAAAGGTAATTAGGTACTTGGCAGAAAATGTGCAAGTAGCAGTATTTTTAAAAGTACATGGAATAAAAATTAAGGGTTTACCTGTCTGTAGCTGAGTTGCCTTCCAATGCTGACATATTTTTGTAAGTTTGTTGAAAAAAACTACTCTGTAGCCCTTTTAACTTGTAGATCTATGTGTGTATTATTTGCATATAAATGTCTTTATATTTACTAGTTGCTCATGTATCCAGAGATTTGTTCTTCAGTAAAATGCATGTTTGTGGCCTTGCTTTTTGTGCAATTGTTTTGGTAGTAGTTCTTGGTCTGCTTCATCACATATGATTAATCACTTATTTTTCACAGGGGCCTAAATGAGCTGAACACAGAATAAATTGGTGGAACACCGTCAAAGCTATTGAATATTTGCAAAAATATGCTTTTTAAATGTATATTTCTCAAACAACAGAGTTCAATTTTTACCTTCCCTTGGAAGCCTTTTTGTTCCCTGTTCTTCTCTTTCATTAGCTGTTTCATGTGTTTGCCACCATGACAAAATAGATTCAGTGAATAAGTGATTTAAATACAGTGACTGTTGAGAAAACCCCATCCAGTTGGAGGCAGGGCCCCATGTCCCCATCTCAGTTCCTGGAAATTCCCTGATTCTGCCTCTCCTGTATTCCAGTGCTTTTTGAAGGTCTGAGCAAAACTAATTTGATTTTGACAGTGAGAATGGAGAGAGAGGTGCGGACTTTTCTTGGAACATGATATCCACCTACATGAAGCCTAATCAGTGCTCCAGTGTTCAGACACTATCTTAAAGGTGATTTGCAATAGTGAGAATAACACATTAACATGCAGAGCATCATCCAGAGTCATTGAGAGACTTTTCATTTATTTTAATAGGCTTCAGATAGATGTAAAGAACTTAAAATTGAATTACAGTGTTAATTCTTTTAATGATTACATTAGAACCCATGGGGTTTTATTAATAGTAGCTCATGAATACTAAACCTGTTGTTATTGATTAGCAGTGTTATTTAGTATCAGTACAGGTATATTTTTATTATCTTCATACCATGAAGAGATGTACAGCTCTTATTCAGTAGCTGTATACCAATAACTCTCTGTGTAAGTGAAGACAAGCAAAACAATTTGAAATGTATTCTTCTTTATTAAGTCCAGTTTCTCAGCATTTTGAAATGTTGCTGTTGTTTGAAAACATTAGTTATTACTAACAAAAGCAGTACTGGGGCTTTTAAATGGTTTAAAAATAGGTTAGAGGTAGAAAGCAGCTACTGTGACACATAAAGACACAGCCAGAGTAGGTAGATGTGGCCATTACAGCACCAAGAGTACGTTTTTTTCTGAGAAACACCTTGTACAATACATGCCACGGGGTACAGTCACATAAGAAGCATCTCTGGAGCAGAAAAAGATTCTCCTCATTTTCCAGCAAATAAGCGGAGATAAAATTGTCAAAAGTGATTTTGTGTCATGGAGAATTTAAATACAAAATTTTGAGTTTCTTAATGTCTGTTAGATTTGAGTAGAGTTCGGTATGTCAGTGTCACAGACCCACCTGCTGAGGTGTTTTTAGCCAAAACATGCAAGTTTGGGTGCCTAATAACAAGTGCTTGTGCTGATCAAACAACTTCCTCTGAAACTGTTTTGATTGGAGGAGGATTTGGGTAGAAGATAAAAATTCATGGAAACTGTTTCTAAAATAATCTCTTCCACCCTTTCCATTAAAGAAAACAAAAATATTTTTTTAAACTATGCCCAAAATTCTGATTTTTATTTCAACTTATGTTGAAAGTTTCTTAGGGGAATATGAATATTTTTTGAATATTTTATGTAAAATAAGAAAGGAAAAGGAGAACAGATGGGGAATAACTCTGAGAGTAAAATATATATCTATATATATCCAATTTTGGTGCTTATTAAATTTCCAGTGCTTAACAATGAGACTTCAGCTTTATTCTGAGCCATACCTCTGCCCAGATTAGTCATGTTTCACATGACATTTAATAGTAAAACTGCTGTTTACGGCAGATTTTTTTATTTTGTTTTTAAATTAAGGTTTCTTGCAGTAATGTTCCTCATCCTTTATTTTTGGTACATAAATGAGAAGGCTGACTCTTGAGAGCACTTTGCAAACAATCCCTGATGAAATCTTGAGTTTAGTAGAGAAGCTTAAAAAGGTTTTTAGTTGTGGAGGACGAAGCAGTTGTGAGAAGGGTAGAGCTGCATCCCTTCATCAAAAAGGAGGGCAGGTAAGAGTGTAAGGAAGGGGCAGACTGCAGGTGTGAGCCCTGGGACCTTACTGTGAGCAGTCTGGGGAGCAGAGGGAGCTGGAAGGGCTCTGTGAGCCCAGCAGTGTTCATCACTCAGTGCTGCAGGACTCTGGAAACTCCTTGTGAGTGAGCTGAATTGCACTGAAGAAACAGCGGCCCTTTCACCTGTGGGGGTTTTTGGTACCAGATAAGCTTCAGTTCTCCAAACTTTCAGTGCATTGAGAGCAGCACTGAGACACAGCTCTGCTGCTGGGTCACTGTGCCTGGGATTCCCTCGTGTCACGTCCCGAGCAAACACGAGCAGGGTTTGTGCCTGTGCGCAGGGTGGGCTCGGCGCTCGCTCACACGGCTGCACGCTTGCCATGGCTTGTCATGAGAAGGAGTCGTGTGGCTCAATCTGTGAGCGTGAAGAGCAGAGGTGTTCACACAGCAGCCTGAACATCCTGAGCAAGCCTGCTTGGAGGAGCGAGGTACAAATGTGTGAGCGAAAGGGGGGCTGGATTTGGAGGCACAGACTGACAGGGCGGCTGAAACAGATCGTTCTTGGAAGCAAACACATCGTTCCACTTCTGCTTGCCTGTGTTCTGCCAAGAGGCATTTGCAGTCTCTAGATCATGATGGCTGCAACCTGCTGTGTTGAAACTTTTCTATCCACAGGCTGACTGTGCAGTGTAGAAGGGTAATTTACCTTATGTGCACTTGTCTTCTTCAGTGCCCAAGCAATCGTCTTCCTTTCCCTTCTTCTCCTCACTCTGTGGACTTGTTCATGGCATTTTCCACTAAGGCAAAAAGTCTGATGACCTCCAAAATGCAATACTTTCAATTAGAGCATTTTTGTTAGGTTGAGTTTTAAAGGATATGGGCAGTACTGAAAGCAGTGCCATGCAGTTCTTTTTACAGTACAGAGCAAAATACCAGAACACACAGAGAGTCTTTGGCTTTTATTTTTTTATATCTCAGACATATCTAGGGAAATGAATTTCCAAAGCATCTAAAAAATCTAATTGAAGGTAAAAATTAGAATTAGATCCCTTTTTTCCCCAAATGCACTGTCAATGCTTTGTTAGCTGCGAAGTCTGAGACCACAACTCACAACTTGTGCTGTCTCTGGTTTGGATGCAGCAGCAAGGAGTGGGGGGGATAACAATGGGAATGGATTACCAAGTGACTTCTGCTTTTTGTGATAAATCACAGTCCTTTGGTCCAATTTATTTAATGGAAAGATCACAGGTATTGATGTTAGGAAGGAATTGCAAACTTTCTTGTTGTTGAGAGGACTTGGACTCCAAATTTCTGCAATGCTGCAAATACAAAAAATGCTCTGCACATTTTATGGGCTTTGTCCTCAATGTCTTGAACTATCAGTCATAACCACTAATGAGAGCTGGTTGTATGTGTTGCATGGGAATAGGTCTCTGTGCTCTTCTGGTTTAATGTTCATTTGAATGTTAGGATCACGGTCTTTCAGTTTACAGCATTGTAAATGTTTTTGACCTGCAGGTTTTTTGCTTTCTGAATGATTCTTAATTGATAAATGTATTGAGATTAATCCCAAGCAGGATGCCATTATTAACTTGCTTCATTAAATTACATACCAACCTGTTAGCATTAATCCTCATAACTGTCCCCTTGCATTTTAGTGTTTTTATTTTAATTACTTGCTTCAAGAACTTGATCAGCATGCATTTGTGTATTCTTTTCTTCCCTTTCCTTTCTTTCACCCTTGATGTTCATAAGTGGAATCAGTTTAGGAATATTTATAGTGTCTAATGTTAGCTTCTTAAACACAGTAATTTACTTCTCCGTGATTTAAAAATATCCTGTCTAAAAAAAAAAATAAAACCAACCAAAAAAACCCCAAAACCATTTGTAGCCATGCCATAAAAATATTTAAATTTATAGAAAATGTCTTGTGGAGGTTTCATTACTAGACTCCTCCTGAAAATGACACTTGGATGTGCAATATGTAAAAATTACAGTTGTCAGCCTATAATCTCACCCCTTCTGTGGTTCAGGGAGATTGAGACACAGGAAATCTACTGATTATAATCATTGGACTGAAAAACAAATTAGTTCCCTAACTACAGTAGTAGTTTTTGCATTTTGGTCTCTGTTGTGCATTGTTGATGCATCACTTGGTCACTTTTCAAACATCGCAAAGCAAACCTAGAGCTTGGAGAGTGGAGGGACCCCCATCCTCCTGCAGGCTCCATCACTGCTTTAGGGAAGGGACAAAGCTCCTCTTTGTGTCTCTGAGCATTGGGAAGATATAAAATGTGGCTTGTTTGTAACTTTGTGATAGCAGTGATTGCTTCATCCCTGTCCTTCTTACATGTCCCAAATCTGGTCCATTTTTACTTGACCTTTTCTTTAAGAAGGAGAGAGAGAAGCTGTAAATAAAGAATCTATTTTTTTGCTATCTTATGTTTTCAGAGAGTTTTGCTAAAATTAATCTTAGTTACAGATTCACAGGAGATGTAAAATATACATTCATCTCCTTTCCTCTCCTCTCTCCCAAGCAGAACAGTTGCCTCTGGGAAGTCCCTGCTTTCTCCCAGTTTTTAGACATCCAGCCTGGATTCCAGGAAGGCTTTTTTTATGCCTGTCTGCCCACTTCATTTTAAAATTTAATTTGATTTTTTTTAACAGGCTCTGTATTCATGTAGCTCTCTGCCCCTTTTGTCTTTTAGAGGATTATAATATCAAATTACAAATTACATGTGGTTTACATTCATGGAACATAGATGGAGGAATCTAACATCTGAACCAGGAAACTCCAGTTCTCCAGTCCACAGTTGCCCAGTTCTGTGGATTTTTGACCAGGATTTGTGTAACCCTTAGAAAGTTACGTCTAGTTTAGCCCTCAGTATCTTCCATGAAACTGCAAAGTCTTCCTATGTCTCTGGTTACCAGTTAGTGTTATGAGACATTTTAAGCAAAGGTGAGCACAGGATCTATTCATAAATGATTGCCTAGTTTCACTTTGTGCCATAAAAGAGAGATTGGTTGTAAAGTCTGAATATATAAAATAGATGGGTAAAATTGGGGCTTCCTTTCCCTTTCGATCTCCTGGCTCAGATGCAAAAGTTATTAAATACAAGCTGTTCTGCCTGAAGAATTATTACTGTAGTTCTCAGCTCTAACAGTGCCACGTTTCTCCTTGTATTGGCAAGAATAAACAATACAAGGCTCAGACAGAATTTCCTGGGTAGCATACCAAATGTTCTGGAAAACCTTCTCGGACAGCAGCTGATACATTTTTAATACAAATAAAACATAATTCTTTAGTCTTGCTCTAGTTTGATCCCTAAGGTGGAAAAGTATAGGGACTATGCATAATTGATGTATTTGTTTGAAGTGTTTGGCCGGATACTCCATTCACAAAGTCTCTTTTTGTTAATAGGTTGCTGTGAGATGTAAGAATCACTTAGGGCTCTCTTTGTACAAATAAATGGAACGTGTCATTTTTTGTACAGTCAGTGAGGTGGTTACGCAGTGATCCTGACTGTGTCTTTGTGCTGCCCACACCGTTCAGCCTGAGTCAAATCACAGAGCAGGTCTGGCTGAAATGTCAGGATTTTCCCTGATCAGAAGTGATGGGGAAGCATAAAAGCATGCAAGGGAGAGAAGAGGATGGTTGGGAGCTTTCAGGGTCGCAGGGATTGGTGTCAGGTTGGTGTGTCAGTGTAAGCACCACCCTGGTTGTTACCAATGATATGTGTGGTTTCTTGTGCATTCCTAAATGTTAAACGTGATGCAGGAAAATATCCCTCAGTAATTTAATTATCATCTGTCCTAAATGACTATAAATCCAGTGTTAAAGGTTACTGCCAGAGGGCTCAGTTGTTGCTGGGTTTTGTCATCTGCAGTTTCTGTGCTGCAGGATGACTGTGGGAGAGATGATTATTGAGGGCGTTCTGAGCCCATGATTTTCATTGCAGAGGTCAGAAAAAAGGCAATGAAAGTAAATCATAATCTAGTCTGGTCCCTTCTTGATGTCTTTGTACAGATGTAGACATTTGTATGTATAACTGATGGTTTAGCTGATAATGCTGATGGCAGATCACCCCCAAAATAATTCTGCAGCTGAGGTGGCAGCTTGCCCAGAGCAATCCTGGTACCTGATGTTTTACCTCCTATGAATCTAAATCAGAAATCTTCAAGTTTATGGGATGGAGTTGAGGCTGTGTAAACCTGGGAACCCTTTTAGAGAATAACTTTATAGTAGCTTTCAGATGTATCTTCTACATCTGGGATTCACTGAAAAGCACACTAATTTGACTAAGGTGATGAGTTCCAAATGACCTCAGTGGTCCTGGTTTGAGTAATTTAAACCTCCCTTTGTTTAAAGTTCAGGTGTGCTGGTATCAGTTTCCAGAACAAAACCAGCACAGAAGCTGGGTTGTGCTCTTATGCTCTGCTAGAGATAGGTGAGAGTCAAGAGTGCAAATCACCATCTTATTCTGTGCAGAAAAGTGAAAAGTGTTAAATAAAGATTGCCTAAATCTGTTCAGCACCTCTGAGCAGTGAGTTTTGATGCAGCAGGATTTTTCCTATGAGCTTATGGTGTTTGCAGCTGCTTCACAGCTCTGAGGAGCCAAGGAAAAGCTGTCTGGCTGACACCATCCGAACAGTATTTAGCTGCTGATTGTAACTGTGCCATTTCTGTGCATCAAAAATGCATTGAAATGTGGTCATTATCACATCTAAAGAGACTTTCTGCGAGAGGGTATTGGTTTTGCAACATCTCTGCTGTATCAAATGAAGCCTAACTGGAGATTTGGCAAAGTGTTCTTTATGAGTAAAGTAAAATGATGTACCACATTAGAAAGGAGCTTCGTTATTAGAAAGCTCAGTCTTGCTCCTGATGAAATGGATTTTTTTCACCGTAAAATTCATCTTTACTTGCTGCAAGAATATTGCTAAAAGAGATTAACTTTGGATCTCAGTGTATTTTATAGTGTGTCTCATGTTATTTTAAGGCTGTAAATATATTAGCTGATCTGTAAGCTTCACTTAAGTTACTGCTTTCTGGGTTTTTGAAGAAATAGGATCATGGTTATGCAGGAATGAGGAAGATTGAATTAAATCACCCCTTTTGATATTTATTTTCCCTTGGGATCATGATATCAAATCAATATTTAAAACCAGCTTTATGGGTAAGTGTTGATTAGAAAGCAAAGCTCCATAACCTTAATAGCTAAGCTAGCAATTTTTTTGGTGCATTTTATCTATGGTTTGTATGGCATTATCCATATGCCTGTGTAAAAAGTAAGAAAATAATTTTATTATTTTCTTACTCCTTCCTCCCCCCTGCCTACCTTGCTATCTGGCAAACCTACTTTATCATATCCAGATCCTATAAAAATATCTAACATAATTTGAAAAGCTCTTGTGTGAAACATGATTAGACTGCATCAATCACCTTTCAAGGATTTTTTTTCCTCATCATTTTGTGTTCTAAACTGCTAAAATCACACTCTTTTATATCCTCCTGCATTTCATGGGAGGCATGAACAGACAGATAGTTCCTCATCTTGGGTGAACCAGTCTTATTAAGTGCTCTCCCAAAGTGCATACCAGTCAAATTAAGCTTTAGGTTAACGATTTGGAATGCTCTCCTCTTGCCAACTCATTACTAGTGATACAGCAGAGCAAACTGTTGCCTTCTGCTATTCCAGATATCTACAGAGATTTATTACATTTCAGATAATAAGCTTACCTTCCTAATAGCATGCAGCCCACCCTGCCTTATGGCTTGACTTGCCTCTGCTCATAACTTCAGCAGAGAATTAAGGCCAGAAGTAAAGCTGGCTTTTAAACCTGTCTGGGTAGAGCTGTTTGGGGGTCCCTGTGTCATGGATGGGAACATCCATCATTTTGGAGTCTGAACTCACTCATTATCTAGACCAGCTCTGCATTACCCTTCAGGCTGATACCAATCCCTCTCTATGGACAGATGGTGGTGGGAGAGGAGGGTGATGCCTGGGCAGGTGGCACCACCTCAGTGTGCTGCAGGGCCATATGGGCACTTAGCTTTTAGAGAAACTTGGTCTGTGCATGCAGTACAGCTGGCTGCTACCACACCTGTCTGATAGAGTTGTTGAAAGACTGTATAAATTCATGCTGAGCTGTGGAGATTATCTCTGTCAGCTGTTCCTGTGTCAGAAGCAATTTTTTTAAATGCTGCATTTGTGTCCTAAGTGCCCAGCCTATGTCTGCCTTTTAGAAAGTGCCCACTTCCTTCCTTCATTACTGCTTGCATTGCATCTGAGACATATAACTGAGTCATATAGTGTCTTGCCCCTAAAAATAGGAGATTTTTTAATGCCTTCATTATCATGCCATATATATTTGCTGCCCCCCTTAAGATCTGAGTGTAGAGAGCTGCAAGTGCAGGTGCATCCTACCAGTGTTCTGGGGGTACAGACCAGCCTCCAGGGAACATAGGATGCTCCAGCACGAAGCTTTTGGGCTGTGGTGCTTCTCTGGAAAGCCTCTCATTCTCACAGCAGCCAGCAGTGCAGTGCTCCTTGTGTGCTTGTTACAGCTGGGCTGCAATTCCAACTGTGCTGGGTCTCAGGCACTTTGGGCACAATTGGCTGTGCAGTCTGGCAGTGAAGATGTCCCTCAGTGCCAGCCCTCTGTGGATTGCCTTCACAGAGCCTTGGCTCTTGAGCTCCCTCCATAACAATCAGGCTTTTGGCAGGGAAAAACCTAATGCAGGTGTGGTGTCAGCTGCAGGTGGTTGTATGAGGGTGGTGACATCAAGAGACCTTGCAGCCTGACAGATCTTTAGAAGAGAGATAAGAGACTTTTCAAGAGGTTGACACCAAAACTGGGGCTGTGGCCATGCATGAGCCAGGAGCCTGGATGGCCCAGCTGACCTGCCCCAGCATTGGTGATCAGATCATAACCACTGCTCATGAGCTGTGGACACCCAGGAGTTACAGTGCTGGGTGTGAGAAGAAAGAAGAAATAATTAGGAAACATAAGGAAACACCTCCAATTAATAGCCAGGTTTTCTGGTGAGCAGATTCAGAGAGGAGGAGAGGAGATGGAAGAATCTTCCTGAGAGCATTCCTGTGTACATTCACCTGCAGGAAGCATCTTCACTCTTCTGGGTCAGGCTAGACTTGTTCAAAGAGCACCTTTTGTTCTAACCCTGTTTTAAGTTCTGTTTTAAATCCTGTTCAGTTGTATTTTACTTCTTCTCTCATAACTTTCCCTGAGATTTTTAGATTTTGGCAATGTTGAAGTTATACCCTGTGTAGGAGAAGGGCTTCCTGACCAGAGACAGAGCCTGAAAATGCCCTCCATAGATGGGTCATGCTCCACAGGAGCACAGGAAAGCTGTAAGAAGCCCATGGAGCAGAGGCATGAAGGCCAGAGAATCCTGAGGAGTTCTGTGGCTTTAAGATTATCACCTACTCGCCGTGATTGAATAGCATTCCCTTTGCCACTGCTGAAATGTAGAACATCTTGAAACAAGCACACGTCATGTTAGTTTTTGTATTTCTTTGTATTTCAAGAGGAAGAAACTGCTGCCACAAACTGAATGTTTGCCAGGCTTTTAATGCACTTGTGTTCTAAGTGCTGTTTTTCTGCACAAAATTTCCCCATTTGTTCTAAACATGAGCCATGATATTTGTTGAAATGTTTTTTTTTAAGGAACCGAGTGAGTTGTTGGGTCATGCTAACCAAGAGAAAAATCAACATCTTGACATATGAGCCTCACTGTTTCTGTCTAGTGTTACACCAGGTGAAACAGGGGGATTGAGCTGTTCTTCTGTTGCTGCAGGAACTTGAGCAGTTTAGAAGCAGCTGAGAAAAAAATGCAGGCCACATCCTGCCACTCTTAATTCAGTGGCTTGAAGAAGATTGAGATGGACTGCCTCATTTCTCTCACCTGCTTCTTGGAGTTTACTGCTCAGGAGCAGCCCTGTGACTGGCTCTTGGTGCACCCACACTTCATTCCCACTGGCTCTGGAGCCCCTGGCAGTCCTGCAGCTGGGACCCTTGGCACCCTGGCTGCTGGCATCCAGGATTCCCCTGGGCAAACCCACTCACCATCCTCGGCAGCCAGAGCTGCTTCCTTCTCCTGTCTCCTTCTCCCTCGGGGCGTGGAAGAGCAGAGGAACTTTGTGGAGAGGAAAAGGTGGAAGAGTTGTAGAAGGATGCTCAAGGGGGTGTGTGGAACAGTTTGAGGGGTGAGGATGCTGTAACATCTGAGGAGACAGAAACAGCTCACAGGGTGGAAAGAGACAGCGAGGAGGATGTGGCACGTGTGTGATGGAAGAGGGAGGCAACTCAGACATGAAAGAGGAGTCAGAAGTGAGGAAACCCTGAGGATTGGTAGGTGCTTTCTGCCTTAGGTACTATGAGCACCAAACTGTAAGTTCATAGCATTTTGCAAAGCTGCACGCATCTGCAAGAACTGTGACACTGAAAATTTACAAAAAGATAAGTAAAGATGGAAGAACTTGCTTGAAAGGAAATTACAAATACAAGACTGTATTGTAGTTGTCCTTTTGTGCTGAAAAGTATTAATGAAAAGCACTGCTTTAACATTGGGTCCTTGTACCACAAGATGCCTGAGAGCATCCCAGCCCATGGCTGCTACTTTAGAAATGGGGAATTTGGTGTAGCAAAAATTCCTGCTGCAATTTTGGGAGGCCAGTTTACACCAACCTCCTTAGAAATAAGGTAAAAGGAGCAGCAAAACTGTGTTGGAATTTGAATTTTCAAAGCATAAGATTAAGGAAATAAAAAAAATAATCTGCCCTACAATAATTTGTTTTCACTGGATTTCTAATTTAGTTGTGAACTGAGGTGTGGTTGTCATTAGGGAAGTGGCTGTGTAACTTAATTGACATTTCTGCATCCTCTGTGTTTGTGACTCATAGATGCTGGCTTGAGTCTCTGTACTGCCTGGCTGGAGGGAGCCCAGGGCTGTGCTGGGAGAGAAAAAGACAGGACTTTTCTTGTAGAATGAATGAAAGATGTTGGGAAGCTGAGACGATTCCTTTTCTTTATTTTAAGGGAGGGATTGATATGACCTCTCTCACCAAAATCCCCTGTATTGGCTAGAAAAGAGGAAAAGGCTGGAAATCTCTGCTGCATCCTAGGCAAGCTTAGCTGGAGCAATTAAATGAAACCCCTGCAAAATGCTGGAGTTCCAGATGTCCATCTGAGCTGTTCCTTTTCGGCCTTTGCATTTTGCCCAGGAAATTTTCCTGTTTAGCCAACAAACTTCATTGCTTTATTTTCATTAAAAAAAAAAAAAAAGAAAAAAAAACACCAAACAAAACTGAGATACTTCTCACTTGCACAATTTCGTACCAAATTCAAGCCAGGAGCAGAAGAAAATGAGAGCTAACTTCCATTTGTGGTTTCACAGTTTTGAGTTTAGCCTCTCCAAATGTGTGAAGCTGTACATGAAGGAGTGGGTGTAGTAAGATGATCTGGATGTAGTGCTTGTTATATTTTTTTATTACACCATTTCATTTTCCTCCCTACTTAGGTCAAAATGATTATTTTTACCTAAAAACTGTAAATTGAGCAAATTGCAAGAACTCTTAAAAGAGACCCAACTCTTTTTTTTTTTTTTTGGCCCCATTTTTTTACTTTTTTTAACTCAGAGGATGAGAACAGTTTATACCTGATGGCAGTTTTTATAAAATAGCCTCCATCCTGATAAAATGTTACCCCCTGGTGTGTCATTTTTCCAGCTGAACTGCTAGTAGGATTGAGAGATCTTGCACACTGCTGCTTAAATAAATAGACTACATGCTCTATGAAGAAATCGTATTATTTTCTCAAAGGAGAACAAGCAGGCTCAGTGCACTGAAATTGCTTTAAATAAACTTGCAGCTACTGTAGCCCTTTTTTGCGCAGCTGCAGATGGTAAAGTCTTTCAATCAAGCTTTCCCAGCTTTGAGAAGCTGCCACTGAAGCTCCCTCTCCTCTGTGTTGCAATTACATTTTTGTCTTTTACAGAACTTTGTATCTGAGATATTTTATTACTCTAATCAGATTGTGCTTTTGGGCTGAACATATATTTTGTTTTTCCTTAGATATATGTGTATTAAGATCTTCCAGTAATTTGTTAATTGAATGTGCTATTCACTTGCAGTAAATTAGCTGCATTTGTGCAGGAGTGCTTTGGGGAAATTAATTAATTTGGCAATGGAGTAAGTCAAAGTTGGGGCAAAAGAGTGCCTTCCAAAAACAAAGGAAAATACATTGTCTGTTGTTTCTTACTGTGCTGCTGGTTGCAAATCTTGTGCTAGTGAAAGGAGGAAATGCTGTGGAGGGGGAGCTGCAGGGTGTTCCTCAGCCTGGTGCTCCAGTCAGCCGCTGGCAGCAGGTCACAGTGCACAATCAGTGTTCCTCTCTGCTAACAAAGGAACTCAGTGTGCACAAACACAGAGCACTCTGAGCTGAGTTATGGAGCAGACTTAACTCTTCCTCAGAGTTCCATGGTCTTGCTTTTTTTTTGAGACAGTCTCTTGTGTCAGGATGTTGCACCAACACACAGATTCTGTTCTTCTGTGGTAGCCAGTGCTTTGCTCTTTTTATGACACTGGTATTTCAGCCAACCTGTGGTGTAAAAGTGACTATTTATGCCCCTTGTGTTTTCAAGCATCCCTACTGGACGTAATGGAAAGGGAAGTGGCTGATCTACAGCCTACTTTGTCCCATCCTAGTCCCAGAATGTCTGCAACGAAGAAAGTGATGCAGGGGCTGAGTTAAAGGCCATGAGGAGCAGTGGTTGCAAACCCCTTCATTGCACTCAACCAAAGATGAGGGACAGCCAGAAAACCTGACCCCAAAGTCAGTTCAATAACTTTTAAAACCATTGTGGACTTCAAAAAAGTAAAGGAAAAAGTGCAGCTTCCTCTTTGGCACTGCTAGTTAATATGCCCTGCTGGTAGATATCCTGCAATGCTGTAGTGAAATATGAAGTTAATACTTCACTAGCAAGCTTTCAGTGAGAATGATGTGTTATTCAAAATGGAATTAGCTGGAAGGATCAATGCACACCCATTACTCTATTTAAAATAATCATTGGAAGACTCACTAACTTTTTTTTTTCTCTTCTCTTGAAACAACATAGTGAATGAGACATTTAGGAACACTCCTTCCTCCAGCATATGCACCTCTGTGACTTCAGTATATTTTCATTCGTAGAAGCATTATTAACACCTGAAGGCCAAAACCCAAATTTAACTCAACAAATCCCTAAACCTGAAACCAGTTGCTATAGGCAAAGACAAAATCAGCTCTAATGCACATCTTTTAAGAAATCAAAGGTCATGGTAGTCCATGTGTGAAATAATGTGTGTGCCACCATAAGGTTCAGTGTCACATCTTGCCTGGTACCTGTTATTCTCTCTGATTTTACACATGAGTAGAAAATTGAAGTATTAAGGGGGCTATTTCCATTTCTTGTTTTCCCTTACAAATATATTCTGCAGGATACTTACTTTGGGCAGTCCATTCATTACACAGCAAATGCCTTCTGCCTCCCTGCTCACCTCTGTCAGGCTGCAGGCTTTTGGCCAGATTTGTCCTTTTGCATCAGCTCATATGGGAGATGTGCAATTATAGCTTATATGGGGGAGATGGAAGAAAATATCATCTGTGGAGGAGCAGGAATATATCATTCTTGGATCATTTGGTGCTTGTGAAGGTGAAAAACTTAGAGCACCAGATCTAGCTTATCATTATGTTGGGAGATCTGTAGGCATTTTCTTGGCTTCATAGATAGTTCAGTGTGCTGTTGTGTCAACCAGTATCCCTTCTCACCCATCAGTTCTCCTGGAAAGCTCTAGATAAATATTTCCTGCTTTATTTCAAAGCAAAGCACATGTAAACTTGTCTTATCTGTTCATCCACATTCCAAATCCAGCTGAAATCTTTCACTTCCTTTTATTCAGTAATGTTTAAGAAACTAGATATTTATCCACAATCAGATTTTACAATGTGGACTTCAAAAGGGAGAGAAGCAAGAGGTGGGACAATGGAGTTAGTGCAGAGCAGAAGGGTGTGGACCACAAAGCCAGGATCCTTTCCAAGTGCTGCAGACTGATGCAGGTTAAGCATCTTTTTTCAGAAGGATTAGCAGTAGGGCTTGCCCAAGATGATAGCTAGCCCTGAAATTATTTGGCCCTGAAGACATGGATTTGAAGAGTTTTAAAAGCAGTATCCCTAGTGCTTTCCCTTTAGTGAGAAAAGAATGTTTCCTTTGATAGTGATTATCTTGGATTCTTTAAACCCTGTTGCTGTGATGTTAAAATACATATTGTGTGGCACAGTGTTTGCATTAATGGGATTCTTTAATTTCTGTTCTAAACCACTGAAAATCAGGTCCTTTCCCGTAGAGATTGGGAGCTGGCATCTGTCCAGCATCACTGAGCTGATAGAAGAATAAATTGTTTAACCATGTTGATTGTCCTGAAACCCTACAGGACAATTTAATCTCTGCAGCCTAGTTAATTCATAATAGTTTTCTTTTTCTTCTTAGTTGTTTGTACAGAGTGCTTGGAGCTTAGGTTTTTGGCTGGTGAGTTGGATATCTTAACTGCAGGCTGTATGGGAGCTGAAGGCGCACGGCTGGGGGAATATTACCCCTGACTTTCACTGTTGTAATTGAAAGTAGAGTTTGACACATTGGTATCTTTCTGTGTCAGCCACTGTCAGTGGCTTCAGCTGCCACGGTTAAGTACGTAGTCATTCATCCCTGGCAGGCACTGTCCTTTGCAGCATGAGAGGATGGTCTCTGGATGTTAATGCTCAGCACTCTGGGAGCAGCTGCCTATATCGAATTCAAGGCATGCAGATTTTCTTGGCCATTTTACTTAGCAGATGGGTAAGGCTTGATAGATTGAAGATTTAGTTTCCAAGTCAAGGGCCAAATGTTGCAGTGGGAGAGAAAAGTAAATTATATCACTATTCAGAGGGGAAAGGCTCAGGTACTGTATCACAAAATTGTTGCCATTCATTTTCCTCTGCCTTGCACAAAATGCATGTCATTTCACCTTTCAATATAGCCGACTGTGGCATTCTCCTTCACTTGGAGATGCTTTGCAATACTGTCTGTGAGCCCATTTAATGAGCTTGAAAGCAGTTGCTGAAAATTTATGACAGTTTAGTGTCTAAATGCCAGATATTTCTTAAGGTGGAAATGAAAGAGAAATTTGTGTTTTGTATCAGCCCAAATAGGTGGGTTTTCTTCAGTTCTTTTTTCCTCACACCCTTTTCTTTCAACATATTTTTAAAAGGAAAGTGTATTCCTTACTCCTGATCTGTTAAAGTGATTAATATTCACCTACTTCTCACAAGGTAGCTGGCACCAGTGATCATTACAGAGCTTTGTGGTGCTCCCTCCAGACCTCCTTGGTTGGTGGAAGGATAATCTGGGTTTCAGAGAGGCTGCCTGGAGCTTTGGGCAATGGGGTGTGTCTGGTCCTTTGGACAGGGGTCTTGGAGTTAAGGTCTGATGTTGCTGTGTGGCCTCTCTAACTGCCTCAGTGTGTATTTGGGGGTTTCCTGTTTTTATTTGTTACTGTTTCTAAAATAAGAATGGTAAGATCAGTGTGTTTGCCTGAAATCTTTTTTTCAGCTTTATAGAACTGTTTCCAGCAGAAAGACAGGTCATGGATTTCTTACATGACTTTAGCATTTGGCTTTAATTATACAGCATGTGGCATAAATTTTAACACTTTATGAGTCTGCTGAGTTTTGATAAATCAAGGTCTTCAGGAGGTTCTGAGTTTGTCCTATAAAATAATCAGATGAACAGAGAGCTTTGGCTGCTCTACAAGGAGTGACAGAGAATGAGAACAGGTTGGTGTTTTTTAACTCCAGAGGACATGCTGAGCTCAGTAGTGCTGCAGCACAGGGGTGGTCCCTTGCCCAGTAAAGTCTATTTTCACATGCTGTGGCTTGGTGGCTGGATTAGCATGGTCAGCCTGGCTGAGGTGCTCTGCTCTGTCCTCTGGTCACATTCCTGCTCTGCTCAGTCCCTGAAAATATCCTCTTTGGAGTATCCATGTTATCTTGAGAAGGGGCTGAGCTCCCTGGCCTGCCTCCAAGGGCACAGCTGTAGAAACAGCACTTTGAAGCACAGGGACAGCACATTGTGCTGCTGAGAGGTGTTAACACTGCTGTCAATAGAGTTCATGGCTGGTCAGCCTTGTTCACTGAAGAAGGAATAATTTCTCAGTCCCAGCATCAGATGCAGGAGCTATAGGTAAATCTAACCTGTCTAGAGTATGATTTCCACCATGACTTCATGGGAAGAACATATCTGGTTTATGACTGCAGAATGGGGTCACTTGTGCCTTGCCTTTTCCCATATTGCAAATATTTGTCTTGTTCATTGCATTAACATCAAGCCATTCTTTCTGTTCAGAATGGCATGTGCACCAGGTATTGAAGTCACCCAAAGGGGACAATAAACAAGAGATTTTGCTTCTTCATGTCATGTTCATCCCATATTTACCCTATGATGAGAGCTCTGTTAGCACAGGAAACAGCTTAATGATATCTCTGTGTTTGTTTTTCTATTGTGCTTAGCATGATAGCTACCTATTTGTTTCTGCTGAAGAGGATTACAGGCATTTTTCAATTATAAATGATGCACGGAAGCATTATTTAATCTGTTTACTGCAGACCTATAGAGTGTTAGTCAGTTTTGAGCAAAAACATCTTGTACAGGAAACAACATTTGTAGTAGTGGTACTGTGGGTATTTTAGGGCAATTTCAGGATGCTTTTCCATCTGTCTGTTAATACTCACTCTGCAGCATTGTAGGCTTGTGCTCGTGCCTGGAATTCCTGTGGCTTGAGAAATTTGTCATTCTTGGTGTTTCTTGTGATAAGGTCATGACGGAATAGAGGGAAAACTCATGGCTCTTCACTCACAGGAAGAGAAAATGTTTGCCCACTTAGGCAAGCATGTATTGGGTGAAGCCAAAGTGTCCAGACCCAGTTACAGATGTGTGATCTTTCTCTAAGGTATCAGCAGAAATGTGGAATATAAGGTCAATCTGAATAATTCACTGCTGCTGTCCTTCAGGATATGTTCATAAGATAATAAAAAAATACATGTCTGGAACACATATAACAAAGAGAGTTAAAAATAGTTTGTAGGAGGATATAAGCTCAAGCTTCATGACATGGAATCATAAAGCAGGTCAGAAGGACACTTCTTATTCTGGAGATTTTTTTCCTTTTTTCCCCCTTCTGCCTTTTTTTTTTTTTTTTCCTTCCATTCCTTTCTTTTAAGTATCAGCTGTTATCAGAGACAGGATTCTTGTATGGGTCAATCTCTGATCTCAACCAGCGTGGTAGCTGCAGGCCAGTTAAACCAGAGATGTGCAGCAATGGGGATAGAACTTGACATTTTGGATTTCAGAAACCTGATTTCCTCTGAGAACTCAGGCAGAAAAAGGATACAAAGAGGAGGGGCGGGGGGGGGAGGGGGAAGAAAGATAAAATTCAAGGTGGGTTTTTTGGCTTGTTTAAGAATTTGAAGAAGATAAAGATGTGAGAAAACTTTTGTTCTGAAGTCTGAAGCCTTCCACAAAATGAGAAAAATTTTGGTGACTTCTAATGGTCTGGCCAAGATCCTTGAAACTGTTGTACTGAAGTGTGAGAGAACTGTGTGTGAATGTAAGGTAAGAAGAAGGAAAGCATCTGGAAGGAAAATAAAGCTATATCCCATACATGTCTGAACTGCCATCTCTGCAAGTGGCACTTGTTTGAATATGATTTTTAAAGAAACATGAGATCCCACTCCCCATAACCCTGGAGAAAACAGGATTACAGATGCATGGAGCATTTGCCTTCCAGCCTCTATAGAAATCCTGTGCCTGTTGGTTTTGTGCTACTGAAGAACACAGGACATTTGCAGAATGTGCTATCAAAGAGGCTGCATGGGCAGATCTATACAGCCACAGCACCTCAGATTAAAGGGGCGCTGCCAGGGCTGAGGTTAAGGATTGATCTACTTTGACACAAAATCCCAAAAGGAAGAGTTCTAACCTTTATGATCCTTTATGTCTATTTGCTTTCTTCAAACTGATTGCAGCTGTCACCAGAAATAAAACCAAAGTAAACAAAATAAAACTCTTTACCACTTACGGTTAGGCAGCAATAAATAAAACATTGTTTAAGTCCAGAGCAAGATTTTCTTATGTTCTTGTACTTAAATGCTGGTAGCATTTTAATGATTTCTTTTTCCTATGGTGCCCATGGTTGGAGAAACCTGGATAAATGGAAAAGATGCAGGAATGTGTCTCACAACAGGCCCTGTATTTTTAGTGTTTCTTTTTGATTTGTCAGATGTCACACAGAACCTACAAAGTGGGTAATTGGGTCCACTTTGGGTCCTGTGATTATTATTTATACAGGATCCAAAGTGTACAGAGCACCCCTTTGGGCATATAAAAGTTCACACTTCAAAGAGCTTGCAGCCTTCAGGGTAATGGTGTTATGTCCAGTAACATCTGAGCTGTAGATATTTCAAAGCTGCTTTTGCTGCTTTGATAATTTTATTGCATTTCTTGCCCTAGATAATCATTGCAAGTTCTGGAGTACTGTGATGAGGGGAGGATTTTCAATTTTCATTTACAACACCAAACCATTTTGTCTCTAGGGAAGTGCATGAGAATGTGTCCTGAACACAGCAGAGCAGTTCATTGGGCAAATGAACAGAAAACAGAAAAATGGTTTGTTTTGGTTTATCTCAATGCAGTTGGCTGAGAAGATAATGAGGTTTCTAAGATTCCTAATTAGTTATGGGGAGGAAGGACAAAATGAGAGGTGGTTGTGCTTGTGAAACTTGGGCAGTGAATTCCAATTTTCTTGTCAGGCTATTAAAATTTGTAATATTTCTACATCACATTTTTTGGATGTGCTGTGGTCAGTGATGTCCTTCTCCTAGGAACAGCTCCAAGCTGGATCTGCCCTTCATAGATCAGTGTGTTCCCTGCTGGGCACAGGGTCCTTTCTCAGGGTTTTTCTTCTTTTGTCTTCACTCCTTTCCAAATACATTAATACACAGCCATAATGTGATTAAACTCTGTTTTTCCTCATGACATTGAGGTCATCAGCAGGCAGTAAAATAGAGAGCAGCTCTTTAGCATCTGATGTGTTGCCCATTAGGAGCTGTCCACCCAGAAATTATCAACACTCTTCAGGTTCTGAAGCTGCCTGGTAGGGAAAAAAAGGAAGAATGTACCCCGTGAATAAGATACATGGCAGTATTTATATCCCAAAAGTGAATTGGCAAGTATCTTAAATAATGGAACATGTTCACAGAAATCGTGAGTTATTCCTACAATACCTCTGAAGAGGCAAAAGGTTAAAAAAGTTGCATTATTGGTTGTAAATTCCTTGGCTGTGTGCAAGTAAGTGACTGAAATGATGGGTTTAATTTGGAAGTCGTGGAGCTCAACAGGGTTAATCCTTCCTGCTGCCTTTCCCTCCTCTCTCTGGTGCTGGATCTTACTGTTGTGGAGGACATGGGCAGTTTCTGAGTGATAGAAGGAATGTTGCAGGTTTTGGTCTGGCAGTGCAGGCAATTACACTGTCAAAAATTGATGGTTTTTTTCTAGATCCTCTCACAGAGCTTTTTTGCCTTTCCTTTGTCCAAGTGACACTAAATTAAATAAATTTAAAAATATGAATAGCAATGAGATGCCAAAGCCCAACTCCATTAGGCTGAAAGGGATCCAGCTTCACTGACTGCAGTGGCAGCACCAGATTTATGGCCATGATGGTAAGGAATGAACTGGTCTGAGATAACTTCTGTTTATCACAGCAGTTCTCCTCTATGAAAGCAGGAGTAGATGGAGAAAAATCAGCTCTGTTTTTAGGCTCTGCAGGGCTGATAATGCAGTTAACGTTTTAAAGAACACAGAGGACACCTTTTTTTTATTTAACCTTCCTCACTTTATTTTGTGACACCATGTGCCTTAGGCATTTGGTGAAGATCCATTGTAAATGTGAAAACTAAGCAACTTGTTGGGTAACATCCTTTTTTTTCCTCTTGTTAGAAGATTAAACTGAAACTGTTCTGCCTAATGCCAGAGTAGATGTAACCAATCCTGTATCCTTTGCATGTAGGTCAGTCCAAGGGACAATTCAGCACTGGATCCCATTATCCATGGGTTGAAGGGCGTTGTACATCACGGTAAGTAGCTGCTTAAACTTTCTACTTGTTGGGAAGGGGAGAGGGGCAGAAATACTGTCCCTAAGGGATCAGGTCACCCCTGGAAGGACACAGTGAGCCCACACATTCCTCATTCACTGATGTTTAAGGGCGTCACAGCCATTATTTGATTGGTAAAGATCAGAGTCATTTGTTACCTGAGAATGGTTTGGGGTGAACAGTAAACAATTTGTTTCTTTTCAGTCAGTGCTCCAGAATGCATAAGTTATCAATCACAACCTGCTGCAATCTATCATTCATATTAGAACTTCGAAGGCAGCCTGGATACTTCACTCGGTTATTTATCTTCTGTTTGCTCTAAAAATACACCTCTCCGAAGTTTCTATTTGTAAATAAATTATTTGTCTTTCAAATTTAGGGAACTGATAATGAAACAGAAAATTAACTATCTATGAAAATTAATTAAACTTTGCAGCAGATGAACATCTTTCTAATGCTGGCATAAATACGATCATTCAGCTGTTCTGATGCATATACCTATTATCCTTGAACTTATAGCAGGTACTAAAATAAATATTAATATATTTTATACTTTTATAACCAGTTTTTTACTTGGGAATTTTCCTGAAGCCTTACCACAGGTAATGCATCATCAGCAATGACATCAACATGCTCCGGTTCCCAAAGTATTCTTGTCAGGTTTTAAAATAATGATTTGTAAAGTTTTAATAATCTCATTGTAATTCAAAAGGCATCTGCTGGAATGGTGCTCAGTACAATAATAAATCTCTGTTCCATCTATAGTGCTGTGATAAAACATCTTTGTACCTTTTCTGAGGATTGTCTTTAGACATTAGCTAGTGCTGTAGAGCTTAACAGACACTTTTTTTTTCTCTTGACTGCAAACCTAAAACTAGTTGACAGTGTTAGATTAAAACAAATAGGATTTTGGATTAATTGTTTTCCTTTCAGAATCATTTAACTTTGCAACTGGGAAGGCCAGTAAATCCAAACACAGTGAAAAATGGGTTAAATGATAACATGCCATAAAGTCCTTCATTTAGAGAATTTTTCTTAGGTTTTGCTTCTTATAAATTGCATTGTTCTGCCATGAAATAAAAACAACACACTGAGCTGAAAAACTGGTGTGGCTTTCCACAAAAATAGAAGTTATTACCTCGCTGCTGCTGGATAACGAAACAGGCCAGCAAAAGCAAAGCTGGGATGCTTTAGGCCGCAAGGTTTTTTTTCAATGTCTGTGTAATTTGACACTGCAGCCAAGCTGCCATTTAACTGGGCTGGCATCTCATTTTAGTTTTGTTCTTTACCTGATTTCTTTTCCAAGACTTCCAACTCCCTGCAAGCACACAGTGTTTTGGCCACCTCATCAGGTTTTTGTGCTCCCTGTCTTGCTCCTCACAGACAAAACAGCCACTCATGGGTAATCACACCAGTGTCTCCTAAGAGGATTATTCCATTCCCAAAATTAATTGTTTGGGTAGGATGTGACTCGTCCTGAGGCTGTGATTCCCTGACCACATAATGAGCAATCCATCTCCGTGCTGTCTTACCCACAGCAAAATCTGGGTGGATAAAAGGCGTTTATTTTTGTTTTGCACACAATGCACAGAAGTCTGCTAGTGTTTCAAGTAAAGGAAATCACTTGATATATTTCAATAGCTTGTTTCCTTTTCAAAACATTAAGGAAGAAAAAGAGGAAAATCATGCTTTCCTTCCTGTTTCAAAGGGCCTGATTAAAGGCCTTTTCTAAGGCTCTTTTGGTGGTTGAGTAAAGGAATTTCCTCCTGCAAAGCAGTTGTTGAAAGAGATCATTCTCTTTAACTTAAATATTGATAGAACACTTCAGTGAAGAATTCTCATATCTCTCTTTTAATGTTTTTATATAGAATAATAGTAAAGATGTGAGGGTTTTATTCCAGATTCTCACATTTCTTTTCTTGATGTGATTTACTTACATCTTACATGAGCACGGTTTTATGAATTTATCTGAAAAGCTTCTTCCTGCCTTCCATTTGCCTTGCATTCAACTGGGACACTAAGGCAACATGGACTTTTTGGCTGAAATATAGTGAAAAACTCTTGTGGCTTTCGAATAGACTGGTTGGACCAAGCAGGAATCCAACAAAAGAAGGCAAAATGGAACCTTAAGTTTCTTTGCATTTTATAACATTTCCATTACCATGTTGGTTTTAGCTGGTTGTCACAATACAGAGGCACATACATATAATGTAAAATTAAGAATACTTACAAATGTTGAGGTTTCCTTGTCCCTCTCCCTCCATCTGGCAGAGCATGTTTTCTGGGTTGTGCTGAACAGTCACTCCCTCCTCACACTCATCCAGTTTTCAGCATGGCAATGGCACATTCACACAAACCTCATCATCCTCATTTTGTCATTTACTAGAAGGCCTGGTCCTGTATGGGGACTCCACTCTGCACCACTCTGTACAGGGCTCCCACACTGGCCTGTCCCCATCCTGGTGACAGATCTGGTAACACTCAGGTGGATACAGAGATGATACTCATGAATGTTGAGAAGGGGTTTTTAAATGTTTTGTTGTATCCTTTTTTTCTCTGAAGTTCTTGTATTCTCACATTGCCCTTCTAGGGGTATGCAAACATTTCCAAAGTCAGAAGTACATTCTATAGAAGTGAAAGCAATTTTTGCATGATATTTCATCAGGGATTTGAATTACTTACTAATTTGATGGAACATAAATAATTGTGCCCTTCACAGTGTCACCAGCTTAGTAACAATGATAGAGAAACATCCACATAAAAATCAATACAGGCTTGTTGCTACTTAGTTGATTTTGTTTCCTCATCTCCAGGCATAATTTTGTAGAATCTTAATGGCCACATTAAACTTAATTTTACATGAGCAACCATATAAAGTTTCTTAGCTGGAAGGGAAATCATGGTGTTCCAAACTGCCAAATGATGCCTGGATCTATGATAATGCTTTGGGGTTTGCCCCATGTTCTTCCTGCTGAACAGGAAAGATGTTCCCACACCTCTCCCTTGCTCCTGCATCTGCCCTCAGAGAGCAGCACAGGAATGCCGAGGAGGCTCTTAGGGGGCTGTCAAATGCTTGTTGCTGATTTTAAAATTGCTTTTGGTTTTGTGCTCTGCCAAGGATTTGTCACACCTCCTGCCAGCCAGGTGCCTGCTCTTCTCACTCCTGCTTTCCCTGCCACAGGGCACGTGGGGAGCGTCTGCCACGGAGCCCAGCCAGGACTGACAGCCTGGAGTGGGCAGCCCTCCCTGCTGAAGGGATGGGCTACAAGCAGGTGGGGTTTGGATTTTCTGGTGCTGGCTTGCTCTGCCAGCTCTGATTGCTGGGGGGCTTTTTTAGCTCCTCTACAAATGCTCTTCTCATCATGAAAGCTGATGGGAAGGGTCTTCAGCAATGCTGCTGCTGGCGGGACGGGTGATGCTTGTGGTTCACTGAAGTTGGATCATAGGTAAAAAAGTCACTGGTGCCTAGTTGTGATTGCAGCACACATGGGGCAGTCTTGGTGCTGCACACCTGACTCTTCTGCTCGTTTTGCTGCCCATGTGCTCAGCTGGGTGCCCAGCCCTGAGCCCCTCTCTGCTCCTCATCCTTCTTTGTGATGCTGAGGATGGCAGGGCAGGAAGGAGCTGCTCTTGTGCAAGGGCTGAGGAGGCTGCTGAGGCCTCAGAGGGAATGACTGTGCCCTGTGAAATACCAGGTTGTGTGTTGTACAGTTGATTTGCATTAAAATGGCTATGAAAGCTTTTGCCTGCCACACGTTCCTGCGAGGTCTCAGAGGAGACCTCCACCTGGCAGGATGGAGCTATTGCACAGAAACATTGCTTTTCCCACCTTTCCTGTCGTTGGTTTGCCCTTTTTCGTACCATTTTGTATGTAAGCCTCTTAGACAAGCCTTTTCCTTGCTTTTACCAGCTGCCTGGAAGGCATTAAAGTGAGCCTTCTTCCCTGATGTCAGTCCTGGGGCAGCACCCAGTGCTGGAGGCTGTGTGACTTTTCCCAGCCTGGCCTGGCTGCTCTGCACAGGACCACAGTCGTGTTTTACTGTGCAGGCAAAGTGTTGTCAAAGGGGAAGCAGCCCACACTACCCCAGGCCCCTAGAAAAGATTTCAGGGTGATGAAAACCATGTTTTTGTCACTCTGTCCTGTTCTCTGTGGCTGTCATCAAGAATCTACACTGATCAGCAGAAAATTATTATTACAGCACAAATAAATTACCACAGCAGAAAAGGTTCAATGTCACAAAAATGGGGCTCTTACTCCCTTCCTTGTCAAAAGTGAGCTCTAAAATCAAAGTGCTACCAGATCAAAAGCTTAGGTACAAAGTGAATCAATGGCATCTGTTGCTTGTTTATGAACATGAGGTGGGGTGAGGGGAGGAGAGGAACCTTGGTTTATTTAAAAGGGAGGTTGGAAAAAAAGTCTTAAAAAGCTGTAACTGGAACCCAGCATGGAGCAGAGTGTAGTCTTGGATCCCCCTTGAGATGGGCCAGAAGCAGTCAGGCAAGTGATTACTAAAATTTCTGGTCTTGCTGTGGAGAACTTACCAAAATACAGTGGAAACAACTCCTTTAATAATGAAAAAGGATAGAGAATAAATATGTTGCACATCTCTCCAGTTGTCCTAGGTGAAAAATCAGTGAATAACCTGTTAAAATAAATCAACACTCAAAAAGAAGCAATCTAGATGGTGTTAGTTAACCTGTGGATCTGTCACACCAGAATACATAATAACAAGAAAACACCATTAGCATCATGACACGTTTTTTTCTTTTGTTTTGAACTTCAACCATAACACTGCCTGACAAGCTGTTTGCTTCTACACCAAGTATCATGGGCTTGTAGAGAAGAAGGGTGGGGGAGAGGGGTGAAGGTGAGATGTGAAACCGTGGGACCTCATCTTTGAAAGTACAACTTTGAAGAAAGCAGCAGCTCAATTTGGAGCAAGGAAGGGCCATCAAAGGGAGAGCAACACCGTATGTTAAGCTGAGAAGGAAACGTGGAGGAGCATTTCTTTTTCCTCAGGGATGAGCTGGATATATTCTTTTGTTTTCTGATCTGTTCTTGTGTTCACAGTCAGAGTAGCCCTGTGAAAGGGGCCAGGACACGATTGCTGTGGAGCACAGAGGAGGAGGAGGGAAGTGGGAAATGAAGATGAGAGCAGAGGTGATAAGTTCACACCTTTATATAGGGCAGCTCTGTGCATAGCTGCAGGGGTCTGTAAATCCCCTGCATGTTGGAAACCTCTGCTCCTTCACCTGTCTGCTCTGCCCAGTGCTGGGCACGGCTGAGGAAAGACCAGCAAGCTGACAGAATATTAATAGATTGCACAGACAAACTAATTCGAGCTAACAAAAAAGATTGCACTTGTAAAATTAAGAACTAAAGCTGATGCTGAATGTGAATAAATCATCTGCAGGGAGTAGGAGTTGGGTGCTGTGCTGGTGGGTTTTGGGGATATTCACTGAGAAATGAGAGGTGGAGAAGTCTGAGATAATGTGGCTTTGGTCTGGCTCTGCTGGAGCAGATGTGGACAATCCCTGCTCCTCTGGGCACTTCTGCTTCACTTCAGCCTCTGCCAGGGTCCAGCTTTTGCCAGGGATCCTCCTCTCCTCTAAACTCTGTCATAGTTTCTTTTTCCTCTTGTCACTGGGGCTTATTCTGTATTTCTTGGTTTCCTTGACTGTCCAGCCTCATGTACCTCTGCCTCAGCTCAGGTTTTGTGCAACCCGGAGAAGTCTCATCCCAGGGTGGAATGCCATCAGCTGCTCTGCATCAGCACTGCTTGAGCATGAAAGGTTCAGAATAACATTTTCCTTCTTTAAAGAGTTAAGACCTCTTCTTTGCAGCTAAACCTTTTCCTCCTAAGCTGTTTTAAGAAGGGGAGTGAGAAAGATTAAGCCTGAGACCAACACGTGGCATGGAAATGGTTTTTTGTGAATAAGAGACTCGCCTTTTTTATTCCTTCCTCCTGGTTTTTTGTACCTCTCACTGGTTGTCTCAGATTAAATTAGTCTGCAGGAGTGTGTTATTATCTCACTCCCCTCCTCCCTGCCATGCTGTGCTTTCTGTGTCCTTACAGCTCCTTACATTGCTCAGCAGAGGGCTCTTTAAAAAAAAAAATTAAATAAAATTGAGAAAAATAATTGCACAATAAATGACAAGAATTACCCTGAGTACAGAGGACTGTCAGATACTGCTCTTCCTGCAGGATTTACACAGCAAGAACTCATCTGATGATCCTTTCAGTTCAAGTAATATACAACATTTGTAATCTCATCTTTAGAATCACCCCCATGAGTCTGGTCCTTGGCTGTGCTTTGCTGCCTGCTTTATCTGGGAAGTTCTGGCTCAGTGGGTGTGCAACATGATTTTTTTGATTATTTTTGTGTGTTTGCTTTTTAAAAGTTTGAATGCAGAAGCTTTAGAATGTCTTGGCTCATTGTGAAAATGAAATTGGCAATAACATTGTTTAACAAATTTGGGAGACTTTCAAAGCTCTTCACATTGGTATTGCAGACTTCAGTTATTCAAAGTGTAGCTGGGTACCTATCAGGCACTGCACATACGTTAATTTTGGAACTAAGCTCATTTAAGATATTGTTTTTAATGCAGCCAATTTCCTGTTTTCTTACAGAAAATCATGATGAAAGTCCCAAAGCATTCCATGAGATATAAATGGACTTGGCATATAGTTATTTTCTTGTGATGTCCAATCCAAGTTCCTGTTAGATTTAAAAGAGTTTTGATCACAGATAGTGTGTGCTGTTTACCTGCATATCTCAGGAAGCCTCTTACTGTAGTGATTTGGTTAAAATTCAGGTCTATCTTTTTCCACTGATTTACAGTCTGTATTTTTAGCAAGTCAGTCTTTGAAGGCAAAATGTTCAACTGATGGCTTTTTCAAAATAATATTTGTTAGCACCAGCTTGTGAAAACTGCAGTAGCTGGTGGAGATCCACTGCTGGTATCTGGTTTAAGATCTGATTTTTTCCTCTGCTCAGTAAACTATTGTGCACAATATAGTATTAGTTCAGACCTAGTGGTGATGGCTTGACAAAGAGTGTAAATAGGTCAGGCTTTTAAAGCATGTTTGCAGTTGCTCTCTCTTTGGGTCAGGTTGTGCAGAAAATGGCTCTTTGTCCCATGCAAAATGCTGGGAGATTTCTCAGCCCAAACAAAGAATATGCTGGGTGTGACTTTTCACGTTGCTGTTGTGAGAGACAGACCAAGAGGCAGATGTGAATGTTGTATCAGAAGGTCAAATATGTTACCAGCTGGCTCAGTTAATTGTTTTTTGTGAATGTAAGAGTTGAAATACAATATTGTCCATTCATACTGTGGAACACTTAGTATTTTAAATGCCACATTCATTGCCCTAATGGTCAACAATGAATCTGTGGCTCTTGCTATTTTTACCTTTGAGGTATTAGAGTGAACATGTTTTTCTGAGCATTAGTGCTGTAAATAAAGTATTGCTCTTTGTTACCTGTGGATAAAACTGCATGAGTGGGGCAGTGTTTTGGGTCCTGCTCTTTGCTGCATCACTGGGGCACTGGTGGCAGCAGCAGGTTATTGTTCTTTCCCAAGGGAATGCTCTGTATTTTGAGGGCCTGTCTTCAGGGTCAGGGTCTCTGGGGCTCTGCTTTCCTGATTGTTTATATTTGTATTTGGGTGCCCAGATGGGAGGAGGACAAGGAGCAGCAGAAGAGAGCATTGCAGGGTTCTGGTTTAAATGTGAGAGCGAGTAGGAGGCTCATGGGTCAGTTTTACAGCATTGATTGCGGTGATTCACAGGTGTTTGCAGGTGAACACATTTGCTTTGCTGTTTTTTATTGCTTTTGTCTGCCAGTTATTTCCTAGTACCTGTCAGCAAGTGCTGTCTCATCAATCATGTAGTTTCCAGCCTTCTTCACTTTCCTCTTCCTAGAAACTCCTCACTCCACTCAGTCTGTTCCCAGCCTCCTGGACATGGTTCATGCCCATCCCTGGCACTATAAATGGGAAACAGGAGCTGGTAATAAAAGACAGTGAAGAAAGGTTTGTTATAATTTCTAACCTTGTTCTTTTTCATTTAGTAGGAACTACATATACATGCACACACATATATGTATATATTAAAAATACTTCTATGATAATCAGTGAATGCTCTTGCTTAGCCTGAAAATGATTCTCCTTACAGTTTTACCAACAATAACTGACTTCACGTTGAAATCTTTATATGAATTCAAAATGCCATTTTCAAAACTGTCTCAGGGTCTTAGGAACTTTAATTTCATGGCATTTACTGTTTCAATATGCTCTTGAAGGATATGGCAGGCAGGCACTGGAGTTTCAAAGTCCCTTTTTCTTTAAGCTTCATGTGAAGATCTTTGTGACTCTCATTTCTAAAACTCTGCACCATGCATCTAGATGGCAAGTGATACAAAAGAATGATATGTTTTCAAAAGTGTTACATTATTAAAGCATAATCAATTGATTATCATCTATTTTAGTAGTCATTTTAATCCAATTATATGTATTTTTTCATTTTAATTTTTGGCATTCATTAATGAAAACTTAGAGCATTGCTTGTAGCCATGAAAAATTAGATTGAGTACACCCTGCCCTACTTTAACTGTGTATTAGCAAAGCTACTTTTTCCTTTAGAAATACTCTTTTTCACAGCTGACTATGACTTCCCAAGTGCTTAGGAAAAAACCCTCCCTAATTGATAACCAAAAATTAATCATAGTCGGATACTTCCAGTTTGCATTCAAATAAGGTATTTCTCTGTCTAAATAAGCTTCCTTTACTTGATTATTCATATTGTAGTTCAAAATGTTTAAAAATGAAAGACAGAGCTGGATGAAATGTAGACTACTTAATACAGTGTGTATTTAATATAAAAGTTATGCATTATTCATTTTTGCAATTTGAATAACTTTGAATTTAGCATCCCTGTTCTTCATCTTTTCCTTTGATGAACAATTAATTATTAAAATATAATATTGTCAGCATATGGCACAAAAATCCTTGAAAGTGTAAAATGAGTTTCCTTCTCCTGCCATCTTTTGATGAAAGGATATAATATTTGTGGTTTTGCACAGAGCCTTTATCCCTCATCTTAAGTGTAATTAAAAGATTACAAAAGTTAGAAATAGTTAAATTTGACTGCAGTATTTTTTCTAAAATTCGAGAGGAAAGCACTTTTCAAAATGTGCCTCTGTCTCCCAGCTCTTTCATGTGTAGTCATTGGCAGTTAATGCAGGGGATGTTGGGGTGTTCAAACACTCTTTGGGATTCATTGTGGCCCACTGTATGCTGTGCTGATACAGACAGGCAGCTCTGGAATAGAAATCCACTGTCAAGGTTTGGGTACTGCAAACCTTCTAGTCCTGTGACTGAAATTCTAGTTTTTCTGACCAAGTTTTTCTGCATAAAAATGAGCCAATCAAATTAAATGTGACCTTTTGCTGTGATTATGACTTCTTGATTAGAGTCTCTTTGAACTTTGGACAGTCGCATACATTTTAGTATTTATTGTTGAAGCACACATTTTCTCACTGAGGTATGCTGTGACGAGAAAAAAATGTGGATTATTATTTGTTTATTTCCTTTTTGGAGATGCAGATGTGGTCAAAACCTACTTTGATTAGAAGGAAAGGAATTGTTCACCAAGAGGTTGCAGTGTTGCCTTGACTTTAATAGAATTACTCATATTTTGGAATGCTAAAAGCTATGAAAACATCACAGACCTGTTGATATTGTGCAGAAAATAGAAGGTACCTGAAGTGTATGTATCATTGGTATCGTGCAGCAGCAGTGGAGTTTAAAAAGTCCCCTGATTATCAGACTGCTGCTAAGAGGCTTAGGCAACTCCTGATTTGATCAAGACTTCTAGAAGACTGTGGGATGCTGTGGAAGTGAATTCTGCAGACTTCATCCTATTTGGAATGTCAATCACCAGCCCACCTGCTTCTCCCTTCTGTTGGGGTGGGGAGGGGGTGGCAGTGGGTTTGCTCAGCAGCTCTGGTGAGACAGAAAAAAGAGTACCCTCTGCCCAAGTGTGGAGTCCTGTTTGAGGCATGCAGGATATTGAAAGTCAGGAATAGAGATGTTGGGGAGAGCCCGCGTGTCAGCCTGCCCGAGGCAGTGAGCACCTTTGCACAGGCTGAGGGCGCTTCTGCCTCTGAGTCAACATGAATTGGAGAGGATAAATGCTCAGGGATGGCAGGGAAATTGCCTTGCCTGCAGCTGTTCCGTCCTTTTGTTTATTTATTTTTCTTCTCTGTGTTAAATATTACCAGCTTGTCACTGTTACTTGCAGGTGAATGCTTCCAGTGCTTAGGTCTGCATTTCAGGCTGTCCAGGGAGATTCTCTGAGAAAAAAAGGTTTGTCCCCAGACTGTTGGACCCTGGGAAGGACTTTCTTGGGTCTGGGAGAAGGGGCAGCAGTTTTACCTGTGAAACCTATTTGTGGTGCAGTGCTGGCTGTCTGGCAGCACCCTGGCAGTGCCAGCCTGGGTGGGGACAGGCAGGTCTGAGCAAGCACTGCTTGGATGCTTTGAGAACCACATTGAGCTTCAGCAGTGTCCTGTGTCCCTGCTCCTCAGCCCAGCCACCTGGCAGCTCCCAGAGAAGTTTGGCTGAGCAGCATGGCTCTGCTTCCTCCATCTCAGCAATCCACTGAGGATTTGACTCTGCTCCTGCATCCCTTTCCACCTCTGGCAGAGCTGGGACAGATACACTGCCCATGTTCTTAATCCATCCAGCATCAGACAGGACCACTGGGCCTGGCTGTGTCCCACTGGGTTCTGTCTTGCTGCCATCAAGCTGGAGAGCCATGAACTGAGTGCTGGAACCATTGACTACAGCATTATTTCTGTACTGACATAAAGCAGTGGGGTAGCAAGTGCATTTCACACCTGCACACGCTCACATTAGGAGGGTGTGTGTTTGGGATGGGGCTGACTCACGTTTTGGCTGCTCTTTTAACAAACCACGCGTCAGCTCTTACAGAGGGTTTCCATTTCTCGTTACATATATGATAAAATATGTTATTGCCATTACACCTTGTTAGGCTGCCTAGCAATGTGATGTCTGTTTTAAAGACACGTCAAAAAAAAGTGTAATCCTGCTTGTCAATCTTCCCCGCAGAGAAGGAGACCTTTCTGGATCCCTTTGTGCTGAGGGAGCTTCTGCCAACATCTCTGGGGAGCTACTACCGCTACACAGGTTCCCTGACTACTCCTCCCTGCAGCGAGATCGTGGAGTGGATCGTCTTTCGGAAGCCTGTGCCCATTTCTTACCATCAGGTGTGTTTGTTTTGTCAGTGAAGCCCACCTCAGAATTTGCCCTCCTTAAGACGGTGCTTTCAAAACCCGCCAGTTTAATTTGGAGAACACAAATGTTTCTGTTGACAGAAAAGGAAGTGTCCGTGATTTTTTTTTAAATTCTCTTAAGTAATATTGTTTCTGAACGGGAGCCATCAGTCTTGAGAAGACAGTACAACATGAAACCCAGTTTCCTTTCAGTGATTTATTTCGTATTGTTTTTGTTAGGATTAAATTAAGCTACGGTGTAAATAGTTACATAGAGTTCCCTTTTATTCTTTTTAATTGAAACTTTCTTTTCAAAATAAAGTGAGTGATTTCAGTTCTGCTCAGATTTAGTAATTTGAACTAATTACATTAGAAAAGACATCTTTCCATTAATTCTCCATGCTTAACTGTTTTTATAACACAGTAAAGCTACTATTATGTGCTCAGCAAGCTGGTGCTCAAATCTTTAAAATTAGCACATAGCAGCTTTTAATGCAAATAGACACAGTGTCTGGAGTTTGAAGAATTATCCTGATAAAGCAATGTCTAGATGAAGTCAAATGTTTGACAGTTCCATGTATTTTGACATTGTAAGACTGTGGTCTTTAGAAAGCCCACCTGCTGGACTTAGTCTTGCCTCTTATTCATCTGTCATAAGCCACTGAAAAAAAACTTTTTACATTACTAATTCTGTCAAGTGCACATGAAAGTTCAGTGGGTGATCCTGACTGACAGATGTTGTGCTCAAAGGTTTCAGAAGTACAGAAAGCACTTGCCATACCCCTGCTCCCGGCTTTTTATCCTGTTTTCTAGGTCTCATTGCTTCTCCCATAGATTCTTTCATCTTTTTTTGACAGTCTGTGTTCAAAATCAGTTGCAGTTCTTCAGCTGATGCCCTCCAGAGGCTGAGGGACATGTCAGAATTCATGTCTCAGGCACCCATCCTGGTGTTATTTTGCCTGTTTCACAGAAGTGTGATGGTACTACCCGTGTTCAGCTCCTGGTCAGCAGGAACCCTTTTGCTGGAGGCTTTTCCTGGAGCTCTCTGGCAGTGCTGAGCACATTGTGCCCCCAGGCAGCCCCCGGTTCTGGCTGGAGCCTGGGACTCTGCACATGGTCCTGTTTGAATCAGACCCCTTGTTTTGTTCAGGCTATTTCTTTGATTGTCGAGATCATTTTGAATTCTGGCCTTGACTGCAGGATACTTGCAATCCCTTGTAGCTTTTCACTACATCAATAAGTTTACTGTTTATTATTTGGTGGCTGCAAGGCCTGGCCCATGCTCAGTTTTATACCCTGTGTGCACATCAGGTGCGTCACAACTCCTTTTTTCTTTCTGAACAAATGCAAATAAAATGATAAATATCAATTTTGGCTGTCAGTATAAAGGTACTTTATCCTGGCATAGCTCCTTTCCTGTGCTGCACAGAAGTAACTGTTCCAAATCAGGCCTTTAAAATTTGGCAAATTGGCTGCTCTGTGCATGTGTGTGTGTTTGAAGGGCTGGGAATTCTGTGTGTAGACAGACTTTCATTGATACTACAACACATGTGGAATAAATAATAGTATTCCCCCCTCCCCAGTAGCTCTAGATGTGTGTGTTTCAAGAGCCTAACACCCTGCCACTGCTATGATTATTCTTTGTTCCTGTAACAGAAACGGTGTAACATAATCCATTGCCATAGTTTAACCTTCTTTAGCACAAACCCCATGAAGCAGCCTGTAATCCCAGGGGATGACAGTGATATTGTTTAAGCTTTGTTGCTGTTCCAATTAAATTCTTGCTTTTGTGCAAAATACCTTGCTGGAAAAAGGACAGTAGTGAAGTGGTCCATTTGTGGAGGCTTCTCTATTTTATTTGCAGTCCTCCATCATCATCATCTTCCCTGATAATTAGGCAACAAACCAGGACAAGCTGTGTCACCCTGCGGATGCATTGTAAAGCTAAGTGCATTCAATGACCCAAAGCGTGGCATTATCTCTCGTAATGCATACCTCAGAGTAGCTCATTGTGCTTACAATAGTTTCAGTATTTTTAATTGCCATTTGTATATCTAGCCCTTAGAAAACTGCACATCAGGTTTTAATGGTTTGTAATTGCATGACTCAGAGTTTTAGATCAGCTTTCCCTGTATCTACAACAGTCTTACAAGAGCTTTTAATTTTTTCTTCTGAACAGGAGCTCTTGTGCTCCTTGAAGAGCATGAATGTAGCTCCTTGACTGCAGATCTTAGAATATTTTTTTTTTCTGGCAGCTATATATAAATTAATTTCTCATTTGTCGTAGATAATATTTTTATAGTGAAAGTGAGGTTGAAATGGCTTATATATACTTCAACACATAAAGAAGTGGAAGGTTAAAAATCATGTTTGAATTGGTAGTTGTTAAAATGTAATTATACCTCCCCAAGGTAGCATGGCAGAAGAAAATATTTTAAAAGTTCTCTCTGAAAGTTTAAAAATTCAATTAATGTCACAGATGTCTAAGCCTAGAGACTTGACTTCAGAAAAGGAGTTACTACCCAAGTTCTTGTGCTTTTCTAAAGTCACCTTAAGCCCTGTTAGCTGGCTTCATCAAAACTGCTTCCAGTGCATGAAGTGCAAAAGGTATGTAAATAAGCACAAGAGTTATTATCTGTGCTTTTAGAGAAGGGTGTAGCAGGATCATCTGTTGTGGGGGATTTTTTTAAGACAAAAGTGTAAGTCAGTCCTTTTACTCCTTTTTTTAATCCATCCTCCTATGCTTTTGAGGGGGTCCTGCTACTAATTAGGAAATGGTTTTTTGAAATTTTTCAAGATGTTTCTTTGAAAGAATCAGAATTGTGTTGAGAACCTGGGAATAAGGCATTCATACAAGATGCAGGAAAAAAAGTACAATTCAAATCCCAGCATCTACACCTGAGTTCTGGAAGCAGCACCTGAGTTCTGGAAGTGGTACCTGAGTTCTGGAAGCAGCACCTGAGCTCTGGAAGCAGCACCTGAGCTCTGGAAGTGGCCACCTGCCTGCGGTGGGAATTGGTCATTGGTAGTCACCCCTCCCTGCTCGAAAATATTTTCACCTTAGTTTGCTAGGATTTTTTTTTCTAAGAAACACTAAGATACAAAGTAACAGAAAAGTTTTCCAATTACAGTTCTTTCTTACAGGTTAATGCATTTTCTTATAAATAGCTCAGATCTGAATCCAACAGAAGAAATTCCCAGAGGAGTGTATGCTAGCTGTGCCTAAAAGTGCTGCACGAGCTGTCTGTGAAGCTTAGCCTGGCAGCTAAACTTCGTAAGGCATTCAGAGATAAGGAGGTATTGCCTTATCCAGGAGAAAGCTCTTGGTGTGGAATGACCTGGAAGCACTTTTTGATGCGATGCTGTGAAACAAAACAGTGCCAGTGGTGAGGAGGGTTTGGCAAGGCTGTGTCTCACACAAAAGGGATCTTAAGGGCAAATGTTTCTTTGCCAGTGATAGATGTGCACACATTCTAGAAGGCCTTCTCCCATGTTGGGCAGGATAAGCCCTGTGCTGAGATAAGGTGGTTGGCATTAATTTCAGTGGGCAGTCTGACTTCCCATATGATTTTATCAGTCTTGGCATCAACATTTCACTTCCTTCCATTTTGCTGTCTTATCAGCCACCCGGATTTCACCACATTGTTTTTCTAATTAATGTCCCTTCTCTCCCCTGCCACCATGATGGCTGTGATCAGCTGGAGGCATTTTACTCCATCTTCACCACTGAGCAGCAAGACCATGTCAAGTCTGTGGAGTACCTGAGGAATAACTTCCGACCACAGCAAAGCCTGAACAACAGGAAAGTGTCCAAGTCTGCTGTAAAGGATGCTTGGAACCAAGATATGACAGACATCTTGGAAAATCCACACGGCACAGAAGCTTCCAAAGGTAGATTGTACTTTAGAATTTTACACTTGGCTAATAAGAGAATTTTTTCTGTCTGCTTTGTCATCAAATGGTGTCAAGAACAGCTGTGAGCTACCAAAGAAGTAATGCAGGTTGTGCAGACATTCCTCGTTGGTAAATGTCAATAAATTAACTAATTCTGCTTATGCTGCAAATACCTGTAGAACTCATCTGTCACAAGGTGCCATGACAATACAGCCTTAGAATATGTGGGTCTCAAAGCCACAAAATATGAGTCTTAAACTGGCAGTGTCCCTGCCAACTGGCTGTGGGGTCATGGAGATGCCAGACAACAAGGGAAAACCAAAGGGCCAAGGTCAGAGGTAAAATTCAGCCCCATTAGCACTGAGGCATTGGGTGTTTGAATGGAAATAGAGTATCCAGATGTGGTTATGGGTTTCATTTCTCCACTAACAAGACTGCTGAAAAACTGTCGACCTTTTAATTCAGAGTTTGTATTAGTCTGTTGGTAATGGTGACAGGAGGAAAATAATCTCTTCCTTTTAGGCAGGTGATTTTCTAATGTCTTGCTGAAGTGTTTCGTGTGCCTTTTTGGAGAGCAGCTGGTGCTTGCTTCTGTCAGACACCGGATAATGAGCTGGAGAGAGCAGGGGGAGGGAGGTTCTTGTCTCACTGGCACAGGCAGCCCTGGCCAGAGGAGCACATCAGAAATTCTGGGAGAAATGTGTTCTGGATAAAATAAGACTAGAAATAAATATCATTCACTACTTTTATTTGCCTTTATTTTATTGACTGGTGTTATTTATAGGTAGAAGAAATCACATGTACTTTCCAGTCTTCAGTCTTGCGAAGTGCTTGGTGCTTAACCAGTAGAGGTAAAGAAGAGAGGGGCAGTTTGCCAGAAGGAAACAGCTAAGCAGATTTACAAGCTTCCCTTTTTTACCTGGCATTTTCACCTGGCCAGGCACAGAAAGTGCAGATTTTAGAGGATGTGAATCATGAAAACAGCTGCGTTCAGCAACCTCACCTTCCCAAGAGAGTGCTGGGAGAGTGTATTTCTCAGGGCTCATTATTCTCTGAGCGTGCTTATTTTTATATATATATATAATATACACGTACACAAACCTCATGCACAAGGCAGCCTTGGGACAGAGAATTTACATCAGAAGTGAGAAGGAGATCTTGGGAATGAAGAAACGCTGCTACGCACGGATGCTCTGGCCTGTAGTTTTCAATCAGTGTTGTAACAGTAACATGTGTCAGTAATCTCTTCAGTTATATCCTCTGCACATATTATTTACCCAGAACAGTGATGAAAGTTAATGAGTTACATTATGTTAAAAGTGACAAAACTGACTAGTTTTTGTTTTAAGCGCAGCCAAGGTACCTCTGATATAACATTCAAGGAGCTTTAACTGCTTTGGCCACATGCCTGCATATTGCTCACCACACTGGATTGTTTGTAAAAGATTATAAAGAATCTTGGGGTGATTTTCACCACCACAGTAAATAACTGAAGGCTACAATTTTGTCAGAGCATTACAAACACTAAGGTGTGTAGTTAGTGGGCTGATCTTGAATTTGGAACTGTCGAGACCAAAGGAGCACCTTGAATAACCAGAAAGATTCACCATGACTTTGATCTTTAAGAACCAAGCACACGTTCTTGGGCTTAGTTATCATGAGGTGAGCCAGTCTACAGAGCAAGGGACCAGCACAGCCATTAGTCCATGTTTATGTGGGTTGGTTCTTGGGGCTGGTTTCCTGAGCAGGTTCTCTGTGGGTCCTCTGCCATTATGTTCAGGTATCGTAATGCTCTGTGTTTGTGCCTGCCTGGGAATTTGAATTTGTGACAGAAGAGACCCTCAGGTGAGGGACATGCATTCCCCATGGTCCGACAAGATTCCATGTGCCATCTAATGGCAGGGATGAGACTGGAGCTGGTGGTTTCTTCCTCCCCTCAGCTTTTGCTCTAGGAGGCTAATGGCTGGGCAGTCATTTTGTACCAGCTCTGTTAGCTTGTCACTTTGTGAGTTGTGTGCACATCAGGGGACACTGAAAAGAGGTGCACTTTTTTCATGAACTTAAGATAAATAGGTTGGCGCAGTGTTGCTAACACACACAAATGTAGTATATCCTCCAAAGATTACAGGCATGAGATATAGCTGTTCCAGAAATATAACTATGTGGATGTTTCTGGCCCCTTTTTTGAGAAAGGTGAACAGTGATGATGTGCCTGGTCCACTGCACATTCTGAACTACTGACATATAAATAAAATGAGTTGAAGTCATAATACTTGAGTGAAAGCAAAACCTGTTGTTTATTCAGCTAGTAAATATAGTACCACTTTATACAGTGTCATTCATGCAAAAGAACTGAGAAACTGAGTGCATGAAGTGCTTTCCAGCCAGACAGTCTTGCATACGAGTATAGAAGAGTGTAAGGTTAGCATCACGAATTTATTTTATGCAGATTCTTCTGCATACCTCCTGGTTGCACCTCAGTGCTTTCCACATTGCATTAGGCAATGTGACCAATGGCTGTCACATGTTGACTCTTGTCTGCCCTCCCTGTTCCTCATTTGTGTGTTGTAGAAAAAGGCATGGTCACAAAAATGTGTCTTTTACTTGCTGCAAGGTGATATGGTTTGTGATGGTCTTCAGCTCTGCAGGGTGAGTTTGAGTATGTTTGTCGGTGTGAATTTTTGCAGTTTGTTTCCTCTGTCACACTCTATTAAGTCTGTGGGCAGTATTGCTAATCTGGAAAACAGTGTAGCATTCATTATGTAAGCCTTTCTTATTTTGGAGGAAAATGTGCCCGGAACAATTTGCATAATGTTCCGAATAATTTTCAGAATTCCCTGGTGAATAGGGAATTTCAGATCAACACAAAGCAGTGGTCCACTGGCAAATGTGCCATTCTGAACAGTTTGGGACCAAAGTGGAATGTCTTTTCTCTCAGCTATCGAAGCTATCTCAGGTCACAGAACTGTGACCAGTGGCGTAACCTGCAGATACCCTGGAGGAAAACTTTCTCACTCTATACCAGTCCTCTGAGTATTTCCTTAGCAAATACCCAAAAGTGGTGACATTTGGTAAACAAAACGTCTTCTGGGAAAGGCTGTTTTAGGTCAGTGCATTTGGATCCAGTTTGTTAACCAGTGTGAATGGTACCAGCCTTTTGCTTTGCAGTTACTCTCCTCTCCCTTCTCTTGCTTTAATTCGAAAGAGGCAATGAAGAGAGGGGCATTGTTTTCAATCATCAAAATACAAGATGTTGAAATACTTCAGCTAATTTGAAACAGGACTAATTTTTCACTTACAAGTGAAAACTGCAGATTTTCTTTTGTGTCAGAGTTTAACAAGAGTTTTCCTTTTTTCCATTATCTCATTGCTTCTTCCTATTGGCAAAAGCTGATGTAAAATAGTTCTCATGAGGACTGCTTGTATGCCTGGAATAAAAGCATATGCATAAGACCTTTGCTGAATCAGAGCCCATGAGCTGAGCTTAATTTTTAAGTTGACCCTGGAGCTATTTCAAAAAACCATATAGATGATGTTTAAAGATCTTATTTCTGAAATACACCATCCAGGTTAAATACTGTTCAGCTATGTAATTGTAGCAACTGGCAGGTTGGTAATAAAGCCTTGTACAATGATACTTTTTAAGAAGATGAAACTTTCAGAGATCCAAGCCATACAGTGGATCATACTGTTAAATCAGGCAGATCATCATTTAACAAGAGGGCTCACCCATGTTGCAGTACTAATTTATGTAAAGTTTTGAAAAGTTAGAGGTTCTCTGTACAGACATTCTAAGCCAAGAATGCATTTGTAAAACATTAATCAGATACTGTAATCATCAGTGCCTGTGGCAGTGTCTGACTTTCTGGACAAGACAATCTCTGTTAAAATTGCCTCCTTTCTTCTCTGGCCTGTCCTCTGTGGCTCAGGACTGTGTTGCTCTGTCACATCATATATTGTGCTCCTGCAGCTCCTGGGCTGCTTTCAAGCAGCTGTGGTAGAGGGATTGCTAATTATTTATTGCTTTAATAGTGTACATTGCTCTTCAGGGACCAAGAGAATTCTTACATAAAAGTCCATCCAGTTCAAGGTTCTGGGTCTGCAGGGGATCCTTACTACTTTCACATGTTGTCCCATCAAGCAGAGCCGTATTTACAAAACATTACCTGCTTTAGTAAAGGTGTAGGCATGGAGACTCAGGAGGAAAAGGTGTTTCATTTCCTTGTTTCAGGAAGTACCCCATGTGCCACAATACTTTCCCATTTTATTTTGCAGCTGATTACATCAAATGTTGTTTTTCTATATTTTTTTTAACACTCAAAAAAACCCTTTACCCTTTCTATCTCATTAAATGTGCTGCATGCCTTACAACACTTAAACAAGCATCCCATGTGAGGGGCTCTTGACATCAGAGTTTTCTTTCACAGATGCCTGATTACTTTCCCAAAGGTGTCTGATTACTCTTTGCTGGAATCTCAAATGATGCTGTTTCCCATCAGTGGGATTTCGCCTCAGAGTACCATCTGTAATTATGATCCTAAGACTAAGTTAAATAATGAGCAGTCATAAATTCACTCCAGTAAAACTTTGCTTTGGACTCTAAATTAACAGCTGGGACATTTCTCTAGTACTGTACAGGTGATCATTTTCCTTACTGTTTCTTGTTATGTGGTAGTAATTCACAGTTTGGAAGTCCTTTTAACTTAACACTGCTGAAACATGGCTAGGAGATACTTAGGTTTTCCTCCCTGCATGGCTTAGGCCAGCAGCCTGCAGCCAAAGGTACTGCCCTGCTCAAGCAAAGCAGTTCAGTTCTTATTCACCATTTCATGGCTACTGATGTCAGAAATGTGACTACAGCCTTCTGTCAAGGTGTTGCCTTTCTGCACAGCACTGGAGTGCACCTCCCATGCAGCAGCATCCAAAGGTCCAGAGATTCAGGGCACTGACATCAACACTTTGAGGGAGATAGTCTGCAGCATTGGCAGCAGTGTTTCTGAATGAGAACAAGTTTTTTGTCTCATTTATAGCCTCTATTATTACTCCCAGTAATTTGGTTTTGCTTTCTAAATGCCCACGTTTTATGAAAACTGTCTCAAAACAGTCTCTTCATGCCCTCAGGTTCTCTCTGGGAGCCCAGAAGGAGTCAGGCAGAGAAGTTCTACTCTTACAGAATGTCATTTTTATGTTTTAGTCAAACCTAAATTACTGAAAATACTCCATAGTAATATGTAACATATCCACAACAACAACAAAGTGAAGGTAAATTTAAAATGATTCATTATTGAAAATTTAACTCAGGATGGCTAAAGCAAAATATAGCTATTTATTTTCTTGAAGTATCACAGGGGGAATGGAAATAAACAAGAACCTTTAAAGTTAATTTACAGTATGTTTACCATTAGCATTGATTCTTTTTGTCCTTTGGAAGAATCTTGGAAGATTTCTTCATGGATTAACAACTCCTTCCTCATTTCCTTGGACAACTGGGCTTTTCTTATTTGCTTTTGTATTTCATATTATTATGGAAGTTATCATTTCCCAATTCTATTCCCAATTAATCAGGTCATCACCCTACTAGGTGGGATGCAAACAAATTAATGTCTCATCATTAGGACTTCTGTTGGACAATAGATTTATTAATAAGCACTAAGTCACTGCTTACACTTCTTCAGAGATAATAAAGGGTCCAAACCAACAGAGCAAGAGGAATTCAGTGTGAAAGTGTAGGTGTGGTTTGGGTTCACAGCTGTCACTAAAGCTGGAAGAGCTGAGCTTGATGATTTATTCCATTTACATCTGGAGGGAATTCCTTTCTGCACTGTCTACCTGCTGGCCCAGCTGTTCAGCCCACAGAAGTACTAATTTTAGTGTGAACCATGAGTCCCTACAGCTCATCCTTTATCTTGGAAAAAGCCTCCAGAAACTATGATAGGAAAGCTGCTTTTCTAATCTGATTTTGGGCATCCCACAGGCATACATTGGGAGGCTCTACCAGCCCTGTTGGTGTATCCTTCCTATGCTGCCAGGCCAAAGAGCCCTCACCAGAACATTGGAAAGGTCAGCTTGGCTAACATGGCACATATGTGTCCTCCTGGCAGGAAATCCTTCCTTCTTCCCATTGATACTGTTTGTGCCACTGAATGTGATCACACATGTGGCACAAAGACACGGTGTAAATAAGGGCACAGGTGTACATTTGAAACACAAGTCACCCTCTATGTGCACACGTGGATGTGTGCAATACAAACACAAAACTTGCAGGGCAGGTCCTTGTCAGACATCAGTTTAGCCCAGCATGGCATCTGATGGTACAAGGCTGATCTGCACTGCTGAGACTCAGACCACAACTGCAGAAACACAAGTATTTTGTGAAAAACATTAAATACTTAGGTGCAAACACACAGTCCCTGCCTTTCAGTAAAACTGGATCTGTTGCTGTGATGCCATGGCAATTTAGGTGCTACAAAGCCATACAGGTATTAATCCAAATGCTGGTTGTGTGCACACTTTGGGAAATGGGCCAGCAAGAGAGGGGAAAACCCCAGCTTGTCCAGGTGCCCTCTTTCAGAGGGACCCATGTGCCCATTTGCTCATGAGGTTATTTCACAGGGTTCATAAAACAAGTGTGGAGATTGTCCCTCACACCTCAAGAAACAACCCTGTCTGTTTGAAGCACAGTGGAAGGTAAGAGCAGGGAAGATAAATAGTCTGTCTCCTAGCTACATTCTGCCTGTGGATTGAAGTAGATCAACACAAATATTTGTGTGTACAGCATGCTCTGGAGCCTGCCAATGCCTGCTGGCAAAGTGCAGGCAAAGGTAAAGGAAAAATGTGTGCTACTCTTTAAAGCAATTATCCTCATGTATTAATAATGTCATTTATAAGCACTCTGAGAAGTCAACAATGTAGACTAAAGCAAAGCCAAAAAACTGCAAACATTTAGTAAAAGAAGGGGGAAAATGTTATATGTATGCCTCTTAGCACTTTCTGATATATTAAAGCCTGTGTTGTCTCTGCATATGATCTTTGTCATTTATTTGTTACCCTTTGGGAGCACAGCCCTTGCTGAACTCTGGGATTGAATCTGACAGCCCAAAGCATGCTCTTGTTTATTATGGATCAGAGCCTCTTCCCAAGCACCTCCACTGAGTCACACAGTTCAATGTAGCTGAATCTGCCCCTGGATCACTTCTCTTACCATAGCACTGAAAGCAAGTGTGAGTTTTCTCATTGCAGCATAACCCATATTTTTGCATTTCAGGGTTTATTTGAAGTTTTGAGGATCTAATAATGAGAAGGAATATATATATATGTGTTTTTGTGTGTGTATAGGTATAGAAGTAGTTGAAAGTTCCCTTTTCTGTTAGTGGCATTGCTTTTCTCTTGTCTGCTAGCTGGGTTCCTGGGGGTGACAGGGCTGAATGAACTTGGTGCAGTGTTTTAGCAATAGCACAGGCACTGACCACAGCTTTCAGGTGCTCTGAAATCATCCAGGATGCCTGTGGCTGAGCTGGGTGTCATTACAGCAGCCAGTGGTGCATCTGCACTGGCCCTTCCAGCTCCTTCCCAGGGCTGGGGCAGAGGGCAAGGAAACACCCTCTCTCCCCCAAGAACTTGGCCACCAACTTGTTGCCCCTTTGGTGAAGAAAGATATGAAACCCCCATACTGACCTCTCAGTTTCTCTTCTACTGAGCATGGGGGAAGGAATGCCCCAACTACCTTTCTTTGTGCTCCTGCTTTGTAAGGGAGAGACACTGTTCCCTGCCACTCATCCTGTTGAATGAATTATCCTGCATATCCAGACTGGTAATAAAAAGAAATGTGGCCTCTCTCACCTTACAGCCAGGAGCTGCCTCCCAGAGCAAGACAAGACCCTTGTCCCTGTCTTTTAGTTACCACTGAGCAGCCCTGAGCCAGTAACATGCTATGAGCACATCCTGATGTTTCCCCTTCCATGTATGAATTGCCTTAGAAGATCTCTGCCCATGTCACCATGAGGGATTCAGGATCTCACTGTCACGTTGCTTTTCTGTGCTGAAAATTGTCGAGGCTTCAGCACACAACGTGTATCCCACGGCACCAAGGAGAGGAACAGCAGTTTTGCATTGCTGAGACATTCAGCAGGAGGTAGAGAGTGGGATTTTTCAAAGGAGGGCATAGCACAGCTAGAAATAACTGCCTTTAAAGTGGTGACATTTTTATGCATGGACAAGCTAACTTAGAACATTTTTAGAGGATTTTATAAACCCCGCTGAGCCCAGTGCAACTAGATTCATCATATGAAGACCTGCTTTACAGGGAGAAAGTATACAAGCCATAACTGAATACACATTTCTTGCACTCTCACAAAGTTTCCCTAAATAGGTCTTTTCATAACCACAGGTAGCATACACAAAAGTGTGATGAAGCCCAGAAAGTTTGGCTGGTGTTGCATTTCTGTCTTTGAAAGAGAAATACAGGCTGCTTTTAAGGAACAGTATTAATTTAAAAAATATTCTCTTACGTGCCATTTCTGCATTCATGGGTGTGTCTTAGTATCAGCAATTAATTTTTGCAAAGCAACAAGCCCCTTCTTTTGTCTTTCAACTCACTGAAATGGAGCTGCCAGGAGCTTTTGGATTAAGCTTTATCAGGCTTTCAGTTAGGAAAGCCTCGTGGAGGTTACATAGCCAAATACAACATACAAATCAAATTATGGGAGAGATGAATGCAGAGTTGTTAAATTAATTTTGTTTGTTCCAGCCCACTGGAATGTTTTTAACATGAAGAAAATCATTCTCTGCTGTATGGCTGGCCTGCCCGGTGCTTATGACTGTATCAGCATGCTGCATTCATCTGCCAGTGGCAAACAGGTTTTGTCCAGGCTTGAGTAAGCCCTGGAAGATGCAGCTGGCCAAGATGCTGGATTCCCCCTGCCTTCCCCAGTGGGCTGATCTGCAGAGAAAAGCCTGGGTCAAGCTGCTGGGCAGCCCCACATGTGGCCAGCAGCTGGGAGAGCCACTGAGGCTGCCTGAGCTGGGTCAGAGGGGCTTCCCCCAGATGCACCTGAGCAATGGTTCTGCCTCTTCAGGACCTTTCTGGAAGGCAGGAGCTAGCTTTGCCAGGTTCTCCCAGTTCAGGTCATCCCTGACAGGAAGGTGGGCGTGTTTTTTCCCACCAAGAAGTCCAGAGCATGTCTGTGCCTGCAGTGGGGTATGACCATGGTACTGCAAAGACTCTTGCCTGTTCAGTGCCTCTGAGATGTGGCCTGGTTGCCCCAGCTGGGGGTTTCTGTCACCACAAGTCTTGGCATGGGGCTGCTAGCCCAGGACACAGTGGCTTTGGTGTCCTGCCAGACCTGTGCAGATATCTGCTCAAGATTGCACACACCACAGAAAGACATCCCGAAAGCCCCCACGATATTTTAACATCCCTCAGGATCTGAATTTTAAACAGAGCATTAGTAATACATTTTCTAAAATAAGCTGAGATGCTGTTTCAGTGTGGAATAATGCTGGTTGTTGGTTTTGGGTCTTTTTTTTTCANGTGTTTCTCTTTAGTGTGTCCTGATTAAACTTCCCATTCCCTGTCCCAACCTCTTCCTCCATTTCTATCTCTTCTTCAGCTGCACATTTTGCGAAATCAGTGGAGGTCCTTAAGCCTGTGACTCTTTTAATCTTCTTTGAAAAATCCAAGGCACAGAGGGTACTGAAAGAAAAATTAGATCTCTGGGAAATGCCAGTTGTTTCATAGATGGTCAAATCATTGCACTTCTTTTCCTTGCCTTTCAGACGTTCACTATGTTATTATGTATCACTTTAATTAAATCATCAAATTGAATTATTGGATCAAATGTTTCTTTACTCCATTGTGTCCTAAGCAGGTTTAGTTAAATTAATAAAAGCACATGTTTCATTTTATAAGAAGAAAAGTATTTCCTTTTTGCCTATTCATAAGCTGTTAAAAAAATGTGGTTGAACAGAAAAGATTGGTTAATACTAAATTACTTCAGGTTTTTCAGATACTGCTCTGTGCTTTGGAGTAAACTGAGCCAAGTCATACTAAGTCATGAAAAATTTGTAATATTTACTGAGAAATGGCAGTATTGTAAATTCAGCCTCATTTTAGCTGGCTGTGAATGGGGCTTGTCCTCAGTGCAGCCACCGGAGGTGATCAGAAGTGCTCGTGACCTTCTTGGATCAGCTGCAGGGTCAGGGAGGGTCTCCTTACTGAGCCTGTCAGTGCCCTGTTTATCCTTGGGAAATACCCACCTCTGTGGCTGCCAGGAGCTGTTCAAATGGCATCCAGGCTGGCTCCAGGGAGTGGCACAGAGTGGGGCACATGGCAGCCCCCTCTCCCTTGGGGTCCTTGTGTGAAAAGCAGCTGGCCAGACATCGTTCAGAGGGCTGCTGCAATTAAGGTGGATCTCTCTGTCTCTCTGGAAGGTTACCTGCTTGAATTATTTCTAAAACAATTTGATGCATGATTACTTTAAATATATAAATCTCTGCATGTCCTCCTGGGGGACAAGGACTGGGTAAGAGTTTTAGGTGTGGGTAGTGCTTCATCCTGGGCTCCTGTCTCTGATGGGATTTGATTAGGTGGAGCAATGAAGGCTGGCCTGGCATTTTGAAGTGTAATTCTGTGATGACAAAGGGTGTCAAAGAGGGCAGTTATGATTTATTGGTGCAGTTATCAATAAACAGTGATGTCAGGGAGAATTGATCTGACCATCTCAGCGGAAAGAGGTGAGCATGGAGAGGCATACCAAGGATCAGGAAGCTCTGTAAATAGTGATAACAGAGATGGCTTTTGGCTGTCCCAGCTCATCCAGGTCCTGGCCACCTTCATGCTGTGCTTTGAGGGACCAGGAGGAGCCAGAGGGAAGCCGTGGTGTGGCTTCTGACTTTGTAGCACTGACAGCAAAATGCTGGTTTGATCCCTTCAGCTCGGTGTAAATAGAAACTCACATACATCCAAAGCTTTCAGGTACTGTAGGGTTTGTTTGTTTTGCTGGATCATCCTTCTGGGTTGAGCAGAAGGATCTACTGCAAAACTGCTGGATTGTCACCCCTCATGGCAAGAGCAAACATCAAATATATTTCCTGCCCAAGCATATTTCTACAATTCATGTTCTCTTGTTCAGCTAGCTACAAAATGTGAGTTATAACTGCACAAATGCATTTGACAAGTATTTTTTTTTTCTATTGTACTGGTAATACTGGTGTTTAAAGCATTTAATCATTTTTATTTAAGAACTGTAGCTATTTCAGTAATAAAACAGCAGTGCTGCATGGCCAACCTGCAAGTCCAGGAATAGGAATAGACATATCTCCCCTTCAGTGCTGCCAGGACTCTTTAGAAGTGAAATAATGGCCAAATATACAAGCAGTCACATACCTGCAGAGTGCAAAAAAGCTCAATGTGTTGGCTTTAAGAGGAAAAGTCATACTGGGAAAAATAATTTTGCAAACAGTGTCAGCGTGATGGGCTGGGTGACACTTTGCCAGAAGAGACCAGCTCCTTTGCCACAGCACATGTGTTTAGGTATCATTGCAAGTGATTTTCCTTGGTCCAGGGTTTATACTGAGAAAGAGAATGTGAGAATCTGCCCTGAAGTGGGTATTTTAAACGTGATTTTTAAAGCTCGGGGAAAAAATCTAACCTCTTTATAGCTGGGAAGGGGATGATGCAGTTTTCCCACAGCATGTGAGTGCCATCTAGTGTTGTGCATCCCCACCTGGACCTTTCCATGGCAGCTCCTTGAAGTGTTTTTTTCTGTGCTGCGAGGGCACTGTGCACCCCTCGAGGGGCCGGGCTGCACTGGTTCCTGGGCTTGGTCTGCCCTGCAGAATTTTGGGTTTGGTACCGCTGGAAGCAGAGGCCATGTTCTTCCCAGAGGTTAAGCTGTCCCTGTGCTGATGTCCCCACTGACCTAAGCATGGCTGAGAAGTGACTTGTGCCTCCACGCTGCAGGCAGGGTTGGGAAGGCAGGGCTGCTTGGGGCTTCCTCTGCCTGCTCAGAGGAGATGGCCAAGGCCAGCAAAGAGCCACTCTTCCCAGCCACTCTTCCCTGTGCTGGTGAATACATTACTGACAAACTGTTGAGCGTCTTTGAAGAAAGATATATCTAAAGAGGAGTATAAAATAAGTGTAAAAATGTACTAGGTTAACAGGAGAGCATTTACTGACCCAATAGTGCCACATTTTCAGAGGTTTCAACTCTTTCCAGGGCCAGCAGAGCACACTGGGGTATTTACCCCTTAACAGGAGGTAAGCAGGAGAGTGGGGATGAGGGAAGCTGTGGATCAGGTCCACTGTATTTCTTAATGTTCCACTGCAGAGCCCTTAAGTCACCAAGTTAAAGTGTAGGTGCAAATGTCAGGACTGAGAATTAAGTAGAGAGCTAAGCAAGCTGCCTGCAGAGAATGGATTCTCTCATTCACTTTATTCAGGAGAGCAGGAAGCAGCTGCAGGTGGTATTAAATCCCATTGGTCTCAGTGGATTGCGGTCTAAGCTGTTACTGTAGGCCAGGGCATTAAAGAAAAAACCTAGCCCTTAGAGTGAGACACTGTTCTTCCTGTTTGTTTTCTCTCAGTTATTTAGAAGAGCTTCATCTTTTCTCCTTCTGTTTTTCAGCTTGTAGCACTCCTCCAGTCAACATGAAAGTGCAGCCTGTGAACAGGACAGCGCTACTGGTAACCTGGAACCAACCAGAAACCATTTACCACCCTCCAATCATGAACTACATGATCTCATACAGCTGGACTAAAAATGAAGATGAAAAGGAGAAGACTTTCACCAAGGATAGTGACAAGGACCTGGTAAAAGCACAGCATCAACCACAGACATATGTATCAAGCTATCCTTATATTGTTATTTTCTTGGTAGAAGGAGGTAGAGGAGGAAAGCAGTTGTTACCTTATAGGCAGGCTAATGTTTGGCCCACAATGAATTGCTATTTAAATGTTCAGCATTAGCTGAACGTTGCCTAACAGGCTACCCAAACACTGGAGTGTGAATTTATAGTTTATGTGAGTGCATGAAGAACTGAATCTGCAGGCATTTTTTCATGTAGTGTTGCTGAGAAGCAGCTGGCTTGGGAAATGGTGAGGCTCTGAATACCTTTTGACTTGTGTTCAACTTACAGATTTTCACATTGCAAGTCCGATCCCCCAAAATCTGTTCCTGGGCTCGGGCTTTTCACTGTGCATAGCCCCTTGCAGACTTTGGAGCAGGTTCTGGCAGTGCTGCCAGAGGCATGAGTTGCACAGTCAGGGCTTGAAGAGTATTTTGGAGTGGCCCTGTACAAGCACTGCCTACATCTGGCAGTGTGAGAAAAAGAGAGAAGAGCAAGACAGTTCCAGCACAGATGGAAACACTGCTCTATCTCCTCCATTTAGGATTTCATCTGCTTGTCATTCTTGTCTAAGTGGAAGCAAGTATTGTACTGGTCCTTAACATTCTCTGCATGTAAAACCAGAGTGACATATTCAGGTTTGAAAGGCCTCCATTTATTGTTAATCAAAGAAAGCCTCTAGAATAATGAAATCAGTAATTGTATATGCACATGAAAAATGCAGCAGCACAGTGTTATTCCTAATGACTGTTACCATATTTTTTTTTCAAATACACAGTCCTCTGGGCCCATTCAATCAGTTATACAATAATACTTCTCTTATTCCCTTAGATGAAGCTTCTTTTACTTCATTTCCATTTATATTTCCAATTTCCCCACTAGACATTGTTATCTGGGTCACATTAGGGAACGATCTGCCTCATGAAATCAGAAAGGAATCCATTGAAAGGCACCCAAGGTTATGATGTGTTGTAACCTCTCTCTTGTCATAATTTCACACTCTTAAGGGAGATTTTTTAATCAGTTATAAGGAGGAGAGCCTTAATCAGCAAAAATGAGGTGGGCACCATGAAAGCATCCTGTTTTATGTAAAAGAAATAATTACAAGTGCAAGGGATGTGATGGAGTGATAGCTTGGAAATAAATTGCAGTGAGACCTTGTGCTGTTTAGCAGAGTTTTGGGTTAAGAAAGTAATGACATCTTAGTCTATTTTAGGGGCAAGAGAAGAGGAAACCCATTTTCAGAGGAAAGTGCAGATTGTTTTCAGTGCTCTGGCAGATGGAGTTGGGCTGTCCCATCTTGAATTGCAGCTAGACTGTTTTGCTGTAGAGATAACAAGTATTTCAAGTGGCTCCTGTGATTGTGGACTAAGGCATCTCTCAGGTGTAGGAGTAAGCAGGGATCCCAGCCCAGGCTGCTCAGCCATCATATTGCATAGTACACCAGCATTAAATTGCCTTAGCCAGTTCGTTGCAAAATAGTCAGTTTGAATAAGCAGTGACTTTTCTGGGCTTATCCTATGTTTGGGACATGGATCTCCACCTAAAAAAAATCTTATTATAATTGCTGTAAAGGCAAATAACTTGTTTTAAGTTTTTCTGAGGAGAGCAGAGACATTGAGGCATGAAGACTCACGAGAACAGATGTGGGATGTGTTCATTTCTTTCTCATGGGCAGAGTCAGCAGTGTCTGGGTACATCCCTTCAGCCTCCAGCTTTGCCCTCTCCAGGGAGCCACTGGATATTTCTGTGTAGAAATACAGCTTGTCTTACATGGCATAAATGTTCTGTATTAGCACAATGCTTTATATATTTCAAACTGATCTTGGACAGTACTGTGGGGGTAAAAAACTGAATAATATCTATTTTTTTTAAACAGAAGGCCATCATTAGCCATGTCTCACCTGACATCCTTTATCTGTTCAGAGTTCAAGCAATTTGCCGAAATGAAATGCGTAGTGACTTTAGCCAGACTATGCTCTTTCAAGGTAAAAAACCACATACATGTTTTTACATTGAACTATTCTTTGTTTGTTTAATATTTTCTTTTCAGGGTGCAATATGGTGTGAAGTTATTTCAGAAGATATTTGAGTGCATGTAAACAATGCTAATCTCATATTGATCTGAATCTCATTTCCAGTGAGGAGGGTTTGCCTACACCTCTCACTGTCAGGGTTTGTCAGGTTTTAGGAGAATTTAGAGCTTTTCCTGGTACTAAGTTTTCTGAAACAAATCCATCAGAGACTGCTTATGCATCAGAGGCACAGCTATAACAGAATGTGAGTCTGATGGGTGTCTGTTTTATGTAAAGAGGAAAGGAGATCAGTCCTACCTTGACAACCACATGTGGAGACATTCAGGTTTTACCATGCACACAACCTCAGTGATTTCCAAAACATACATATTTAAGGAAAATCAAAAGAACTAGATGATAAGCTGTCCTTTGTCATGGATTTCCTTTTAAGTTTATTGGAGAAATCTGGTAAAGCTGAGATTTGGTAGAAGAACTTGATTATTTTAGAGGTTTTTTAAGTGCTAAAGTTTTGCTCCTTCCTGGGAATTTATTATGACATTTTTATTAAGTAGGGCAAATTTTGCCTCTGATGAGAGCATTCCCTCCCACTCCAGCTTATAGATGCATAAACCTCAAAATGGATAATGGAAGAATAAAACAAGCAGAGAGTTAAAAGTTTAAGTCCTTAGGATGAAGCAAAGAGTTGTCACTTGGATCTGATGCTGTATATGGAACAAAATAATAGGGACATTTTTAAGTGTCATTTTCAGAAAGTATAGGGGTTTTGATCCTGCTTTGCTAGCACTTAGTGTCTGAGGGATGTCAAGCTATGGACATGGCTTAGTTCTGTTGTGGTGGCATGCCACAATGTTGGCAGCCTTGCAGAGAGAGCAGGATCAGACAAGATCCTGTCCAAGTCACAGCTCACGTGTAGCTCTGTTCCTGGTACCTCAGCACGGTGTTTTAGACTTCACTTTAAAGTGCCAGGCAGAAGTTAGAAACTGCTGTGTTGCTTATTATGACCTCTTTGACAAGATAATGGAATGGAAAATTCTTTGAAGTTTGACTACAATAACTGTTTAATCACAGTTAGGGGTAAATCATTACTGACAGCTCTGTAGGAGATCCTTTGGATGCTCCAGCCCAGTATTCAATGCAGTGGAAGTGATACACACATCTGCAGTGGGAGTAGATGATGTGATTCCTTCCACATGTCCCCAAAAAGGAGCTGCTGTTCTAATCTCTGGCTGTACCCAACATTTAACCTAGAAAATTAATCCACTTGAGCTTTCAAAACGTTATTCAGTGGCTGATGGTAGTTGTAGTTGAGATATCTAGCAATAAATAATTATAATATTATAAGGACAAAAAACCCTATTACCATCAAGCTACTCTTGCTTCCTGTGTAAGTCAGGATGTTTCATCCAGCTTGGGGCTGAAGGAGAGAATTTGTTTTCTGTCAGTAAGCCAGCATTGCCAGGCCTGAGTAATTATAGACAAGCAAGTCTTTGTTGAGACACAAGTGCAGAGTGAGGTGAGCTGTTGCCTGTGCTCCAGGCTGGGACCTGTACCCGTGTTCTGTAGCCACGTGTTGAGCAGCAGTTTAGCACTTGTTCCTCTGCCTCCTCCCCTGCCCTGACGTGCTGCTCTTCTTCCCTCCCCAGCTAACACCACTCGAATTTTCGAGGGGACCCGAATTGTGAAGACAGGAGTGGTAAGTCATGGATTTAGGGCGCGGGGATTTGGGGACATTCCCACCAGGTGGCAGCACGATGTTGGAAATCTGCTGCAGGACCCAGCTTTCCTGGGGAAGGGGTGTCCAGACCTGTCACAGAAGGGTTTATAGCATAAAATACAGTTCCAATGTGAAATGGCTTTCTAGCTTCGTGCTCTGAGAGGCTTTGACCACTGGAGAATCAAGTATTAAAGAGTCTTCCTCAGTCTGTATTCAATCCATTTAGAGGGGATTTGTGAAATCTCAATGATGACTGTGGAAATAAATTTATTTTATTAACTGTACGAGCAGAAATATATGCAACAGAAATAAGGCCTGACACACAGCATCTTTGCTCTTCCAGTGCTTTAAGGATACTTCTTACTGTGTGAATAAAGCCTGAACAATGTCTTTGTTTTATTTTAATTCAGGTGAGACTGTAACAAGTCACTGAGGCCAACTTTTGTGTTCCAGAATCAGAAATGTTGGTACATTTACAGTCGAAGTGGAATGCACTGTTTCAGTTTTGAAACCATCTTATTAGTTTATTTAATATAAACTATCAATAACCTAAATTTCTTGGCATCCGGTGTACTGAGTTGTTCAGTTAAATTTATGGGCTGGATTCATACTATTGAATTTACTCTAAGTACATTGCTTCTGGTTTTATTCTGATCTGGTTTGATATACTCCCTAGTAAGCAAATAACATATACAAAGCTTGCATTTGAATGATTAATGTTTGTTTAATGATGTATACAGATATTCTAGATATATAAAATCTGCTGTCAAATTTTAATACTCAGTCCAGCTTTGAGACTGCTCATGCCAGCAAAAAGCAAATCTCACAGTGCCTTAGGGATTCAAATTGATAAGTATCTGAAAGTTTAGATGCTTATTTAAAGTTTTGGCTTGAAATCTCTAAAGCACAGGTTTTCATCTGAGATCTCGGGTTCTCTGTGATTGCAGCTGGTCAAAAATAACGTGAGAAAGCAGCCTTTCTTGGTTTGCTGCACCATTTCAACTACACGGCTTGACTGAACCTGGGAATTGCAGAGAGATGCGGAAATATTTTAAAGTTATAAATTTAGTTTCCAAAATAAACTTCTTACATTTTTTTCAATGTTCAGCAGCACCTGTTTAACCCTTTTTTGTCCTCATCTGGTGCATACCTTTCCAGTTACTGGTCCTCCTGCTGATGAGTTCAGTAATGAGAGACATTTTTCATTAATTCAGAGAGGGAGATTGGTCAGGTTGTCCAGATGAACCACTGACTCAGCTCTTCCACAGAATTATTCCTTGTCTTTAGACAATTCATTTCAGTCTGTTTTTCCACAATTCAGGACTAGCTCTTTATGAATAGATCAAGGTTTAGATCTTTATGTGTGTACTAAGGGGTTTTAATGACAGCAGAGCACACACATTTATGCAGAGACCTTCATGCGTGCAGTGGGTTGACATTAGAATTATATTGCCAGGGTGCAGAGGATGCAAAGTCCATAGTTCATTACCTGCTTTCTCTCAGTGAAGCAGGCAGTGCCAGTCCTGCCTTTTGTTCACTGGTGGTGGTCAAGGAGAGTCCTGTGGATGTGGAAAACCGAGTCTGTACATGGATGTCACAGCGTGAAGGTCCTGGCAGACGTGGTGGTGGCTTGCTGAAGGGCTCCTGATGCTCTCCAAGTCCTTCAGGACTGCCCAGCTGGCCATGCTGCAGTTCTTTTGTAACAAGAGCAATGCCTCACAGCAAAACCAGTCCTTAGGAGAATAATCCTGTTGGGTAGATTAGGGAAATAAAGATAGTATCCTTTGAGGCCCTCACAATGTGCGTGGGAAGAGCCAGAGTTCCTTGTCAGAGCAGACCCACCAGCCATGGATGCTCACATTGGCAGCCATTATTTTGGGACAGCTGTTATGTAACACTGTATTTTTAAACTCCTGTATTCTGAGGACTAAAGCACTGTGAGTAATGCAGCTGAACTCATTAGACTGCTTTACATTCCTCTCACCCCAAGAGGAAACGTTACTCACAAGTCAGTAGTGATGTGGGGAGAAAAGGTTCTGATGAAAAATAAGGATAAAGAGGGTTTTAATGATGATGTGGTGAAGGCAGGGAGGTTTCCTCTCTTTGTGGTTTGCTGGTAGCTCTGTGGCATGTTCTGTCCTGGCTCAGCCTTTCATCCGGCTGGTGTGGAATCTCAGGTTTTAGGAGAATAGCATGTGTGTGAAAAGGGAGGGAAGAGCAAGAGAATGACCCCAAGTGGTTTGTTGGACTCCTGCTGATGCTCTCTGCTGTGTTTTCTTCCCCTCTGCTGCCGGTGGTCTCCTCAAGCCCACAGCATCTCCTGCCTCCTCAGCAGACATGGCTCCCATCAGCTCCGGCTCCTCCACCTGGACCTCCTCGGGGCTCCCCTTCTCCTTCGTGTCCATGGCCACGGGCATGGGCCCTTCCTCCAGTGGCAGCCAGGCCACCGTGGCCTCCGTGGTGACCAGCACCTTGCTGGCAGGGCTGGGCTTCAGCGGTGGGGGCATCTCCTCCTTCCCCAGCAGCGTGTGGCCCACGCGGCTGCCTGCGGCCGCTGCCCCCAGCAAACAGGCCGGGCGCGCCATGGTGGCCACCACCGAGGCCGCGGCCGCCTCCCCAGGGCCAGAGCGGGACTCGGCGCTGACGAAGGATGGCGAGGGAGCCGAGGAGGGCGAGAAGGATGAAAAGAGTGAAAGCGAGGACGGGGAGCGGGAGCAGGAGGAAGAGGAAGAAAAGGATGCCGAAAAGAAGGAGAAAAGCAGGGCGACGGCAGCCTCAGAGGCGCGCAATAGCACAGAGCCCGGCGTGGCTGTGGCTTCCCCCAACAGGACTGCTGAGGAAGAAGGAAATAAAACCCTATCGGGAGAAGTGCCAAACCAAAACGTTGCCCCCACGGCTGGAGGGGCCGAGAAGGAGAGCTTTGCCGAAGCCGACACTCAGCCCCAGCTGCTCCCTTCCACCCAAGTGCCACCAGCGTTCACCGACGAACTGTACCTGGGCAAGATCCCAAGACAACCAGAGGCAACAAGAAAACCTCCTCCGAAGGTGGACAGGTTTCCAGAGGAATATCCTTCAGATAACAAATTCATCACCATTAACCCAGGTGAGTGATCTTCAGGTGAAACAGTTTTTACCAGCGTTAAGTGTTGGAAAACAACACAATCCAAATTCCTTACTGATTTCCAGTAGATACAGCATTTTTGTGGTGTCTGGCTATATCTGATTGGCAGGTTGTCACAGGACCCAACCCCACGAATTGTTACTGGGGGAAGCAGAGTGGAAAGGAATATCCTTTTATTGGGGCAGATTTATGATCCTTGTAGCTTATTGAATAAGAAAATTAGGAAAAATTTTCACTTCCCATATGCTACATCAAGAACTTTGCTGAAAATAAAAAGGGAGGGGAATGCAATGAACTATAGCTGTGAAATTAATTAGGAAGAGCGGCTGCTGTGCTGAACTGGCATTTCATAGGAAATTTGGTATATGTGCTTCTAGCTAATTTAGTTTACCTGCAGGATTCTCCCTGACTGGGCTTTGAGATATTCTCCCAAATCAAGGATCATTGCTGGTTTATTTCTCATCACAAAACCTACATGCTCTGAAATGCCAAAACAAGGCACCTTCTGCACTAGGATTACCTTCTGTGGAAGAAAAATACCTAAACCAGGCAGAGTTCACATATTTTCTATTTGTCCTGATGAGAATTGCTGGTGCTCCTGTACACTCCAGCTCTGGATGTATGTACCAGCTGCACACTGTGTGCACAGCAAACACAACCTCTTGGAAGCCTGCCCAGGTGATCTGCATGTGCAGCAAGCCTGGTGTGCTCAGGGTTTGCTGCTCTGGCCTCTGCAGGCTGGTCCCTCATGGTGCTCCCAATGCGCCGTGCCCAATGTCCACACGTGTTCCTGCCTGGGGAGCTCCGGGCACTGGTGAGGAAAACTGCAGGAAGCAAATGGAATACGTGAATGTGGATTTATTTTAGATTGATTTATTTAGATTTAGATTGATGTATTTATTAGACAAGTTTATTTGAGTGAATATGTGTATTACCACAGCATCTATGAGATAGTGTACTTTTTTGTCTGTTGTTTTTGGGGTTTTTTTTACTACTAGTGTTTGTTTTGCTAATCTGTAGAGTGTTTTATAATTCTCTTTTTCCATCAAAGCTGCTCTAGAGTACTGTGAAAAAGCCTTACATATTTATTTTTCCCTACATTGATAAAACACAAAAATGCAGATATTGTGCATTCAGTTATAGCTCAGAACCAATTTAAAAAACAAAGCTAAATCCAATCTTTAATAGCATTTGTTACAGAAATGCTGACCAGTCTGTAATACTGTGAATCATAACTGTTCTGTCAGAGATCAGATTAACAATGCAGAAGCTGAAAAACCTGCAACAAGTTGTGCTGATTTTTTTTTTAAACACTGCTGTTCTTCTTACTTCTCAGCTGGAAGTCCTCAAAGGGCAGTGCTCCCACTGAATATGGTCTGAGGTGCCTGTCAGGCAGCTCTCAACATACCACTTGCCCTAATCACCTTTGGGTTAGGTAGGAGGCCTGTTGGGAGTGCTGCCCCTGTGAGAAGACACTTGGGAATGCAGAAGGAGCTTTCCTCCAGGCTGGATCTAGGTTACCAAAGACACAGGCTGGTGAATTAGACTAGTACAAAGCCTAAGACCAATTGCTTCAGCTCAATTGTTTTCCCCAGTAACATGGAAATTTGCAATTCATACAGACAGACCTGACCTAACTCATGCCAGGAGTTGAGTTCAGTGAAACTCCAGCTATAGCAAGACCTCTTCCTGTGAGAAAGGGCCTTAAAGATTTTCTGTAACAAGGTAAGCCTGAAATCAAGACAAGTGAAACCAAGAGGGCATTGCCAGAAGTGTCTGAAAGGATTCCTGAGCATCAGGACAGCTAAGACTGTTAAGACCACTTCCAAAGTGAGCAGAAAGCATCTCTGCAGTTTACTCTGTCCCAGTGTGAGGGCAGAAACAGTTTTAGATGCATCTTTTCTTCTGGCATCTTTTTCTTCTACATCTTTTAAAAGCAGGTTTTAAGAAGATGTCAAGGTTTCAAAAATGCTTTTGTGAGTAGAAAGTATAATCATTTTAAAGAGTAGAAAATTGTTTCATAACAATGTACATTCATAAAATTAATTACATAGCATCAAATTAGCAGTTGTAAGGAGATAACTGAAGGGAGAAGCACTCCTGAGTGTGCATGATTAGAGGAGAACAGGGAGCTCATGAGAAATTACAGGGAAAGTGCGAGGCCAATTAGTACAGCAGGGCTCATTTTCTTTTAGTGCTTACTTCACACGTACATACACACACACCCCTCTCCTGAGGCCATGTCATTACTTTCCAAATGGCACTGGCCTCTTTCTAACTGTGGTATTGGCCAATGCTAATGATTGTCTTCTGTCACCAAATGCTTGCTTGCATTCTCCTCTTTCATTTTCCTGATCATCCTTTTCTCTGTTTTGGTGCCCACATTAAACTAATTGTATTTTCGATGTGCAACTGTTACACACACAGCTGCTCAGCATTGTCCCTGACTCTGAAACCTGAAAATAAGAAAAACAGCAATTAAAATTATACTCTCACAAAAGAGGGAGGAAAAAAAAAAAGAAAAGAAGCAAGGGGAAAAGATGAAACCCAGGATGATGCAGTTTAATCAGGCTAAAGCAGATACTGTCCCACAGAATTTTGGTTGATTGTACCAGACAATTAAATAGATCCTTTGTTTTTTACTGGAGTTAACAACTGGGCTGTTGTTAGCAAAGCAATACCTGTGGGGTAGGGGCAAAAGCTTGAGTGGTGATCTGGGTCTGAGGACAGAGACACAGGTTTGACTCCTCATCCAAATTTCAGCGAGGTACTCCCATCCCTCAGTGCTCACCCACCTCTGCTGAGTTCCTCCCATGATGAGAGGGCTTTGTAGAGATAGAGAGATCTTGATGTGCAGGGTTAAATTTCAAGCCTGATGTATGCATTTAACAGACTGAATATTGGGTTTTAGAGCAGTCTGTGCCAGGTCTGAGGTTACAAAAGCCTTTTAGGGATAACCTCATTAGCATAATTAAACATCTGTGTAATTCTTCTCCATCTGCAGCAAGGATTATTAAGCTGTATTTTCATGTGGTACTTCAGCCATTTTCACACAGAATCACAGAGTGAATAAAGTTGGGAAGGACCCCTGGAGTCAGCTAGTCCAGTCTCCTTGGTTTAGAAGGGTTCCCTATGGCACTTTAATCAGGATGGTATCCAGACAGCTTTTAAATATCTTCAGAGATGTGCATGGCAGCTTACAGAAGCAAACAGCAGAATGGCTTGAAAATAAAAGAATTGAATTATTTAATGCCTACAAACTATGAATTTCAGATATCAGATTAAATATGATTGGCATCTGTTACAAAGCAGTGAAAAGCCATGCTTAGTAGTGCACAGCCTGTAAGCATGACTACTGCAGGAGTGCCTTGAAGAAATAGGGGTAACAGCTGCACCATGATACAAGCTTGTATCAAAGGTAATACTTCTTTAAGAAACACGGATTTGCTGTTCCATCATTTAGTAATATGGCCAATATTATTTTCCATAATTAATTAATAGCTTTGTATAAGTTCATAACTTTATTTACTGAAGGAAAAGATGAGCAAGCTGACTTTCTCTTAGGAGACCTTGTGGTCTGAGGCAGTTCAGGAGCAGGGCTTTTCTTTGGTTAATGGTATCTGAAAGGGTACAACAAACAGAACTTTGTCCTGGCAGTTTGTGCAATGGGAAGGAATGATAAAAGTAGATAGGTTATATAGTACAGCTATGGTTGCTTATTATAGCAAGCAGTGTTACTTAAGGGAAATAAACATGTTTCTTTTCTCAGGAACCATTTTCCAAGAATACACAGAAAAAAAAAAAAGCACATTTCACAAACTCTAGAATGCCTCTTTCTTACCTTGACCTTTATGCAAGAATTGCACTGCCAGAGCCTCCCTGGCTGGCTGATGCCATCCAATACTCCCTGTGCCAGGGCTTGTCCATCCAGTGCCTGGGTGGAACTGCTGAATGGGTGGTTCACAGAAGTTACGGACTTTTCCAGACACAGGAGTAGATTTAGTAGTGCCAGGGCTTGTATCATGTGGGACCTCCTGAAACAGATATGCTGTAATAATTTTTATTCCTTCCTACTGGGATGAATTCCAAGCCAGTAAAAGGCAAACTGAATTAATTCAACGAAGGCATATGCCACTGGAAACTGTTTACATTTCTTAGCAAAAATGGAGTTTCCTAGTCCGTTTTTTAAGCTTTCCCCATCCCCTGCCAAGTACAGCTTATGGTGGGCACTTTTACAAGGATATGCTGTTGACACTACCAGGGCTTGACATTCTTGCTTTGGAAACTAATGAAATGGTGACTTTTTTTATTTCATACTGTTTTGTTATATGGGAGAACAGGAAACTGTAGAGGCCCAGATCTGTCTTTTGTGTGTGTGTGTTTGTTTTCATTTCATCTTTTTCCAAGTTATCCAGCATGCTGGCTTTTCTTAGGCTGCTCTGCCATGACACTCAAGACAGACACCAGCTCTCCAGCTGCACTGTTCTATCTCTGGCTCCAGCTGCCATTCTTGTACAGCTTTTACTGGCACTGGTTTGTTTAAGCTCTCCCAACACGTTACTTGAACAGTGGAAAACACCTTAGACTTTTTCTTCAAAGCCAGCACAGGAACTATGTTTTTTCTTCTGAAGTACATCACTGCTTGGGCATTCCCAACTGGAATTTCAGGGCCAGCCATCAGCATTAGGGAATGGCATTTGCTATTCTGGCACTGAGCATACTGATCTCACATCTTCTCACATCTGTGGTACAGGGAGTTGGCAGGGGCAGATGAGTGTGTTCTCCACACTAGACTGGCTAAGAGGAGCATCATGAGCACTGCAGGATTTAATAGTGTGCATTGGGACTCCAGCCCGTGCTGTGCTTACAATGGAATTGAATTTTCTTCCCATGCAAACAGAAACATATGGTTTTGTGTTGAAAGATGTGGAGGTGAAACTAAACAGAATATTGTCTTTGGAGAGAATTGAAGCAACACCCTAATGGATATAAGGTGGCTCTCCTACAAAGTTTTATTGCATCATGTGGTTTTTTGCTTTGTCCCTTTTACTATTCTGATTAGGCTTACTTTTTTCATGCTCTTAAATGATTTGAAATGCACTGGTAATAACTGATGCCTCAAGACAGCATTTTGTAAGTTTGGCAAATACAGAGAATAAGCCTTTGCTCTAATTTGGGGGTTGCTCTTTTCCTTATTCTTTGCTACTCAAGGAATTCAAAGATGTTCAATCAAAGTGCACGTTCACTTCCCCCAAACATCCTTCTGATTAGCACGTCATTTAGGCTGCTTGCTAAAGGGCATTACCTCTATCAGCCTAGTTCTCAAAACTAGGAAGATTTCTTGCTGGGCTTGCAGCAGTCTGCAGCCTTGCTCTGTTTTCAGCAGTCAGGCAGAAGCATTTACAATTAACCTTTACTTCCACGTTAGTTGAATTTTACTCCTGCCTATGGAGGAGTATAATCTAAATGCTATTAAAATAGAGTATGACTTCATATTATGTGACATCTGGTGACTTCCAATTATCTGTGTTTTGCCTGCCTATGTGAAAAGGCAATTATGTTCTTGTGGTAGGATTTGCAGCAGTTTTGGAAGATATGATAATACAATACTGAATGAGGGCAAGGAAGCATGTTGGTAAGGAAAGACTCACACAGGCTTAAAAGTAGATGTCAAGTGTGCATGTTTCAATCCTCCTTGAAATCTGAAGCTGTTTGTACTAATCCTTTCCCATTACGTCCTGTTGACAGGTATTGATCAACCACTGCCTGTTTGTTAGGAAACATGAATGAGATATGGAATCCGCTTCTGCTTTTTTCTTTTATCATTCTGTCTAAACCAATTTATTCATCAAGTCTACATGAATTTGCACAAATTAGATATCTTTTGAAATACACTGGTGCGGTGTCTATGCTCATTGGCTCCAGTACTTGCAGAACTTCTAGATATTCATCTTATATATGATACAATAATTTTTGTGAGATGTCATGCAAAAAGTGAAGCGGAGTTAACTCAGCCAGATCTCAGGGTATTGACGAACTTTAATTTTGTTCAAAAGCTGTGGCATAATGATTTCTTCTGTCAGTTACAACACATCCTATCCATTCATTCATCCACCCATCTTGACAATCCATATGCTAAAAAGTGCTTTCGTATGCAGTAACCCACCAGATTGTGACAATTCTGCAAATGATGTGACATGACACCCAACATGTTGAGGATTTTTTATTTTAAGATGGTTACCAAGAAATTTATTTCTGAAGCAAAGTATTACATGGAGCTTTGCAAACAGGGGTGTCCTGCACTGTTGAGAAACAGAGTACATTTATCTGCAAACACTGGTGATGAGCACAGCATTGGCTCAGTGGAATACTCCACATGTGATAATAGGTGCTTGCACAAAAGAGCCCTAAAAGTGTCTATGAGACCGTAATTACAGGCAGTAGTAAAATCCTAGCCATATGTGGCAATAAACACCATACTTCTGTGCTCTCATGTCTCAGACTGAAGACAAATGGAGTCCCACCCTGCAGTTAGAGGATCTCTGCTCTGTTTACTCATAGCATGTAAAAGGGATAAACTATTTGCTTTGTTTACACATTTTTCCATACAGTAATTCTTTTTTCCACCCAGTGATTGGTTTTGTTATGTGTTTAACACACAGCTGGCAAGAACAGCTCCAGCATGGCCACAAGACCTTCTCCTGGTAAAATGGAATGGATCATCCCACTCATTGTGGTCTCAGCACTGACCTTCGTGTGCCTCATTCTTCTCATCGCTGTGCTTGTCTACTGGAGGTGAGCCTGTTTCCTTATCAGTGGAAACTGATTGGGATTTGAAACACATTCCAGGTGGTGTTTGTTAACGTGGTCCTGTGGTTTTTTATTTTGTTAGAAGTTACAGTGATAGGTGCATTAGTTAGTTCTCTGGGTGCTGGAATAGCTTTGTTGGTTAACTATTTAGCTGTCTTAAATACTGATTTTTGTGTCACAAAAATGAGCTTGGCAGAGCTCTACCAATGGTAGAGACAGCTGTAATGGTGACAAATATTTTCACAATTAATCCCTCTGAAGTAGTTAGAAAAAATTACCTTTGTCTTGGCCTTCAGGAAAGGTGGTTGTGGGAGAAAATCCCAGTTAGACTGGCTTTGCTTTCATGGGTGTCTTTGCCACAAACCTCCTGTGTAATCTTATGCAGTTCTTTCCTTCCTTTGACTGTACTTCAAGAAAGTGGGGTAAGCTTGTTTCACATTCCACAGCAATGTTCTTTAGCAATGGTGAAGAGTTCAGAAGTGCAGCTTGCAAGGTCTTGAAAGTAAAGATTGCCTCTTACAAAGAGACACTGTCACCCACACCAGTGGACATTGGTTCAGTGGTGGAGACCAGGATTAGCATCAACAAATCCCTCTCCATTTGATTTAGAGTAAACTAAAACCTGCAGCACCTGCTCATGTCAAAATCAGAACCAAGAGGCACCTCATTTGATGGAAGTTAACATTAACCAGGGATAAACCACATACAAGGTATTTAGGAATTATTTGAAAATCTGATTAGATGGGATAGAGGAAAGTAGCTTTGATGGGAAATACTAGCCCATTGGTCATTATATTTGTGGAATCCATTAAAAAAGTACCAAGCTATTTTTTCGTACACCCATTTTGCTGACAATTAGTTGGCCCAATTGTTGAGGCAGAGAACATTTGAAAGAATTAATAAGTAGATGGTAATAGTCTTGTAAAAAGAATTTCTATTAACATTTGTAAGTAATTAACATCTTTGCAGGAAGATGCTGAATAAAAACTGCAGTAGTATATGCACAAAAGCTGAAATAGGAAAGGTTCTAAAGATCCCATTGTATCATCCTGTTTTTCAATATCTTTGTCTTTATTTGAAGTACTAAACTCGGTCACATTCACACATTCACAGGCAAGTCCTGGAAGGATATGGTATATCTCAAAACACTGGGATGAAGGATTAGTAGTATTTATCTAGTGTTGATACAAAGTGCTCTTCTAAGGCAGAAAGGTTTTGAAATACAATGCTAACAGCTATTATCTAGAAGAATGTTTGTACCTATCATTGTTTGCAAAGCATTTCCATTTCTTTGCAATTTCACTAGTGGAGCAAGAGAAGTAATTGTAAAATTTGTGTTTAGTTTGCTCAAAGAGTAACAATACCATCCCTAAAAAGATATTAAAGTTGGTGGAGATTAAAAATTAATATAGACATTGAAATTATGTCGTGTAGCAGTCAAAGTTTTTTGATAAACATGAAGCAAGAAATAAAGGAGCAAACGTGAGAGAACATATGTACTACCTCCAAATAATCTATGTCTAGTTCTGAGGATTTTTAACAAATAGTGTATTAAAAATACACGTGTTTTAGGATAAATCAACAAGCAACTAGAACAAAAATCATTCCCAGTAACATTTCACATTGTGCGGACCATGTCACTGTAGCAGCAGCACAGCATTTCATTTGCAGTGTGATTGCCTTTCCTCAGGAAAAAATTAAAATGTTTACCTCTGTGAGTGTTTTAAAGTAAGGAAGAAAGAGATTCTGAAGCACTGCAGACTCCAATTCAGAAGTTTGAAAGGAGCAATAATTTGCATTTTCAGGAAAAAATACTTAGCTTAAGATGTAATGGGCAACATATGGAATAATTTGCTGAATAACACCATCAAAGCAAATGGCATGAAAACGAGTTTGAGACAGATATTTCAGAAAGGGAAACATGGTATTGAAGTGCACAGCAAAGAAGCACTTGTGATGAAAGGATAACCCTCAAGGGGACAAGCGTGCTAGAGTAAGGGGTCTTTTCTTGCACAGCAATACTTTGTTTTGGTGTTGGAAAAAAACATTATAAATTAAAACCCAAAGAACTGGAGGAAGCAGAAGAGACATAGTTGTCCTTGGCCATGCATTGTGAGGGTAAAGCAAATTTTATTTTTGCTTTTGCATTTTTGAGCATTTGTGGAATTAGATGATTTGAGACCGGTGGTGACGTAAGTGGAACAATGAAGCAGAGCCTTCTGCTTGTTTCCATCTCATCAGTGCCCTATTGTCCAAAATAAGGCGTTAGAGAAGTTGCTTGGGAAGGTTTGGCAAAACACTGATTTTGTTTGGTGTCTTTGTGGCTCATTCCACAATACAGCAAAGGTTTGTGAAGAAGACTTTTTCTAAGGAAGCTTCATTTTCTGTTCCCTTTATTTGAAAAGGAGACTGTCATTGTTTGATGAAGATTTCCTTTTTCCATCTGTTGAGCTTTCATGCTGTGTTTTAGAGACTCCTTGCAACTGAATATATTTGGAAATGATCTGTGCCATTTCTGAACAAGACTCATTTATTTGCAGAGGTAATTTGCTGTTCTCAGTTCCTTTTTCATGTGGATCCTGGACAAATGGTGAAAGAATATGACTAATGTTGAAGAGAAAGGGTCACTTCCATCTTTTCCATGTAGTGGCCATCTCAATAATGAAAAGGGATGGGAACTTGCAGGCAAGCAGAGCTCTGAATTACCTTTCTACTAAAGCTTCCTGGATTCAGTACTTTAAATGACACTGCTGCACAAAGAGGCCTCTGTGATTTTAAGTTGGTAGAGTGGAAGATAAACTAGGTCAGCATAATGAAGCTGCAAAAATTGTGCTGCCTTTTATCCCAGAAAAATGAGGAGAGCACAATCATGGGGTGACCACGAGCCACGACATCTGCTGTGGCCTGTTGGTAGTTGGGCTCCCTGGGCAGGAGGGACAATGACACTGTAGTTTCAGTTTGCTTCTGTGCATCTTTGATTCCTCTTGAGGAAAAGCTGGCCTGGCTGATCCTTGAGCTGTCATGGGCATGATGAAGGGGACTGTTGCTCCCAGGACCTCTAGTGCTTAGATTGATTTCTTTTAACACCAAGTTGAGAATTGAGTCTTAGCAGACAGAAAAGGTGAGGAGACCAGATCCTTGTTTCACTCACCATATGGATTCACCAATCACTTTTGCAGTGGCACAATGGTGCTTCTTTTTCTACTTTCTTTCCTTTCATTCTGGTTCCTGAAATTGTGTGCTGTAGGGACAACAACTGAGTATTTCTGAAAACTATACAGTGGGATTTTAGGACCTTCACTGGAGCACTGCTAGCTCGTCTAGAGCCCATTAAAACGTGGGCGTCGTGAGGTGCTGTTTCCCAAACACATTATTTTTGCATTTCTGGGCATTTGTTTTGCATCTGTGGTTTTATACCCAGACTCAGTATCATGAGATCCATCTGCAGATCTTCAAGGTCAAGTCAGGTTTAAAATCTGACTTGGATTGTCTGCAGTCTTTGCCACTGTTACTCTCACAGCCTTTGCTAGGAGCTCTGAGAGCTGCAGAGTGTGTTTGGTAGTGACCTCCAAACTATTTAGAGATTGAGTGTGACTTCAGTTTTTTTGCAACAAGATGAGTTCCTATAGTATGCTGAGCTGTAATAGAGCTTGAAACATGTCTTTTCTAGAACTTCCACTATATTCTGTAGCAAATTGAACTAGTCCTGAGTATTGACACTTGGGGTAAACCCAGGGCCATTGCCACTTTCATGACACTGGTCATGAAGGTGACACTGGTGCAGGAGGGTGACTAGAGTCAGGAAATCAACTGAAATATTTTGATACACAGCAAGTTCTGTCATTTGGGGGGAAAAGAACATATTTTAGGAGAGTGTGGTAACCTTCCACCTTCCATGTTTGTTTTTCATTCTGATTTTTAATCTAAACACTACAGTCCTATAGACTGTAGTTTCAAAGGGAAAAAATAAGCAGAGAATATTAAGAAGCAATTAAGATTTTAGAGTTTAGCCAACAGCAATTTTTAAATGGGAACTAAATTATAGCCATTTCTCATTTTCAGCTAAGAGGAAGAAATTCATTCACGACTATAGCTGGAGAGTTTTCTTTTTCTTTCTTTTGAACAGATACCATAATTCACCTTGAATTATTGCCACCATCAACATCATGATCCCAAAGACAAAGAGAAAATATTGTACTGCATTTCTTATTAAATCAAGCTGTTTATACAGTGCTAATATGTTTACTTTCAGGGGGGATTTTTGGAACAACGCAGCTGCTGCCTTTCAAAGTGCAAGCAAGCTTGTGTTGCTTGTTTTATAGCTGTGTGTGTATATGAGACAGCTTGGGAAAAAGATGTCTTTAATTTTCCTTAGGCAAAACCCTATAGAATTTAGTAGACAGAGAGAGTTTTCTTAAGTTTTTGTTAAGCACAAATTGAACAGAACCATTGGGACAAGTCCTGTGACAGAGCCGTGCACTTCTCTGGCAGTACCCTTCTGTGCAGGAGAAATTACACTGAGCACCAGGAGATGTGTTCTTTTTTCTGACTCGGTCATTGACTTCTGTGGGACCTCAGGCCAAGTCACTTGTGGGTTGAGAGTATTGTTGTTGAACTCAGTGGCAAAGACCTCACTGGGAGCAAGCTCAGGTGTTCAATATTTCAGCATCTGAATGCTGACACTGATGAAATAGCACTGAAGAAGGTTGGTCAGCTGTGTTTGTAAATCAACTTGTTATAGCAACAAAAGCTGCAACATAAAGAACCCTCATATTTACCATGTCTAATAACCGTGCTTCAGAAAACTACCTCTTGATGTTAAATTTTGGGGAGCTTGCACAGCTGCTTAGCTAAGAGAGTGTTAAAACTTAATTGGGAGAAAAAAAAAATTCTGCCTGTACCAGGTTGTAAAAAGTGCTGAAATTGTTATTTGAACCTATCTCTAGGTTTTATTTTATGAGTACACAATGTGTTGTTCATCTACTGTACTGATTGGAAAAGGAACATTGGAAATTTACAGACCATTGTAAAATTGTTTGCTTACAATGATAAAAGCTTCTTTCAGCTTACTCTAAAATGTTTGTGATTCTTCTCATTTTCTCACCCATGGAGGATGTTGAGTGGTAACACTTTCTGAGACCCTGGGTGTTAATTTTAAGAATGCCTCAGATGCAGTTGCATGAGTATTTATTTCAGCAGCAGCAGTTCAAGCAGGGTCCTCTGTTCCTGCCCTTGTTCTGCCCTCTGTGATCCCATTGCAAATGTTTGTACAACCATGTGAGGAGCTGGATTGCAAAATAATCCATGTTTTAAAAAAAAACAACTTAAAAAAAAATGAGAGGAGTTTTCATGTCCTGATTTAAACCAGATTAACTCCTAGTCTGGTTCATATAGTAACAGGACAGCTGTACCAGCATAACTGAGGGAGCAGCACAGGGCAGGAATGAGAAGGATGGATGGGGATGCTCACCCCAGCATTGTCCTCAGCAATGACTGAGGACATGTCCAGGCACCTGTGCTCTTCTTGGGGATGGCAGCGCCCCAGGGCTTGTGTCACCACAGGCACTGAAGAGAACTGACAAGAGCGAGAGACTTCCCTTCTCCCTGGACACAGCAACTCCCCAGGGAGACGAGGGAAAACGTGGAGGTGAGTGGCATACCTGAAACTTCTTGCAGCTTCCATCTCCTTTTTCAGTGGCCAGCTGAACATTGCTCATACTGAACAAGGCATATCTTTGTTTTCCTCTGGGAATGGCCAGTCTCATATGTTGAGGGATGGGGATGGGGCAGATCACTGCCTGGTAAATGGGATGCAGCCTAGCCTGATTTGAAGTCCTCTATCTCAGGCTCTCAACCCAGGCAATACAGGAAAAGCACTTCAGCTCTTATTGCAAAAGATCCAGGTTGTGTGTGATTTTGCCAGTGCCAGAGGTAAACTTACTGAATCTTAGGCCCTTCTGTGTTTAGTATCTCAAAATGCAGCTCATTTTCATTAAAAGGGAGCAGGCCTGTGATCAGCTCCCTCTTATCCCACTTTGGGACCCGACCTCATCTTCCCCGCCAACATCAGGCCCTCACTTTCAAGCCGGATGCTGAGAGCAGCCACTGGTTGCTTGTTCTGGCTGCTGGTGCCATACTTTCAGCACTCATCATTCTTCCTTTATGGGGAAAATCAATATGAAAACCTCTCTGGCAGCACCTGTGCTCTTTCATCCAGCAGGACACAGCGTGAGGCAGGGGCAGAGCCCACAGGTAGAGCCCAAGAGCAAACCGGAGTTTGCCATGCTGCGCTTCACCGTCTTGGCTCAGGGGTTTTTGGGTTTGTTCCTGCAGGGGAGCTGAGCCCACCTCATCCCACTGGTGGGACATGGGGCTGGCTCCGTGTGGGAAGGGCTGAGGCAGAGGAGCCCAGGACCTGCACCTGCAACCATCCCTCCCCAAGTTCTTGTTCCATAACCATTTCCCAAATGGCTATTTTAGGGCCTTTCAGAAATCAGAGAGTTGTCAGTTGTTATGGTAACAGACCCCCTGCTGCTGAATTGGCCCCGAGATGCCCATTTGGGCTTTTGAACAGACTAACTCAGGCTCATTAGACAAAAAAGAGAGACAGATTTGCAGATGGAAAGTTGCTTTTTAAGCATGCAGGATGATCTGTTAAGAGTTTGACTGTGGAAAGGGGCATGTTCTCTCATTATCTGCCTGTTACTTTTACTCTTTTTTAATTAACACTAGGTTTAATTTTTTGTCATGAAACAGAATTCTACAAGATCCCATTTCCTTTCTGGTGAGGCCAATAGTGACCTGCCACTTTACAAACCAACATATTTTGTCTTGAGAAAGGAAACAGGTTTTTGCCAAGCTTAAATGCAGATCAGTGGTGATTTCCAGAACTATCAGGATATTGACAAAGCTCAGTACTTTTAATTCTAATTATAGAGCATCAGGACCAAAATCAATAAGCACATTCCAACCTAGGAATATCCCATTTCAAGGAAATAGGACTGTCTAGATTTTGCTTCAGGTTTAGACCTGAGCCATCCCATTGGTGTTAACTGAGTGACTCCTGAATAACTTCTACCAGCTACAACTTTGCCATTGTAAATTTGAGTCCACATGACTGAGAAACCTATATCACCTTAAATGGGTTCTCAGGAGTATATAATTGCAGTGTCAAATTTCTTCTTGCCAGATATCTGAAGCCAGCTTCTTCCTGTGTCCCACATCGCCAGCCTTCATCTGAATTTCATGAATCAGTGTTCTCCTCTCAGCTGTCCTGTAAATAAAAAGCAAATACAGTTTTATAGCAGGCTGATGTATCTCCAGGTGTAAATAAGAGAGGACTCTGGGGTTTTTTGTTGATTCACCTTTTCTGTGAGGAAGATTGTTGCATCAGGTGGGGCAGGCAGGGCTCTCAGCAGACAGGGGAAGCAAATGCTCGAGTAGGGATCCGCAAGGAATCCTTGATCTTCTGCCCCCATTGTACTGCAGATGTGAGGGGTCTTTGGCTTAAATTACAGCCAGAGGGAAATTTCAGTTGGACATTAGAAACAGGGAATGATAGGAAAGACAATAAAGTGGTGATCTATGGAATTTCCATCATTTCGAGGTTTCAGCCAAGGTTAAGCAGCTCCAGTGAGGATGCACCACAGAGTCTGATCCCTCACAGGAGCTTCCAGGCCATTTCTCCACAGTTCTGCAGTGCCAGCTTTAAAGCAAACATGGAAGTGTGAGAAGAGAGGAGGAATGGTACAGTGTGATAAATTGCCCTGTAAATCACAGGCTAGAAGCCTGCCTGTCACTCTTAAACTGTAGCACTGTGGGTCAGATGCATGAACATCTTTCTGTGGCACTTCTATGGATATGGCACACTCCCAGTGGGAACTTAGATGTGCATCACCTTTATTTTGAAAGGTAATGTCAAGCATGCAAAATCATGAGTCACACCTCAGGACAATATGTGCTTGTGGTGTGGAAGACTAGAATTCAAAATACCATGTTGGTGACCTTGAAAACTCCCAAACACAAAAAGTATAATTTTTATTTTTAATTTGCTATATGATGTGTCCCATAAGAGCTGAGACATTCATGCTGTACTTTGCCCACAGGCCATCCTAAGGGGGTGAAGCTTATGCAGAAGTCTTGGCAGCAAGTTGGAAAACTGCTGTTGACACCTCTCCTCAGTGCTTTGTTTAGAGATGTAGCAGAATTTCCCCAACATTTCAAAAAATACCTTCTTCTGCAGAGAGAGCAAAGGAGAACGGGCAAGGGCAGCTGGGGTCAGGCAAGGAGGGATCTGCACAGCTGCAATCAATCTTACTGTTTTGCCTCTGTGGAACTAATTAAATGGATTAATTGCAGACATTTTTTTTCTCTGGAAATGCTTTCCCCAGTGCCGTTGTAATGGTGAGGTCTGAAAAAGAAAGAGCAAGATTTTATCTGTGCAGTTACTGGCTTAATAGTTTGCAATGCATAAGTTTGAACAAATACTTTTTAAATATCAAACTATTCTTATTAATCTCCATTAAAAAACAGGTTTTTGAGTGCTCAGAAATAATATGCCATGAAGAGTGTGGGTTTTCTCATAACTACAGTGGTAGTGGATGCCAGGTACCACTGGCATATCCTACTCATCTGCTGGATCGGTTGTAGGTTACTGTAGAGGAAAATCTTGTATGGCTTTAAAATTTTTGAACTCTGACTTTTAAAGCTGTGAGATATTTTAAAAGAGAAACAAATTTCACAAATGCTTTTTTGTGAAATTATATCACTTCATGAAAAGAAGTCTCTATTAAGAAATTGATGCACCCTTTTTCTATTTCCCTTCCCAGCTCAAAGAAACAATTTGCATACTCATTGTCAATTGATCTGTTGATAATTAATTTATTTTCTATAATATTCTTTGTATGTAAGAGTATGTGTTAAAGTGTATGCAGGTATCTCTGGAGTAGATTCACTTTCATAAACTGGTAGGTTCAGAGCTAGAGCAATGTCTCAGGCAAACTGTGAATGAAATATCCTATAATACAGCTAGATGTACCCTGAGGGAACAGTATACCTCTGCTGTGAAACTGTGAATTAACCACAGCAACCAGATAAATTATATTTTTCTCTCTCCTTGTAACCATAAAATATAGCTATTGAAAGGCTCTATCCTGTCCCAAGTCCCATGGCAGCATTTGGAGTAACATTGGCACCAGCTATTTCACAGCAGGATGTAGTCTGAGTGTAAAATTATAGGGTAAGAATATTAAATCAATTCAGCAACCTTAGCTGCTTGGATAAATACTGGGAACCAGCAAACTAGTAAAACAATAACAAGCAGGGGGTGAACTTCATTTTACTGTTCTTAAAACCTGTGCAATTTGGGGAGAAACAAGGCCTTGGAATGCACAACACGTTGTGCTGCTGTTACAAATGTTGCAAGTACATGAATTCATTCAGTTTATTGTAGAATGCTGAGTTGGTTGGTTTAAAAGAAAACAGTTCCTCTATTGCTATAAACAGCATGTGTTTTACTCTATTGATTTACAGGTTAAAATCCATTTGAGTTCCAAGTTTTAAGCTGAAACAGGCGTAGGCAGCATGCCTGGGTCTTGATTGGTGGGTTGATTCATATTTTGGAAACCCTGTCTTTTCCAAGAAAGAACAAAAGCTTTTTGAAATGTCCTACAAATTGACATTTATAAAGTAGTAGAAATAAGCCAAATTTGAATTGTAGAAATATTGTTAATGTTAAAAAAAAATCAAAACAGTTCTTCTTAATGACAAATGTTCTATTTCCTGAAGGTTCAAAATAATTTCTGATCAAATTATTAGTTAAATGGATGGATTTCTCCACAGCGATTCACTCTCCAGAAACATTTTTTAACCACCATCAGAAAGTTTCCAGTGAGTGCTGGTAAAATTCCTCACATTTTGTAGGAACCACATCATCATTAAAAATGATGATCATTTACTCTCCAGAGTCTTAAAAGTTTCCTAACTTTCAGTGTTCATCAGTAACAGTGACTGGTATTGCAGACATGAAGTGAAAGCTGGGAAGAGGCAGTCCTCATACCTGCCTTATTATTTCAATTTATTTTGTTGGGTTTTGTTTTGCTTTTTAATAAAAGCTTGGGACATAAATGTACCAAAATGGTAAGTCTCTGCCTGTTCATACAGCTCCTTATTATTGAAGCATTCAAGTGTGCTGTTTCAATCAGGGAGTAAATGGGTTTTCTTTGCAGGCTCAGAAGAGCAAACTGCAAATGCTGCTTTAGTCAGTTAAGGCTGAATCTGGACTTTACCCACAGAACGAACATTTAGACAACAGCAAAAAGATTCTCCTGGCCTAGATGTCATTGCATAGATACCATACTCAAATGAATGAACTGATTTTCACTTTCCTCACTTTTAGAAACAAGCTTTTTAACTTAAAAGGGCTTTTCCTGCAACCTGTTTGTTTTTCAGCAGGCTTTTCTGTAGGTCTTGCATGACAGAAGTCATGTTTTCTGCTAATACCTTGTCTCCCTACAGCTGTACAATTGTCCTGTGTCCTTGTTCTATTTTTGGGGACCTGGAGGGGAAGGGAGAGAATGATGAACAGCTTATCAAACACCAAGAACATTTACTTGGCTACATCTGCCACAGTTATTCTGAACATGTTTATGGCATGGAGTGGTTTATAAACTTTATATTTATTAGCAGTAATTCCTTATTAGAAAAAAAATATAACAATTAAAGCACACCATTTGCATGCACAAATCATCATAGTTTGACTTGGATGCTATTTAATACCGAATCTATCTAGGCAAAGCAATTGTATCTCTGTGGAGATCAATCCTAAAGAATAAAAGAGATGAAAGGATTTTTTGAATAATTTGAGCAAAGAAAAGATTGTGTTCTTTTTCCTGAGACTATAGAAATAAAGTTTCTGCTTTCTAAAGGAAAATATAGTAATTAGGGAATTTGCAAATGGCAATTAGCCTGCATTGGTCTTTGCCTTTATTTATATCATTAAATGCAGTCTTTAATTAGCATATATATTATTCATGTTTCAATATAATCCATTTTATAAGTCCAAGTTCAAATATAAAAATCAAAATGGGCTTGATACATCCTATTGTTCACATGCAAAGCAGTTAACACAGATGTAAAGATATGAGGTGAATTGAAACATCCATATTTCATAAGGATGCAGTCTATGTTTTCTGAAATTATGGCTTGAACTCTTATTTTTAACTTTTTCTCATTTGCATACATATTACTCCCTGTTTAAATGATGTGTTAATTCTATTCATTAGACTTCAGTGGATGCTTCTGACTCTCCTGATAATCAAGCACAGGTCCCTGGAAAGCAAATTATGGACTTTCATGTCGCAAAACCCATTGTAAACGTGACATTTATCAGTGCAAAGCCAAGTCCTGTGGAGCCCTTGGCTGCAGTCAGGAGGGCAGAAGCCTTTTTTCTTCTGGTTATGGTAATGATTGTCATCTGTGGATAAGGAGCTGGCACCAGGTCCCTGATGGCTCTTCAGAAATGGTTGGGCACTTCACAACTGCTCCACAGTCTCAGTGGTAAAAATGCCAGTTCAGTTCTTTGAGGGAATAATTTGACTCAGGTCCTCACACAAACAGCTTCAAGAAAATGGGTGATGAGGAATTTTCTATTCCATATAACGTGATGGTGGAGAACAGGGTGGGGGAACCTGACCTAATGGGCTCTGCACTCTCTGAAGTGTATTTGGCTGTCAGTGCCAGAGCCTGTGGCTTTGCTGTGCTTCTGAAATATGCTTGTACTTCAAAATCTGGAAGAAGAGAGCCCTGAAAGCAAAGCACAAAGGTGACAGCAGTACAACAGGAGTCCTTTCTCCTTTCTCTGGTTTACTGAGCCATACCCTGTTGTGAACGTGGGAAGAATCTGTGGGAAGAAAAGAGGCAGTGAAATAGTATTGGAGTTGGGTGTCTGCTGTTGCATATTGATTTGCCAAGGCCCTGTCAATTCATCTCTTTAATTTTAGGTATAAAAGCATTGCAATCCCAGTGGCAAACCTGAGGTGATCATTTTGGAAGGTTTTATGCTGATGGGGTGAGCCCTTAGTGATGCCACACAGGGAGTTGCCATGTGTGCTGGGATTAATAAAAAAGTTGATGGGAAGAAGAAATATTTATATTGGCATCTCTGTGAGGAAATCCTTGATATCTTTAAAAGCCCATAAGTATAGTTTCCGTCTGTTTTTTTGCAGAGCCTGAACCTTTTCAAAGGCAGTGCTGATGTGCTGCAGGGAATTAGTTGAGGCCTTTGTGATAGCAGAAGGTGAGAGTTCAGCATGTGGTTTTGTTAGCCACAGAGCTACAGAGAACAAGTTCCCTGTTGAATAGCTTAAAGGTACAGGTGGAGACTACTAGAAAGAGAGCTGTTGTCCCTGCAGCTTAGTTTTATTCGAAGTGCAGAGACTAAGAGAGCAGAAGAGATCACTGCATTTGATAGACATTCTCAGCTGCTGCTTCATCTCCCTGTGTCTGGCTGTGTAATCTCACTCTCAGGATCTTTCTGCATGAGGAAACAGCTGGGCACCACTGAGCAGAGGAGAAATGATCCCATTTCATCAGCCTTTGGGATAACCCAAGCTGCAGCTGGGCTCAGGGGATAATGAAAAATCTTTGTGTTAGTGAGTTGCAGTGCTGTGGGAGCTTGCACTTGGATCCTCTCTTTCCTTACCAATGCTTCCTTGTGCTGAAACTGTGCTAGGGAATCCCTGAGCTTTACACCAGCATTTTTGAAACACTTAAACCCACCTGCAGCCCTCTCCTCCTTCACTCCCTGGACAGTGAGTGTTGAGTCCAGTGGGGCTTCTGCACTGTAAAGCTGGGACAGGCTGTGCTAATTTCCTGTGTGATGAGCCCAGAAGAGGATTCTGAGGAAAAGGGACTTTAACCTTAGCCCACGGTTTAAGGTTCTCAATATTCTGGTTTGGGTTCTGTTTGTCTTTTATAAACCTGGAAAGTAGGCAGCTCACCTCTTTGGGGAAATGGGGCAGGGAATAAGCATTCCCCTTCCATCCTCTTTCCAGAATTTTTTCCCTTGGTGTGCCAAATACAGCAACTTCCCATCCCAGAGAGAGATGTATTGGCAACCTCACTCCTTTTTTTGTTCTGGTGACCGGGTTGACATGAATATTGTCATTGCTCTCCACCAACCTTATTGTATTTACTGAGCTTTCTGCAAAGAATGAGTTAAATACATATGGGTTGAATGCTTTCTGTTACAACTCATGTACTGTCTTAACCTTCTTGTCTTCACATATTTTCCCCTTTTAAAGTTACTAGCTGTATCTGAGATCTTATCATGGGCCATTTTGGGAAATAAATATTAATGAGATGGCTGCTGATAGCATTGTGTGAGTAGAAACAAATGCTTTTATAATAAATGGAATTTAATATTAATTGAGTGGTTTAGAGTTAAAGCAGGATATAAAGTGAGAAGTTCGTGGCACAGCAAAATGCCCTTTGCAGGAATCCAATTAGAAGAGGGAGCAGCAAATTCTATGCAAACTTGCTACAATCACACAGGGGCAATATAAGAGTGGAGCTTAATTTGGAGCCTGGAACCTGTCTCCTTGAATGTCTCATAATTCCCATGAAGCAACATTTAGCTACTATGTGGTGCCAAGTTTGCATTATTCAGCTCTTTCCTGACAGTGCTGCATCCCATTGCTCCAGACCTGCCTCTCAGGAGGGAGACAGTATGTTTTGCAATAAAGGACACATCAGTTAATGCACTGTACTGCTACACATCTGCAGGAGAAAAGTGACTCATTTGTTAGCCTGCTGAAATTACTTTGCACTGAAAATCTTCTGCTGATATTGCAAGCTTTTGCCTGATCACTTGAAGCTGTTACCTTTGCCATTTCCTCAGTGAGGATGATCAAGAGTTGTCCCCTTTCCAAATTGCAGTGTTTGTTCGTGATTTGGAAATAGAGGTTTGCTAGATGTGTTGTAGATAAATGGCTAAGTCCTGCCTCAAGAAACCAAGTGCATTTGTCAGATATTCTTGTGTTATAAAGAGTGATATAAAGTATTCATTGAGTTTGAATTGTTCAAAAATAATTTCTCTAAATATTATGTATTGTTTTCATCTGGCAGATGGAGTTGCAGAAGCTGCTATAGCAAGAGTTTGTTTGTGGCATTTCAGACAACCTGGGTATTGTGTGAAATTGGCTTAGCAAGCCTCTAAAAGGAGGGTGCAGAATGTAAAGTGAGGGTGTAGGAGTGATAGCCAGGGCAGTGCTTCCAGGCTGATTGAGAAGCATGTGGGAAAAATAAAAAAAAAAAAAAGAAAAACAAGGAGCAAGTCAATTTATCCATTCTGTCAAAATGGCTGTGATCAGCCAGGAGGCAAATGAATAAACGGATCAACAAGTATTTCACACTTGTGTGTTCTCGACAGGAAATCACAGATCTGAAACCAAATGTCTGGGACAAAACTACCAGAAATAGTGGCAAAATACTCTGCTGTTTAGTCTGCATTTTCAACATTTTTAGCTCACAAAAGTACTTGAATTAAAGCACTAGAATAAAGCAGGAACTTGTTACTACATTTCCCAGATATGGCAGAGATTAAAATATTTGGGGTGGGCCTAACAGCAGGACCTCAGTTCCCGCTGGAATCTCCCTTTGCTGCACACCTGGATGTGTCTGGCTGGCCGTGGTGATGGCTCCTGTCTTTTCTCCTCCCAAGCTCACAGTCTGATGGCAGCCAAAGCACCACCAAAGATCACATCAGAACATGGAAATGAAATGCATGAATACAGCAGGAGGAAAATGGATGTGGATTGCTAGAGGTGCCAGGGCTGAACAGCTCACCTGGGAGCAGACATCTGCTCCGTTCCTCCAAGACACTCTGTCTGCCACAGCCCTCCATCAGCTTCAGGAAAAGGAAATGCAGAGCCAAGAGCTTGTGTTTAATTACATGTCTGCTCTGAGCAAGTGCCTCGTGCATCCAGGCACATTTCTTCATACATTAAGGAACATGCTTTTCCTAAGATGTGAACTTCAGTTCTTGTGGGCTTTTTTCCTCCTTTTCCCCAGTCCCACATTTATCAGCACTGAAAGATTATCAAGAACTTTATAAAAGATAAGTTTAAGCTTTTGAAGTAGTGCAAATAAAGAGAACAGTCCATAAATAGAAAATATATTAAACTGTATCTGGTGGTAAGGGCTCTAATAATTAATATAGGTTGAGTGAATTTCTCCTGTTTTGCTTATCTGCAATGAACTTTTGTCCTGAATCAAAATGTTCTGCTCCTGTGATTAGCAGCTCTTTCTACACAGTGATCAAGACAACAGGAGAGCAATGTTTTATTTGCCTGAGTGTGTGTTTAGTGCAAGAGTTTGTCATGAGGATGAAACCAGCTTCTAGTTTTCTGTTTCTAATTTCCAAAATAATTTCAACTTTTTTTTTTTTAAATGGAAGATCTCTTCTACGTCTGGTACTTTATGGTTTTTCAATTCTTGGCTCTTCTATGTAATTAGAAGCCTGCTAGTAGACATTGTGGTAACTTTAGCATGATTATAGAATACATACTTTTGATTACATCTTACATTGCAACCTAAGACAATGCTTAATGCTGATGATTTTTTTTGTATTAATAAGATTTTCAATGTAGTTTAATTATCTTGGGATTTGTTTATGTTGTTGCTATTTTGTAGAAACAGTCTCACAGAAAATACAGTAGTTTAAGGCAGGTGCTACTGGGAGGGTCCTGCTGATGTGGGGACTTTTCATTGTGATGTGTTAATTGATGTGGGTCTGTGGTGGCTGGCAAAGGGAGCCAGCCCAGTGGGGATGTTCACACCACGCTGGCTGCCTGATTTAACCAGAATCCACTTCAGCAAATGCTGCTGTGGCCAAGGTAGGAAGGCCAGCAGACAAGGAGTGCTGGAGCAGCGCAAGCTCTCGGTACCTGCGTATCTCCCTGGCATCAGAGAGGGGTCCCTGGGTGCCACCCAGGTGTCTCCCCAGAGTGAGTAGGGGTGTGTTCCTCATACTGCAGCACAGTACACAGCATGGTAACTCTCAGTGGTCTGGTTCAGTGGTTGGCAGTGTCCTGATATTTGTGTTTCCTTGTCACATTTGTTAACCTTTGAATGCAAGAAACTCATTAAAGCAATTCCTCAGCCGCACACTCCAGACTTCCCCAGAGCTCTCAGCCCAGGCCCTGATTAGCATCAGCAACTGCAAGAAGCAAATCTCCAAATGGGTTGATTGATAGCAAGATTAATGATCCTCAAGATTTCTGTCCAGGTTTATTATTGAGAGGCTTACAAATCTTTGCTTTCAGCGAGATGGGTGGGGAGGAAGGACCAGCTGGCTGCCACCCAGTCTGTCTCTATTAGCCTGATGAGGTGATGGACGTAGCCCTGTTAGAGCACCAGCACTAAGCAGTGTATTTTCAGTGTTCCTATTATCTACCAGGTACTAAATGATTTGCTTCTCTGCTCTTGGTGCCAGCTGCTCTTTTCTTTTCCTTTGTGCTGTGCTTCCAAAGGTGTAATGCCATTTCTAATTGTGTTTTAAACAGAGTTAACAGAGAGACTGTGAAATTTTTAAAGTAGCTATTTCTTATTGAAGTGGCCAGTGAAAAAAGCCCACCCTCCAAATACTCACTGATTAAGAGAGAAAGGAAATAATCACTCTTTTAATACTTATCTTGGCCTCAGATAAACTAAACATGAATTATGTCCAGCAGTGTTGGGAATTCTTCCTAGTTCTCCCATGCAGTTTTAGTCCAGGTGCACATGGACACATGTGTTGAGAAAGATGAAGCTTCCCACTGAGTATTTCATTACATTTAACAAACTGGCATTTCTGCCTGAAGATGGGCAGGGACATCAAAACTGAGTAGCAAGCTGTGCTTAAATTTTTACAACACTTTTGTGTTAGATTCCAGGCTGAGCCTTGGGATACTTAAAATGTCTGTCAGTTGAATGTCCTGATGTCCTATTTGGAGGAAGAAAAGAATATTTTTTGTAAAGGCAATAGCAGAGCTCTTCTGTTTTGAGAGTAATTAGGTGGGAGTAATTAGGGATATTTATGTGAATATTCCAAAGAGAGACTGTTGTCTCTCTGTTTCTGTTGTCCTCTCCTAGGTTGGATCATTTCTGTTTTGGTTCTCTTATAACAGTGTCCAATCCAGAGGAATTACACTTTGCACTTAAAATTACCTGCATTTTAACATCCCAGTGTGTCACCCTGTTTTTATTCATTCTTTTCCTAAGATTCACCATCCCAAAGGGAATTAATGTCCTGAAATGATATCAAGTATACCAAATTGTGAGAGTGCTACTAAAAGCACCTCTCTAGTAAGAGGCAATCTTCATTGATTGCTGTGGCTCTTGTGATTATGGAACAGCTCTTCACTTGCTTAAATCCAGCTTTCTTTTGTGAGAAAGTTTTAAGGCTCCTTTTTAATATTGCATGATGTTTTGGGCATTGGAAGCACACATTTTATAGGAAGTGCCTGAGGTATTATTTGATTGGAAAAGGCATGTCTTTGTTTTCCTCTGTAATTTTCTAGCCTTTGTTATGAATGTTGCATTACATAAATAGTTGGCTGATGGAGAAGAAAATGAATATGCTCAGGCTTTCCTTTGGTTTTTAAAGCTGTGCCTCATTTCAAACCATTTTAAGATAGCACCTAGAGGTATGTCTACCCTATTTTTGCCTGAAGACATTAAAGTTCTGAGTGGTAATACATATAACCAAGGAGCTTTTTCTCTTGCAGTAGAAAATACTGATGAGTAAACCCATTCAGTCATCTGTAAAATTGCTGAGTGTATCCAAGGCAGCTGTTGTGAGTCCTGATTAAAGCAGGAGTGGAAGGTTTGGTGCCTCTGGCCCTGTCAGAGGTCACCAGGAGAGTAATTAGCTACCAAGTGTCACAAGGCCAAGTATCATCACAAATAAGGTTTCACCATTGCCTTCACTGTTCTCCAGGGACACAGGGATGATGGGACAAGGAAGCGTGGAAAAGGTTTGTGCTGAGTTAAACTAAGACTTAACCACATGATTTGCAATTAAAGAGCTTTCTAAGTGCATTTCTGCACTGGCCACCTGGGTGCTCTCTGGTCACGCGGCAGATGAAGGGGGAGGACATGAAGACAGCCCATCTGGGGGTGTTGTCATTTCTTAACTGTTTAATTATTTGAATACCCTTCTAAAAATCATTATGTCTCACATAAACCTGAGTTCAATACTGTATGTGATATAAATGGGTGTCTGGGCCCTGGTGCAGGATAGGATCTCAGAGGATTGGGAGAAGAGGATTTTTAATTTTGTGGAGAGCTGTGTAGTCAGCTGGCAAATTTGGGCCATAAATATTAAATTAGCTGTCATTTTGTGTCAGAAATCCCTAGTCTTGTTTGCAGATTAGTTTTTCAATTGGACAATTTTACTAGTGGTGCATTCTTCAGCACAAATACTGTCTCTAAGTTTTGTCCACCTTCTTTTTTTTTTTTTTCTCTTTCCATCTGCCATTTCCCAGCCTTTTTACTGTCTTTATTTCCCTATGATACTACAGAATATTGTGGTTGGACAGATGATTAGCATTTGGAGACTTTTGTGGATCTGCGTGGGTCAACTCCCTAACGTGAAAAAGCACTTCTCCGTGCCCAGAGGAAGTCCCCTGAAAGAAACAGTCTGCTTTTCACTGTTCTGTCTAGAATAACCAATGCCTTGGGCTTGGTATGCCATGCACTTCTGAAACCTACTCCTTACCTCTCCAGGTACCATCTCTGTGTGATGCTTAACACTGCTCAAGAATATTTCAGGCAGAAACTGCTTTGTGGAGAGAAGGCAAATGGTCTTCAGGAGGGATCTGCTGGAAAATCAGTGTTACTGTAGGGAAATTTTCCTCCTTTATCAGCTTTCCTTTCTTCTCCTGGTTTTTATGCATTCCTGCTTTGTACATCCTCCAGCAGCTCCAGTTTGGTCATCATTCAGTGCCTTACTGCTCCAGCATGGCACAGGTTCTTTTATAACTTGGCTTTTGAATTCTGGTCATTAAGTATTAAAACCTGTGAAGGAAAATAACTGTAGGAAAATTAGGGCAATATAAGCCATTTTCTGGCCAAAAATAATAAATGCAGATGTCTGATACAATGAATGTAATATCACTGCTCCACGCTGGTCACTTATTCATATTCATAAGATCAGCTTTTTTTTCGTGTGGTTTTCTCTCCTCTTTTTCATCTTAACGCTTGAGTCAGTTTTATTGCTCATAAAAATCAGTGACTGATGACCCCAGCTAGAGCAGTGCAGACTGCAGACAGCTGTTGTCCAGGCTCCCATCCACTGCTCTGCTGGTGACATGGTCATGATTTGCAGCCCTTCTGTTGTTCTGAAGTCTGTGCTCTTTTCTGAGGAGTCATTGCCAGATCTGACAGTGACAAATGCTTGCCAAGGAATAGTGAAGCTAGTTTAAAGTGCAGAGCCATGTGTTACTAGTACACTTGACTGCATACATACTCTGGTTTTGGTGCCAGCAGAAACCAATCTTAATTGTGTCTCCTGAAAAACATGCAAAACAGTTCAATGGGAAGCTGAAGCAGCTTTTCTTCTATTGAAAGTGAGAATGAATGTACAGAGGTAGTGAAAAGGGATCGTTTCCTGTCTTTACATCCTTGTTTAGGAGTTAGTTGCAGACACCCCCATGATGGAGGAGCATGGGGAATGAATGCCTGTATCCAGGTTGCATTTGGGAAAGACTAAGCCATGTCCTGTGCAGCCTGGTTTAGAGGTCCCTTACAGATCCTAGTCTGACTCTTATTCTATTTTTCCTGTTCTTCCCACCAGCTACAAACTCTGTGTAAAAGTAGGATGGCTGCAAGGACTACTGGCCTCTTTGTTAACAAATATATATTCTGCAGAGGTTCTGTCTGTGGGAGGCTGTTTCTGGAGGAAGGGTGCCTGAAGGACAAGATTTGCCCTGCTCTGACAGTAAGGAATAGGCCTGCAGGACCCTTTCAAGCATCTGCCCCCAAACTGGTCATGCTTTAGCAGGTAATGACCCAGGAAGAGAGCCTAGAGCTCCCAGATGCTGGTACAGAAATAAAGTAATATAAATCTGGCTGGCCTTGCAGAGGGAATACACACTGCTCCAGCCAACATCAAGACAGAAGGAGTAAGGAATGTGCTGGTTGCTTCAGTGTGAGCCAGGGCATGGCTCTTGGTTGTCCCCAGAATGTGAAACATTTCCCCTTCGGTTTTTCCTGTCTTCAGCCACTGCCCTGGTGGCCCCAGCCAGCCACTGCAGAGTCAATGGCTTGTTCCTCTCCATAACCCTGGCTCCTCCTCTCCCTGCCCCGCTGCTCCAGAGCTCCAGATCCTGCCTGTGATCCCAGATCAGGGGATGCTGCCTGTGCTAGGCCCAGTACAGAGGAGTAAAGGCCGGGCAGTGCCCTCGGAGCAATTCCCAGCGCTCCCATTGTCCGTGTTTGCATTAACACTGAGGCACTGCCTTCTACACGAAAATGAAATGCATCCATACTTTCAGGCCATTATGTGAACTAGTTCTCCCTCTTTCTTTTAGAGGAGTATAAAGGAGACGCTGCTTGAGCTTTAGTAACTAATAACCAAGGAAACCTGTTTGGAGTGTCAAAATCTCACAACGCATCTCTTCTTATAGAGAAGTTAATCTGGTGTTTTGCTCAGCAGAGAAGGAACAAGCATTTAACCCAGCTAATCAGGACCATCTTTTGGCATATTTTTATGCTTTCATCTTAGTAATAAGGTGCTGCTGCTCTGGACTTTGCATCCTGTTAGTTTGCTTTAGTAACTCACAGCCAGTATGTCTGCAAAAAGATTCTGGGCAGGGGGATGTTCTCCCTCACATGGTCTTTGCATTCCAGACCCTGCCTCTGCTGCTTCTCTGGGGAGATGCTAATCTTGCAGTGTTTTACTTCTGCATTTTGGTCCATATGTGACAACTGTGTGTCTGATCACCACAATCTCACACAGTTATTGTACCCCAGGGAAAGAGAGCCACAAAAACATATGGGGCTAGAGAAAACGGTGTGCTTCACTGCTCACGGGCGTATTTCAGAGACCACAGACTCTTTGGTATTTCACAGAAAAGATACGGCTCCCCAAAATCTTTTAGAAGTGAATCAAGGTTGTGATTTGTTTTTCTCAAACAGTGCTCCAGAAATACAATAATTATTCTAAAATTAGTGTTTCAGTTGTTAAGATTTTAATAATCATTTATGCCATGACAAATCCCAGTTGTGCATCCACTATGGACTGCTTCTATTAGGAAAAAAGGCCTGTTATTATTTTCTGTTGACAGTGTTGGTTTCCTGAGAAAATGGGCACAGGTATGCAAACACCTGCCCATGTATACACACTGGGGTTAAAAGTTACAGACTGAAGTTCTCATGTGAAAATAGGTGTAGATTTGCACCTTGTCTAGCCCTGCATCCACTCCCTTCTCGCCCCTCCCTGGTGGCTCGAAACAAGCAATTTCCTGCTCTCATCCTTTTCCTTTATCCAGCCCTCCCCACATACACACTCAGATTTACTGCAGCCTCTTGTAGCCTTAGCAACTGCTGCCACTTAAGGTTTGTATCTGGAGGAAAAGGTAATGGGGAGGGGAAATGCCAAGGGATAGAAAGGAGCATCCTAAACTGGAGGAGGAGGCAGATACTGAATTGTCTGAAATGCCTCTCAGTAGCCTTGATGGCAGCTATCAGTATTTATTACTGTAAACCAGATGTGAGTTTCCAAAAGGCTCTGCTTGGGGTCAGGTGTTCTCTTACTCAGGAAGAATGGACATTATCCAAACTGGAGTCATCTGCCTGGCACCCCGAGATGTCTCCCCTCCTGGAGCTGCACCGAGGGAAGATGCCAGAATGGGAAAGAGACCCAGGAAGAAGAACTTGCTGGGAAATTCATTCAGCAAATTTGTTAAACCCATAAAAGATCTTTTAAAGATCTGAAACACAGAAGGGGTCACTGGGACAGGGATGCAATAGCCTGTGTGCAGTAAGCTCAGCTGTAGAGGCTAAACTTAGAATATTTACAGCTATTATGAACAAATGGAGGAAAAATAAAAAGTTTGAGAGACATGTGTTCACCTAACGTGCGAGTATCCAGTATTGTAAAGTAATGAAAGTGCTGCATTGCATGTGCACATTAGACAAGAGGGTGATGTTTGTGACTTGAGAAAACCTTTAGTCAAAGTCTAAGGTGTCTGTCTTTGCAAAGCATCTGCAGAAAGTCTTCCAGGACTAAAATGCACAATTTTTAATCACATTAATGATTGTGGCAAACTTTACTATGTGAAATATTAATTCAATACATTGTTAATCCAACATTGTGCTCAGCAGAGTTGCACTGGGCTGCGTATTCAGCTGTTGTCATCATGGGCCTTAAAATATTGCACAGTGTGATTATCTGACACATTTACATGTTTTGAGGCTATTAAGAAAAAGCCATCTTATGACTGTGTATAAAAAACCATAATGCCAGCCTTTCAGAGCCTCTGAGAGTATAAAATAACAAATTACAAAAAAAAATGGCTTTTCTTCAATATCATCAGCTTTAAAAAATCCCTGTAAATCCCTGCATAAAGGTCTGTCTTTTTATCAAACACCTTTTTAAGGCCTTCATTACCCAGAGAAGCCATTCAAGGATTTCTGTAGTATTGACTCAAGGGAAAGAGCCCCAAATACATCAAAATCAGGAACATTTTGCCTGTTTCATATTCATAGTTTCTTCTTTATGTGTGACTGATTTATTCTGCTGCGTGCCCCCAGGGTGTTCATTGTCCAAAATAAAGGCTGCCAAAAAAAAATGAGAACAGGGAGCAAGTGGTGAGGCGGGGGGAGTTCAGCCCATGTTTTTAAATGCTGTGAGACTACTGCACATCTTGCATCCTCATGTGTGAATTCACCTTATGGTGTTTCTTTACAAAAGTATACTCACTAAATATATAACTTCAGCAGAATGCAAGCTATCATGCCTGAAAATAGAAAGCTACTCCCAGACAGTGACTCCATGCTGTGAAATCCACTCTCTCCTGCTTCTGTATTGTCTTAAGTTGTACTTGTGCTGCTATAGCTTGTGCTGCAAAGCACTGTGCCTGTGCACTAGAAAGTACAGATGCATGGAAAGCAAGCACCTGTGATAATTTTAGATCCTGGTTTCACCTAAGAGAGGGGGTTGCTTTTCAGTGACTTTTTTTCTCTCTGGCATGTATGGATGTTGGAAACAAAGGGACCACAAATGACTTTGCTCTGACGATGGGCTCTGCATGGAGAGCACAAAACCCGAGTTGCAGAGCAGCAAACTGCAGGAACTGCAAGGCAGCAGCTTGGAAGCCACACGGGCAAATATGTTTGAGCAAGAGAACCTGCAACTTGGCAAAGGCACAGCTCACCAGGCCCCCACAAACTTTGCCCAGGTGTTGAGGAGCAGTGGAAGGGCGGCAGTGAGGGGGATCCCTCTGCACTGGGGAGCCATTGTTTAGCGCCTCGACAGATGAGAGCAGACCCTTCTCCTGCCACAATAGCTGCTCACACCAAGCAAGACTCATTAAATATTCAGTTCCAGCCTCAAGCAGCTCATTAAGTCAGCAATGAGCAGTGACGCTGGCATTGGAAAACCCTGCCTCAGTTAACATCACCATGCAGAGTCTCCCCTGGATCTCTTGATGTTATTCTACTCAGTACCTTTTCTGTGATGACCAGCTTGTGCTCTCTGCTTTGCATTAAATACAGGTAAAAAAGAGTCAGGTGAATTTAAGTTATGCTCTTCATTGTAGGCCTTTTTAGAGAGGAGTCCTGGGGCCCAAGGGAAGTGTCTTGGATTTTTGTGTACCAGCATATGTAATACAAGTTTGCAGGAGGAGGATGGGATGAAGGTTATATGGCATTAGTGTTAAAAAAGGAAACAAATGTTTGAAGGATAACTTTCATAGCAGAACATCATAATATGAAGCAGTTACAGATGCTGTATTATTAGTGGTTGTTACACAGCAGAAACTTTTACAGTATGTGTATTTTCCCTGGAAATTGAGTGCCTTAGCTGGATTTGGGCTTGAATTGTATGCTGAATGTGTTTCTTGTGTGCACAGTTCCATTCTGAATGATGCATTTGAAACCTGTTTTGCAGCCACTAACTTTTATGATTATAATTTCATATTCAATAGCACTTAGCAGTAATGTATAGAGGCATTTATGATGGGTGGATGTCAGATGTCAGTGAATTAGAGCACATCAGAATCTGAAATAAGAATTGTAATTGTAGAAACATATGTTTCATGTATCAGTGTTTTAAAATTACAATGTCTGAAAGTGTGGAACAGAAATGGAGAAACAGAACGTGCAAAAGTTTTTTCAGAGAGCAGTTTTTCACACCCTGAATCTATTTTTTTCCTTTTTTCTTTAACAGGAAGTGTTTTCAGACTGCTCATTTCTATGTGGAAGACAGCAGTTCCCCCCGTGTGGTCCCCAATGAAAGTATTCCCATTATACCTATTCCAGGTAAGACAGGCTTAATCTCCTGTGTTTGTGCTACTTGGAGTCTGGATTAATTGCATAAAGAACAGAAGGTTGTGCTTGTGATAAATCATGAGGTTTTGGTAGAAATTTGTTCTATCGGTGCTGCTTCATTTAATTTTATGTGCTTTGTAATGGGGCTCCGAGCGCCAATGCTGTATTTTTCTGTAGACACCTCTCCCACTTCGTTTTAATAGAAATTTCAGAATAACCTTTGCAAAATGTCAAAAACATGAGTAACAAGTCTTGAAAACACTAAGACATTGCATCCAGGGTGAAGCCAGCTGCTCCATCAGGGCAGGTTGCAGAGGAGGGATATTCAGTTCCCCTGCTCTCTCGAGACTGGGGGCCTTGCCCCCACTTTCACCCTGTGTAGAGGTGGAATCTGGGGCTCTCAGGAAGGACAGTGAGACACAGGGATAAGCAAACAATCTCCAAGTCCAAAGCCATCTGTTAATTTGGTATTAATAAAGTTACCAAAGGTCAGATTCTCCTCTCAGCTATACTGAGAGTGATGCTGGGAGCAGAGGATAGTGCTGTTCTCTCTTCATGAGGCATTTCCCTTGGGAATTATTAAGTGCAGGATGCAGCTGCCTTGAAGCTGTGATGACAGAGAGCAGCTTCGTGCCACCGTGGCCTTTGCAGCCACTGCCTTGTTTGATGATGGTTGGTCTCACAGGCAGAATTAAGATACCAAAAATGTTATATTGACCTCAGTCTGTCAAAGGCTTGTAGGTGTTTCTTGAAGGTGTTTTAGTTTCCTTGTCATATTCTGTATCTGCATTATTGATCTGGGATTCAATTTGTTGCTAATTAGGTTCATTTTACAAAAAAACATTCAGAGCCCTTTCTGAGACATCGAATGAACTTGCTTCCTAGCAAAGTGAAAGAGTCCAGTTATATTTTCCTTGATTTTATTCAGTAGACATGTGTGACTTATTTCTAGAAAGAGTCTTTCAAAGTACCCATGGGAACTAATAGAAAAGGTCAACTATTACATTCCTGCAGAAGCATTAGGCAGTTTGCCTTGCAGTTTGCCTTGCAGTCTGATGCTGTACCACTGAAAATAAAGAAAACATGCTATTGCCCCCCCTCCTTTCTGTTGGAGAATAAAATGCATGTCCTGGCCACCTGACTTCCTTAGCTAGAAGTCATCCTTTTCCTTTAGGATAAAGGAGGTGACAGGTTTTAATCTTAGACCACCAGTGATTAGTTTTCACAGAAGTGCTTAAATAGCTGGAGAACTCCATTCTTCCTGCTCTGAAACCAAGAGGAACAAATGCCTGTTGGGCTTGCTTGTGGCAGTCATTTCAAGGGTCCCAGCATGGCTGCTCTTGTGTGGTACCTCCTTGGAGCTTGTGAGGAACGGGAGCCTGGGCTAAGCTGGACTCTGGCACAGCATAGACCCTGGGGATTATGTCTACAAGGCACTGGGAAGAGACAAAATCTCTCTTCAGACAGAAACCTCTTTGGCCAATGTGTAGTCTTTTTACTGTAATTGAGACAATTTTTTTCTTAGATAAAAGAAGCCAGCAGAAAGCTCCATCTTCTCATGCTGCAGTGTGTGTTGTTGAGACAGTGGTTCTTCCCTGTTGCACAGAGATGTTTTGGTGGTCAGTCCATTAAGACTAGAGTGCATTCATATGAATTGTAGTGTAGGTTGAAGAAGTTCCATTAAAACTGTGCAGGGTAGCATGTGCACCAGTGCTTCTCCAGCAGCCATTATGGCCCAGAGAGAAGGTGACAGAACAGAGCATTGTCTGTTGGGGACATCTCCCATAACTAGAGTAAGCCAGGCTGTGAGGCCACAGCAGCTTTGTAGGAACATGATGCTACTGTCACTGCAGTGCTCCCTGTGCTGTGCTCAGACTCAGTAATGATGAGAAGGAGCTGCTCACCCCTGATAAGGGGCTCTGCAGATAAAGGCATCCCCTGAGCAAATGCTGCAGGACACCTTGAGCAGCTCTGTAGTTAAAAATCTGCAAGGATTGCTGATGAGCCTTAAGGCACATCAAGAACTGGGCCTTGGTCTAGTTTAGTCTAGTTGGTTGCAAGAGTGAATCCAAACCTTGAACTCCCCATCTAATGACAGCATTTTTGTGGATATAGTGGACATAGAGAGACACCTGCATACAGACATCCAAATGGAGTGGACCTAATCTGAAGCTGAATCTTGCCCAGAAAATCTTAAAAGAGAATGAAGTGGTGAATTTGAAGACCTTGACACTGACATTAAAGCTATTTAGGCCACCAAAAACCCAGTCACCCTCTGTGCCTCACTCTGTGTGTATTACCTATTACCTGTACAGGAATAATAGTTGATACATGGATACTTTCAGCCATGAGGCTCATGGCTTAGTTAGTAGAGAAAAATTCCAGCTATGTTGGCTTTTCCCAAATATGGGAGATACTGCCCTGAAAGATGTTGAAGCTCCCGGAGGCATTTTCCTTGTTTGGAGATGCAGAAGTGGGCTGTTCTCCCCCATGTACCTGTTGCTACATGACAGTCTTCCCTGACGTCAGCTGCTGCTCCCACATAGACAGCCCACTGAAATGCCTCAAGAACATGAAATGACAAAATTCTCCTTTAAACTGATGGCAACTGATGAAATGATAAGCCTCTGAACTTTTCCTCTGGAAGCTGCTGCAGGGTGTGAGAAAGTCTTACTTCCCATGTTGATACTAGAAGCAAAATCTAAGTGGCATTTTCAGAGAAACAAGTTTTTTAAGGTAACCTTGCTGGATTGTGAAACCCCATCTTTACAAGAGGAATTTGTCTAGGTCCCTGTGGGAGTGTGCCTCTACCTCCTACAGTTCAGTGGACCAACTTCCACTCTTGGTTAAGAGCAAGGTGCCACAGTGATGGCAATTTAGGGCAGCATGGCTGAAGGTGTTCAACAGGTTTGCCAAGACCCCTCTCAGCACACAGTGAGCTTCTGAGCAGAGGGAACTGAGTGGGTCTGGGCTGGCTGGTCCTGGCCTAGGTGTGGGGTGGCTCTGCCACGTGCCTGGGAGGCACAGCGAGGTCCTGACACAGCTCAAGGTTTCAGAAGAGCACTGGTGTTTCTGTGTGCCACTGCTCTGCTCTTGTTTGTGCAAACCCTCTGTTTTCTCAGGCCTGTGAGCTCTAAATCAGACAGCCAGCTACCTGTTATAGGCACACAGTGCAGCTTCTCAGGTGTGACATCTAAAAAATCTTCTCGCAGAGGAATCATTTTATCCATTTTCTATTTCAGTTCCCTTGGCTATGTTCTTAATTATTGTGCAGGAAGCACAATAACATCACCCATAGGTATGTGCCTATCTGTGCAAATTCTCTCTGAGATCCAAATCATTATCATTATTCATAATTATCTGCACTGCTTGATCTAGAGAAACACAGGACAAAGGAGTTATCATTATCTGAGTCACCCACTGGATATTACATCTGAAGTATGAATCTCAATTCACAGAAGCCTTGCACCTAACAGTTATACATCTGTAATCAGTGGCAGATTTCTGAAAACTCCGCTGGCATTCCATCCAACGAAATTATTTCTCTGTATCTTCTCTCTTTGTCTCCACGCTCGGGTAATTTTGGCCACACACACATCATCTTTGTCTGGATCTCTTCTCTAAAACATTTGCTCTTGGCAGGATTTCGCTCAGCCAAGCTGCTCCTGCTTCTGTTTGTTTGGTCTTCTCTATTGCTGGGTCAGTATCTGACTGACTTTCTGGATCTTTCTGGACTTGATCCTTTTCAGTAGAGTTGGGAAAGTAACAACAGCAGCATCACAGCTGCAGACCTGTGGGTTTTGCAACCATGAAGCCAAAATGCATCCCTTAGCAGTTCTCCTTTCTTCTCCTAGCAAGACTTGCTCCCTGACAGCAGTGCACAAGTGCAGCTCTGTGCAACTTAGATGGTATCAAACAGTGGAATGAATAAAAATTCCACTTTGAACCTCCTCCTCTCCTTTGTGTCAGTATTCCTGCTCTTGGGTGGAGCATTGTTCTGGACCTTGCTGTGACTTCACTGGTTCCTTGCCCAGCCCATGGGCACAGTGGATGCTGTGGCACTCATGTCAGTAGGACTTGAGGTGAGGTCAGTACAGAGGTACTTGAGGCTTGACCTGATGGCAAAGCTCAAAACTCTCTGTAGTTTTGACCACAGTCCAGAGAAGCACAGATCATAAAGAACAAAACAGAGGGCCAGTGCAGCTGATTCATCTACCATATTTTCCAGAAGTATTTTGCGTCTTATATTTTCAGTATAAGTAAAATTTTCAGAGGTGATGCCAATCATTTCAGCTGTGACTATACTACAAGACTTAGGAAACATTTCCCAGTTGTCAGATCATGGTATGTTCAGTTTTAGGTTTAAATGATAGTAAACTAATTTCTTAACTAGTCACAGAGTTTATTAATAATGTATTTTAAAAAACTATTGGCAGAATCTGATGGAGAAACACTCATGGTTCTTCAAGAATGTCTCAGTATGGGTGTTCAAGTCCAGGAAATAGAGGAATAGCAATGAAAAGGTGCTTTGACCACCTCACACCCACCAGGGTGTGAAGGTCAGGGCACAAATGACGCTCTTTCATTTCCCTGTGCCTCTTCATGGTTACACATAATCCCATCATGAGTCCATCTTATTAATCCTTAGCTCATCAATAACTTGGATAGTGCCTTGAACCCTTCCTGACAAATGTCAGTGGCCAGATTTGATGTGTTTTTTACAGGCTCAGCTGCTGTGTTCCGGTAGCATCCACCCTTTGACAAACTGTTTCTGTTAAGAGACAGGAATGAGTATCTCATTTGACAAGGAAACTGCAGCTTCCTAGCACAGGCTTGGTATCTTACTGTTTTCTGCTGAGGTGTGGCTGTGTCAAGTTGCATCCCCAGAGCTAAGGACCAGAGCCCAGGGTACGTCTGTGGCTGTGACAGTGACAGTGCACTGAGCACAGTGAGCCTTGCGAGGTGCAGGAGCTGCACTGACCACAGCCAAGGGCTTCTTTCTCAAGGGCATGAAGCTCTTCACTGAGCACAGAGGTGGTGCTCTTCTGCTGCTTAAGACTTTATTTCTGCTCTCTGCTCCCTGTGGATTTATGTTCCAGCACCATATTGTGAATTGTACCTATCTTCAGCTTCAATTAAATTCATGAACGCAATATGGCAAACACAGCTGTCCTCTGAAGCCAGGAAAATATCAAGGTATTTTAGGGAACATCCACCTTCCTTTTACTCTGGTACCAGCCCTGCTCCTGCAGTAGTACACTGTAGAATTTATGGTATGATATCTAGTTTTGGTTCTTCTAGTGGAGGCTTCAGGAGTTGGCTACAACACAAAGGAATGTGTTTTTATGGTGGCCACGTGAAATGCAGATAGATGCTTTTCTGAAAGCTGTTACACTGGGAGGCAGAGCCCTGGAGTTGGATCTTCATGTGCTCAAATGTAAGGCTTGTGTGTAACTGATGGCAGGACTGGGACATGAGGATGGAAATGTGTGAGATTAAAATTGTGCTCCTTAGCTGGCAATACCAAATAAGATCATGTTTAATGTCTGGGCTAAGGGAAAATTCACATTATTTCATTCTCTTGGACTGAAATTGGCTTTTTGCTTAAAGGGAAGAAATGTATTGCTATTACATTTATAATTAATGATAACCTAATCTTTGTGCAAGCAGATTTAAAGTGAGCTCTTATTTTGACACGTATAAAATTTTATCATTAACATCTTTATATTCCTGACTGACACATGGCTAATAGCATTGTAGTAGATTAAGTCTTAAAGCAAGAAAGATGAATGTAGTTACAGAATTACACAGGTGGTTTTCATATTCTGCTTTTTCATGTCTTCCCTTTATCAGAAGCCTTCCCTTGTGTTTATTTGACTTGATTATAACAAATAGATAGCAATTATCTTGCTGAAAGGACTCCTGTTTTTCTTTCAGCATGTCCATCTTTCCAGGACTTTTGAATGTGTTCAAAGTGTTTTCCATGCCTTTTCACTTTGGAAGGTGCTTCATGAACACATGATTACAAAAAAGTGAACGTTAATGAGGAATAGTGCCCACAGTAATCAACTCTTAATGAGTTCTTATTCATGGTAATTCATTTTAATTTATAATTTGTCTTAATTATTGAGGTCAGTGACTTCAGGAGGATGCCACCCTTAAGAGATCTTCAGCAGGTATTTTGATGTCCTAGAATGAAACCCATTGCATAGTCTTTCTAGTATTTATGGAGATACAATCTCCACAGAAGGCAGACACCTTTTCAATACCAAGGCTTTTTAATGACTTCATTTTATCATAAATTAATTGATACTAATGTTATGCAAATAAAACTGTTATTATAGTTCTTGAAATTCTTTATACAGCAAGTAAATGCAATCAGTCAGAAAGATTAATTATTCCAATTGAAATACGATGGCTTCAGTTGCATTCTTATTTTAAATAGTTATGCAAGGAAAGCCAGTATACTGCAGAATTAAAGGCTCTGACAGTATAAATGTGGATAATTCAACTGCATTAAATCTAAATTGGTTTGAAGAAATCTGGGCACCGCCCTGCTTTATGTGTGGAATTACTGGTAGAGTCCAGTATTTGTGTGACTTAGGGCAAGGGCTGGCTATTTCTGTCTGCTCAGACATTTCAGATTCAATCTGTGCCAAAATTTGAGCAGTGTGTGAAATTTCGAGCCTTTTTAGTATGTGCACTTTGGAGTGGATGCTCAATCTGCAGGTTTATATCGTTTTGTCTAAGCTTTTCTCTAGAGGTGGACAATTGAGTTGATGGGAATTTTTAATAATCTCTTCTGGGGCAGAATTTTGCTCAAGGGTGTGCTGTTCATCCTTGCAGTATTCTATATGCTCAGCCTCTCTTGTAGAGACAGAATATCACACTCCACATAGTTATTCCTGCTGCAATAGCTCTGGCAGCCTTCACTCTGCTATGTATTGTAGTTTAGGCAATGGCTGTTAGATTCCATTTTAAGTGAAATGCATCCTAAATATTGATGCTAGGTATTCTAGCTGCTTGCAGAATTTTTCCATCCCTCCTTTTAAAAAGTAAAAAACCCATGAAACTTCACTGAAGGTGGTTAACAATAAATAATTTTTTTTTTTAATCCTGTGATTGCATTCAATGTTCTTGCTAGGAGTGGAGAATAAGAGTGAGAAAGATGAAATAACATCCCAGGGTGGAGTGTTGCTGGGAATGGAAAGGTGCTTGTTTGCTATGGATATGAGAAAGCATTTTATATATATGTTATTTTTCAGTGAGTTAAGACGTCAAATCCAGTCCTGCTACAATCCTACTGGTAGATATTTTGGGAAGACTTTTTTGCAGAAAATGAGAGCTGCAAGGATACACTGTTCAGAGTGGATTCTCAAGGATCAATGTCCCTAACCATGTCACTGGATTAATGATCATCATTAGCTTTGTGCTGCCATAGAAAGAGAAGTTTCCCCATCACTTCACTGTTCACCCTCCTAACGAGTAGGATCAACCCATCTACCCCACCAACACCTAATTCTTCCCCTTCCTCACAAATCAGTCCATCATTTCTTACAGTCATCAGCCAGATCAGGTTGTGGACTCAGATCACTGCTCAGCCCCCAGGCAGGGAGAGGGCAGTGGGAGAATCCCTTCATTCTTTGGCTGAAGCCAGCTGTGAAGGGGTGGCACAGAGCAGTGAGTGGCTGCTGTGGGAGCAGATGGACCAGTACACGTGACAGCCATGGCACATGAATCCAGGTGGCTTAGTAAATGAGAGGCTGAAGTGCAGGGACTCACAAACCAACCAAATAAGCTTTCACATTAAGAATAAGGCATAAGATGCAGGGAGTATATTGTATCTAGGAGGCTGGGTAAGGTAATACCTGAAGAGCAGAAAGTCTTTACAGACAGAACAAAAGACGTGGAAAATTTTCTTACCAAGACTATTTCATGTGTCAAACATCTGGTCTTCAGAAACACCAAAACTCCATCTAAATAAAGGTAATATGAAGAAGCACTTTGGTTTTGACCTTCTTCATTAATTCCTGACCCAAACCTATCTATTCCAATACAATGCCACTAAACTATCCGGTGAGCTCTCAGACTATAAATGAATCAAAATGAATCTGAGACCCTATTATGTGGAAATGTCATTTCTGATAGGATATCCTATTTTTCTTTGAAAATTGGCCCCTATTGCTTTAACATTACAAAGGCAGCTTATTAAGTGGGAGCTATGGGAAAATCCTTCCTGGTAGGATTACTAATTATCCGAACTTAAAATGTAACCCTGTTCGAACTTTATTGCTGCTCTATGCTTTGGGCTTCTTTTGAAGGTGTCTGTCTAATGAAGGAACGTGTTAAGTATTCTGCATTTGCAATTGCCATTTTTTAAAAAGGAGGTGTTAGTGAAGGTTTTCCTCTACAGTCATTTTTTTTAAACAAACATGATTTTCTTCTTGGCATTGTCTCTTTGTGGCAGGAAATGAGCTGCCTTGTGCTCCCCTTTAGGTTTATTTGATTTCTCTCAGGTGCTTGGCTTGGGCCAGGAAGTGAAGATGGAAACTCCACCAATATGTTAAATACTTAGCACAGAAATTAAACATTCCCCACCATGTGTCAGCTTTGGTAGTATCTGATTATAAAAGATATTACTAAAATACTGTCCATCTGAGTATACTTCTTTCTCTGTGCAACACAAAGGGTTAGTACGTTGTTATGGTGCCAGATTCAGCTCATATTTCACAGTAAGTAAATCCAGAATCACTTTATTGACACTGATAAAACAGATGGCTAAACCCAGGCTAGACAGAAATGTAATTATATCTGCAGTGTTAGAGGTGAAGGTATGTTATTAAAACACCTCCCTCCTCTCTTTGAATAATGTGTAGGTCTTGCAAAATGTAAGGATCACACTGACAATATCAAATGTCACTCCAGCTTCTTGATGGGAAAAAGTATATAGTGCAAAAGTGAATATGCACAGAACGATGGAGAGCTGCTAATTAGCCATTATAGGATTCTATTAATCTCTTCCATCGACTAAAACAATTACAGTCCTTTAAGTCTGTTTGCTTTAAGATGGAAAGAAGGCTTAACCAAAGCCTTTGGGCTGACGATAGCTAAAGGCAAATCAGATTCTGTGCATCCAGCTACATCTATTGGTTTTCCTGGAGAAGGTCACAGCCTTCTCCAGATAACATCAGCTCAGCCCATTCCAGAGTGCTGGCTGTGTTAGCACACATTCTACCAGGGGCCTGGCAGGCTGCCCATGGCTGAGCATGCCTGTATCCAGCTAAAGTAATTTGTGTTCCTGGGCAGGAGTTTGGAATAGAAAAATTCCAGCCCAGATTAGTTCAGCCTTTTCCTGTTCACTGGTTAATGGGATAGGCTCTATCTCCTGTGCAGCTGCTTTCCTGTGGCCATCAGCTGGGACAAGGTGGGTGTGCAGGGAGGACCAGCCACATCCTACCACACTGTAGGCTGCCCATCCCCTCAGGGCTGTGCCTGCCCCAGTCACAGGCCGTGTTGGACCATGTTACCCCACCAGTTTGAAAGCTGGAAACCTTAAACTGTTTTTTAAGTTTCTAATGTTCATGGTTCTGATTTTAATCATTCTGATGTGTAATAATTATACTTGCTCCAGCATGGTTTTCCTGAGTTGATGGGCAACTTCATTTCCCTCTGACCCAGTGAGCTCATATGTCAACAGTACTTCCTATTTAATTATTTAATGTATAATTGTTACCCATGTCATCAAATATAGTAAGAAACTGCATTGTGTTAAGGCTTCTGGAGGGAGTCAGAATGAAAATGCAGAAGAGGAAAAAGGGAGGAGAAGCACTAAAGGACAGTTCTTATGAGAGAAGTGAAGTAGCAGTGGCTATAAAGGTGGAGACATACTGCCACCATGCAGTGATGATGATAAAAGGAAAACTAACCACACTTTGCCATGGATTTCTGGTGCAGACCCATCCTTGAAATTGGTGGGAATTCAATGAACTGGAGAGCATGTTATCTCTAATGTATTTTTTGGCTCACAGATCACAATTAAAGTTAAATTCTGCCTTCTGCAAAATTAACTTGGGCACACTGGTCTGCTGCAGCCAATCCTTTATCTTGGTTGGTCTCAGTTGAGCTCAAACTATGCAAGGAAAAAACCCAAATTATACGTGTGGAGCTTCTCTTGCGAGATTATATGTGATTGCTATCATAGCAAAAGCTATTTTCAAGAAAATCTGGGATGTACAAGTTACTTTTTCAGAAGAGGAAATACTGTTTTACAGGTTATTTTTATCAATTTCTATGATTCCTATAGATCATTCAATTCAAATGTCTTGGCTCTGAAAATATTGATATAAATTTTATGAGATGATGATATTCCCAATATTATATAGAATAAATGTTATCACTTAAATATTTTTAAATGCCAGCATTTCTGCAGGCTGCAGCTTTTTGCTAAGAAGAGCATACACTTGTCAAATGTTTTGAGTTCTGTATTATTCAGTAAATGAGCATGTGGTTAATTAAAGTAGCATTACTATACTGTGAGGTGACCAGATTGCAAACATATCTTTAACAATTGGCCCTTGTAAATAAAATAGAAGAGAGCTGATTGAGATCTGAAAATGTCAATAGATGCAAAAAGCCACCTTAGAGCATTACCTTATAAAATAAAAGGAGAGAAGTAATGACATGGTCAATATTAACTGCCATCAGCTGGAAAGAAATCAGATTGTCAGGGATCTATAAAATTCTTGCCAAAGTAGAACCTCATTTACACATACAGATCTTCATACCCTTTGCTAAGAAAAGCGTATGTGACAGCTTAGAGGTTTTAGCTGCCAAAGATCTTTCACTCTGAATACAGTAAATGTCACATCTATTTATTTATCGTTAAATTTTGCTAAGTATCTGTAGAAATATTTGGATTTTTTCTATCATAATGTAGATGTTTAAAAGGAAAAGAATCCAGATTATAATGCAGCTGTAGCACCAAACCATATGTCTGCTAAATGGGAGCAAAAATACACCACTGAATTACTGGGAGTAAACATAACCTAGATGCTATCTTCAGAAGAATATTAAATGGATTATATAAATACAGGGTATTGCCATAAAATCATGCAATCAGACAATAGTAGCCATCAGGCAATAGATTATTTCACATGCTGAAAGTAATCACAGTTGTATAGCAAATTGCATTTTCTAAATGCCAGACTGAAAATATTAACTGGCAAATCTTGGCAAGCAGAGTTTTTCTACCAACTGCAAAGGTGGTCATAACAATATCCAGGCCTTTTTTGGGAGCTAAGTAGATGAATAAGGCAGCTATCCTACACCCCAACTTTATTAGGATCTGCCTGGAGTCCCAGGTGCTCAAAACAGTCTTGTTTGTCTTCAGTTTGAGTCTTCAACTTCTTTCTTGTAAGAAGACATATAAGGGTGATTTATTGGTATATGGGGTAGCACTTGCACTGTGCTGTGCAAGAGTAAATGGTCCAGTGGGATACTCAATAATATTCAATGTCATGAATAATGTCTGGCATGAGACAGAACTCAAATTAGAGTGGCTGTTGTGTTTGCCTGCTCTTTTGCTTAGAAGCAGTTTTATAAATCCATTTGGATTCTACATTATTGTGTGAAAGGAAAAAAAAAAGTCAATTACTTTAATAAGAAAGGCCAGTGTGTCTGCTCAGTCTGGTAAAACTTACTGGGAGTAATTGTCAACTGTATTTTCACATTTGGGGTCTCTTCTGTTCTTTTTATATAATGTGAAAGGAGAGGAAGCTTCTTCATCCTATCCACAGCCAAACTGAGCAAGAGCTGATTATCTTGAACTTAAACTGGAGTTTGTAAATCAGCATCCCAGGGAACAGGCTCTCAGTATTTATAATTGTAGTGCTTAGAATTGGAAATACAACAGAATGTTTACCTCAAAACTGACCAGGTTTATCAAGATTTTTTATTACTGCATATTGAACTAGCTCTGCCCCTGGGAACTCAGCTCTAAATGATATCGACTGAAGACTTCCTCTCCTTAAGTTTTATGTATGAAACAAAGAGCAACTCTGAGTATCTCTTTTTTTTTTTCCCTACAGATGATATGGAAGCAATTCCAGTCAAGCAGTTTGTTAAACACATCAGTGAGCTGTATTCTAATAACCAGCATGGGTTCTCAGAAGACTTTGAGGTACAATTTAATGACCCACCAATAAAATGTTGTTTTCCTAAAGTTAATTGTGTATTAATAATTGGGTACCATGTGACATCTGTGTGAGGCTGTCGTGTCAGGTGAATGCAGTGCTCAAATGTATCAGAAGAAACAGGATGATACCAATTTTGTACCAGCTGTGAGCAGTGTGGGATTGGACATTTACAGATGCTTTCTAAACACCCCAGATTTGGTGCCTTTAAGGGGGAACCCTTCTAGGTTTTTATTAAATAGGAGGAGCTGCCTGCAAGCCCCCAGGAACAACATGAAGATACAAACAGTAGTTTTTAACTCCAGGGTTTTCTTATAATTATTTTATTCTTCCTGCTCCAGAATTTGCTCCTCTTAGTCATCTGAAAAGCCACATATCCCCTGAGTAGTTCAAAAGTAGTGAAATAGTGCTTGCAATGAATAAAAGTAGTAGAATTTGGTCTTTGATGAAAACCCAAGCTGTGAGTTAGTTCCTTGAGTCTTTGTTCACGCTCTGTTCAGACAGGAGAGACTGCTATTGAAGTAATGGATTATTTTGTTCCAGTAAAACCAAGGAGAAAGGATTTGGGGTTTAGTTGCTGGTATTTACCTAATGTGACTATTTTTTAATTTGCATCTGGTTACCTGTGTAGAACAGATTCTGACCTATAAATGTGCTGTCATTTGGAGATAATTCCAATGGAGTGAAAGTAGTTTTCTACCTCTGGATTACCAAACTCATATTATGCAAGCATGGTAAACATCATACAGCATAAGACAGCAGAGTCAGGTTTCTCCTTCACTCAGTCTAATCACAGTCACTGCTGAACTTTTGGAAGCAGTGAGAAATAGGAGAAGCCCCAGGAAACCACTTGGAGTTGCACTTCTGGCTTCCCCACAAGCAAAGGAAAGTGTGTTTGCCTGCTGCCTGTGAATCAGAGCAGCAGCTCTGCTTGCAAACAAGGCACTGAACCAAAATAGGTGGCCTTATATCCACAGCTTCTTTGCTTACTGCACTGTAAAGACAAGATTGTATGCAGGAATTGTTTTTAATGGGATCATTTAAAACGTTTATTGTTGCTGTTTGGTTACTGTCTATAGAGTGTCTGCTTTGTCTGATGCCCAAAAAGCATTGTGTGAGTTAGAAACATTTTGTATTCATGAGGAAGGCAAATGTGTAAGGTGTTAAAGTGATTTAGTTCAATTGACTGCTGGCTGGATGGCTGAGCAGGAATATTGAGGCATTTAACAATGTTGATGGTATTCAGGACAAACATTTATTCTCCAGAGAGTAGAATTTGATCAGGATGATCAAATGCAGCTCACTCTTCTCAATTATTTATGAATTGTGACCCCAGTGCTATTCATCACAGCTGGGTTTTACACCATTTAATTATTCAAAATAATCAACAACACATCTGTAAACTTGATCTGGCTTTAAGCAGGCTTTGCTTCAGCTGTCACAAAATCACTGCCATTAACAAATGTTGGACACCTTCCGCCTGTGTTTTAGCAAAGAAAAACACTGCTCTAATAGCCTTATTTTTTCCCTTCCTCCTGGAGTTCCCTGCTGAGAGTGCTGTGCTGTGGCAGCTGGTTGGAGAGAGCTTTGGCCAATTAGTCCCATTCTGGGGAGTGGAGGGTCCCCTCCAAAGGGAAGTGAAACTCCTCCGACTGCACTGCGTGCGCCAAATTCTATTCTCTGTGCTGGCTTAAAACTTGGAGCGTCTGCTTTGAAGTCAGGAGAGCTACTCCAGATGTATTTCTCCATAGCTGAGGTCTCAGCTTCCCAAATAGAAATGAAATCTCCTGCTAGAGAAAGGAGTAGGAGTAGTAGAAGGCGATGTCTGTCTGGTGTAAACCACCCAGCTCCCCTTCACTGCTGCTGTTCTGCCCTGCTGAGGCCTCGTGGGCCTGGTTTGAAACAGGATTTTCCATAGAGCCCGTAGGTAAAATGTTTCTCAAGTGCCTGGGCTGACTCAGAGATCAGAGCCCCAGCTTGGAGAGGGGCTGAGGGACAGTGGAACCCGAGGTTACATTTCTACAGTTGCTGTTGGAGTGGCTGCAGTGCAGCTTCTCACATCAGTCAGATCCAGCCTTGGTCCATGTGCTGGACCATGTGCTGCATCTGCTTCTAATGATGAAGACTTAGCTAATGTTTTATAGAGAAATAATAAGACTCCAGCTAAAACAGAAAATCCAGGGCTGCTAGCCCTACGTGGAAGGTACCACAGCCATATCGTGCCTTCGTGCCTGTGGAACTTTTGAAAAGAGGTAATGGATTCTGCAGTCATACAAAAAAATACAGCTTTTTACTTCTAAAAGGGAAAGAAAAGAGGATGGTGAGAAGATGCTGAAATAATGTGATCAATACTGCAGAATAAATAAATCCTCCCAAAGTCAGCCAGTGCATGAGATTTTGTTTAAAGAAAAAGGATCAAAAAACAAAAATCTCTTCAGAAATTTCTGCGGCAGGAGGTTTAAGGTAGAAGCTGCAAAAGGAAAGACTAAGCTAGGCAGACACATACACTGCCCAGTCTGGAAGGTGAACATCCTCCATTTGTTTGTTGCTAGATTTTGGTGTCACTTCCTGTGTTTTTGGCAGCATATTTAGGGCTGTGTTAGGTTGTTTTTTACAGGAAGAAGATTCCTTTAAAAGTAAACTGTGTGAATACTCCCTCCTCCTCTTAAACTGAGCTGTAATTACAGCTAAATATTTTGTGAATGTGCTTAGGAAGCATTTTATGGGCAGAGGAAAAAAAGAGTTTGAACTCACAAATCTTCCCTTGGAAAGCACATCTAAAATGAATCCTTTTTCCCTTTGGGTAATCACAATGCAAGTAGCCAGCTTTATTGTCTGATGATAGCTGGACTCTCTTGTATATACAGAATTTTCAAGATTTCCTTTGAGTCCTATGAATTTTCAATCTTTTATATAAATTGGAAATACAGGACTCAGTTTAATATTGAACAACAAACAGCTTTTCAGAATAAAGATCCTGCATCAGTAGTGCTGGTGTCTGACATAACTCTTTGTATTCAACCTTGGAGTTTGTTCAGTGGTAGACTAAAAAAGTTCAGGGAAGGTTTTTGGCTTGCTCTCAGGTAGCTCCAGCACTGTCTTGCTATGGTGTACAGGATGAGGTATCACACTATTACAGGGGCACTTGAGGGCAAGACTGAACAGAGATTGAAAGGCTTCCTGAGCCAGAGATTATATCTATTCCTTGTCTAGCTAGAGATTTTCTTGGCATCATTACATTTAACAGTCTCTGATAGACCTTTCTTCCATAAATTTTTAATTGTCTCTTGAACCCTTTTAGGCTTCTGGTGTCCAAAGCATCCCATGGCAATGAATTCTACAATTTGTTCCACAAGAACAGACTTCCTTTTGCTTTTGATTCATATTGAATAATTTCTCTTGGTGCCTCCTACTTTTTGCATTATAAAGTGCATCCCTATTTGCTCACATGATTCTGTCTGCCTTTGTATTCCCCCTAATAATCTATTTTCAAATCTGAAGAAATCTAAATTATTCACTTTGTTTTTTTGGAGGAAGCCACTCCAGACTTGTGATGAGTTGTCCCTTCTGTACCTTTTTATCTTCCTTTACCATAACCTTGTCAAGATGTGAAGACCACAGCTGTGCACAGGATATGGCAGGGGGTTTTACTGCAGAGTTCAGTGACGTTTTCAGTTTTCTATTACCTTTCTCCTTCCTAATATTTGATTTTTAACAACTACTGAGCACTGAGCTGACACCTCCAGAAAACTACTGAGTGTAACCCCAAGGTCTCATCACTGTATGGCAATAGCAAATTGGGAACCTGTCAGCATGTGTGTATAGTTAGGGTTGTTTTTCCCCAAGTACATCACTTTGCATTTATCAACATTGAATTTCATTTGCCATTTTGTCACTCAGCCACTCAGTGCTGAGAGGTTGTTCAGCTTCCTTTCACAAATAGCTTTCGTTCTAATTATCCTGAATAATGTTGTATTGTAAACACACACTTTGTCTCCTCTGCAGTCCACTTATGAATAGGTGAGGTCCCTGTAAGGTCCCACCAGTGAAAGCTGAACACTGGCAATTCCTGGGCAGGTGAGTCCCACCTCCGACCTGGTAGTGCACAAGGCGAGTTTTCTTTTTGCTCCACAGCCAGAACAGGTTTTTAAGTAATATTTTCTGAGAGGCTTTTTCACACATTTTGGAAATGGATATGCTGCTCTCTCCTAGGCAGCCTGTAGACTTCTTCAGGGACCTCTCCCCAGTGTGTTCAAGGCATTCACTAGCTCCTCTATTGCAGAGTCTTGCAGTTTGCCCCCCAGAGAAGTCAGATATAGTGGGCTGCAGTGCCTAAAACCCCTTCTGGATCTCAATTTAAAAACTGATGTCACATTTGTCATCCTCTATTCCCCTGATAGCCTGACTATATAGGACGTGTGCCCTCCAAATTCCTGTATCAAAAAGAGTGTGAAGTGCCACCTCCCACAGTAGAGCTTTTCACTCCCTCCCCCTGGCCAGTTACTGGAATAACACAGTAAGTTTTTTTGAGTAATCATGTCCTTTTGCTCTAAGAAAGGAACACTAAGCCAAGAAATCACCTTCCATCCCCAAAGCTAACAGTGAATTTTTACAGTTTAATACTGCATTTGGATTTTTGAGATGAGGGAGTTTTATTTCCCTCCTCTGTAATTCTGGAGTGGGCTGGTCAGTGCTGCTGGGGGAGCACTTAGAGAGGGGCAGTGCAATCTCTGCAGACCTCTCCTGCCTGTGGCCGTGTGAGCACAATGATTCATTGCCAATTTGGAGTCTGAACAGGCTCGCTGAACTCAGAGGCAGGCTGTCTAGCTCCCTCATCACATAAATTGAAAATATCTTTATACTCCAGTGGCACCTTCTTCTAAATGTCCTGAAATGTAAGAAAATAACATAAATCTATATTTCCAGCGATGTGGCAGGGATTTGCTAATGTTATTCTCATGGTTGCTGCTGCTCAGGGCAGGGGTCACTGGCTCTTTTTAACTGGGGACCTCACAATGTTATTCTCTAGCAAAGAGGTGCATTGAAAAGAGATAATGCTGCACTTTGCACACTTCTTCAGATACTAAAAATCCAGTGTAGTTATACTGACATCCCTTACAGATTAGACACACCTCACACCAGGCCATGCTTATAGCTGCATCTATACCAAGGAATTTGGCATCTTATCTCACTGCTTCACCTACCCTGAGAAATTGGCGTTGTGAATTAAGACATGAAGAGAAGCTGTAAAAGAAGTTCAGATGTCTGGGGTTTCTGTTACTAACCACAGTACCACAGCCATTCCCAAGGTTTGTGCCTGGAAGCCCCACTTGGATGAGCCATTGGCTGAGCAATGCAAGGTTTTGGTCAGGCTCTGACACCTCCACCTCACTGTCCTTTCCTCTCATGCATTCTACAGGAGTTTTTAGCTATCTATTGATGTTATTCCTGTGTTGAGTCCTTTTGGTTTGTTTATTTTCACCTCTTTCTAGGCTGTCCCCAACTCACCTCTCTCTCGAGTGCTATTGGAGAGTTTATACCAGTGGTAAACTATTACAGAAATCTACACTGTTCCTGGGGGATATTTTCAAATACTATCTGCAGTCTCTGTTGGTATGCTGCCTTCATATTTGCCGTGATAAAACAAACAGAAAGAGCACTACCACAGAACCCTTGTAATTTTGGATTAAAATAATAGATCAAAACTGATATTGGGGATGGATGAACTACCTGCTTCCAAGCTGAAAAATATCAACGTTAATATCAAAACACAGCTGTGGGTCTTCTCAAGTTTAGTTGCTCAAATTAGGATCCTTTCTTTGTTGTGACTCCTCATTGCTATTCATAGGCTTTGACAGTTCAGCCCCTGCCAGGACATCAGCCTGAAGTAATGGGAAACAACAGCAGCAGCGCTTTGTAAGGCCAAATCAAGAGTTCCTGCTCAGCCACTGTAGCAAAAAATCCTGCTCAGAATCTTACACTGCCAGCAAGACACTGGAGCAGTTTCATTTTACACTTAAATGGAAATTCTTTGAAGTTTAGAAGAATCTAATCTGTAACTTGTTTCAGAAAGGCAATTAAAATGGGTCGTTAAACCTGGGTGTATCAAATTCCAATTAGCATTAGCATGGACAATATAATTAAAAGGTAAATTAGCCATAATAGCATAGACTAGAACACTTCTTACAGTAACTAACAGTCAATTGAAACCATGTACTTTGGTTTCTAGGGTTGTCAATGATTAAGTTGAAAGGACAGAATAAAGCCTATATCCATTCATCCTGGGACAGTAATGTGTTCTGGGAAGTTAAACATGAGGAGCAGCAGTGTGCAAGCCAGCCATCATTTAAATCAGTGGAGGAGACTAAGCAGGATTAAGGGAAGCCAAAGGAAATGTTCTAGAGATGAAAAGTTTATGGATGAACTATGAACGTGGTGATACAAACACTATCTGTGCTGCTCCAAGGTGCCAGTAAGAGTTTTGTGTCTGCTGGGAGAGGACTTTGTTTAGGCTGAGCTGCAGTGAGCAGCCCTGACCTGGTGACCTGCCTGCAAATGTAGGTTGTAATAGTAATGCAATCATGGTGATGCTTTAAATGCAACTGAAGGACTTGGTAGGCAATAAGGTTTAGAAATCCCAGGGTGTTCATTGCATAAGCAACAGAAAATGCTGGGAAAGTAAATATGTGATATACATACATGTGGTAAAATGGCATAATTAAGATGGGGACTTCTGGGGACTTTCTCCAGGGTGTTATTTATTAACACTGGGGTGTCCTCTTCTGCCAAGGGGTAAATAATACTCTGAACAGAGGCACAGATAACAGACTGCAGCTGGTCTTGTCTCCTTGCAGCCTTTTGTGCACTGATGAAAGGCAACCACCTTGGCTTTAATAACAGAGAAATGTTAATTGATGCATTACTGGCTGGTGGGGGAGCCTGTGGTTTGGTAATTTGCTGTTGGAATTTGGAGAGATGGGCCTTGGACGGTAGGAGAGTGTGGATACCCACCCTCTGATCTCAACCCCATCTGAGTTTTGGCACTGCCAAACCCAGACCAGGGTGGAGCTGGGAAATGTCCTCAGTCCCCTTCTCATGGACAGCTTCAGTGTCCCAAAGCCTTGGCTGTGTCCTGGACTGGAGGGGAGGGCTGAAGACTTTAAAAAGACAAAAATAGCTGAGGCATATTAGCAAGGGGGAAGCTTTTCTGTAACAGTCTCCTTTTGCTATGCCTTTGCATTGTGTAGATATAGGAATCCACCATTACAACAGCTTTCCAGAGTATTAAAAACCATTTAGAATGTTACATGTTAAGAAAAGCCATTTTCAGATCATCAGCTCTCACAGCATCAGACCTCCTTTTTCACTGCTGTTTTTCACCATCTTAGCTTAATCTTCCTCTTCTATTAACTTTATATTGGCCAGCTGGGAACATGTACAGTCGAGGAAACAGTCACCATCAACATAAAAAGGTTAATTAAAATTATTAACCTCACCAACAATTCCCTTATGGAAAAATTCTATAGAATTTAATAGAAAATGATACATTTACTATGTAGTATTTAAACTGTCAGAGAAAATTCCTTAGCAGGGAGGTAATTCCCTATTAAATTCTATAACTTCTCAGAGTATTCTCCACAGAACGTTATTGGATTAATCTGTATTAAATTCTACAGCATTTGGCATAAATTTTTCAATGCCAATAACTTCTAAAAAGAATTTTATAGTGATGCAGGGATGTAGGGTTTGATGTGAGGCTTTTCAGAAGCAGACAGGGTATTCTTTAGGAGTGACCTGTAATGGTACAGCAGTGATGTTGTATGATTTCTAAATGCAAATACAGGTAAAACAAAATTACATTAAATCAACCTAACATGTAAATATTGCTGCTTTTCCAACCATGACTTAGGCTGAACTGATCCTGCCTATTGTGTAATCTGAAATCCCTTGCTTACTGGAGCTGACAGGCAGAATTAGGGGAACAGCACACTTTAATATGGGGTTTTTTATTTGATAGAAGTGGAACTATGAAAATTCCATTAGGGCCAGTCGAGAGTTTTGCTTGATTCATCTTTGTCTTTGCTCAGCTCATCTCCTTGAGCACAGTATGTTTCTCCCTGTGGAGGGTTGGGAAGAGAGAGAGAAGCAATTGTTATATGAGAGAGTCACATGGATATAAAAGCTATAAAACATACAAGGTTTTAGTATACTTTGCACTTTTAAAATGTAAATGTTGGGGAAGATATCAAAATTGCTATGCAAGTCCTTGGTGAAATGTCTGCATAATGCTGAACTCCTACATCTGCTGTTTGTATAGCATTTCTTGTGATAATTTTTCTCTGTCACTTAGCTCGTGATCTTTGTAGCAGCTGTGAGCTCCTAATGACTTTGCCTCTTAGGTTCTATACTGTTATTTTTAAAGTCTGAAGCACAAAGTAATTTGGCACTTCCTCACATATCCTGGGGGGAAATTGGTTCTGTTTGGTGTAATTTCTGGGAGCCACAAAAGATCTGAATAAATATAATTTCTTCCACAACTTTGTAAACCCCACTTTTTTTTTTTTTCAAAAATATGTCTTTAAATGAAGAATATTTATGGTTAAACAGATACTAAAAAGGTGTATCTTGGAGATGAAAAAACTCCTGAATGATTCAGTTTGTAGGGCAGACTCTGAAGGATGTCATATTCCAGGGAAATGGCTGCTTCTCTTTGAAGTCAAAAAAAGACCCTCCATTGCCCCATTTCAATAGCTCTGTATTCCATTGTTGAACAGAGTAAGGGATGGGTTAAGAACTTAAAAATTCCAAGGGAATTGGGTATTTAACCTCCAGCCCCAGCTAGGCAGACAGACCAAGCTAGAAGCTTTGTAAATACACATGGATGCAGCCTTCTCTTCGCTGGATCGGGGCTGTTAATCAGCGTCCAAGCTGTGGTATTTAAAGCCCTCACTGTTATCTTCAGAGATCTATTTTATTTATATTTTACAAAAGGCATCTCTCTGCAGAGAACTAGCAAAAGGTCAGTGCCAAACTTAAATGTCAGAAACCCCATTTTGAGAGGTTATAAGCAGATAAGTTGTCCAGCGATCAAAAGTCTTCTGTTGAAATGTTTTGTTCTTTGTTAAATGCAGTGGCCACTCTTGCATCTGAGGGACCCTATCTTAGCTCCCCAAGGAGGGACAGAGTGGGGCACGGCAGGAGATGCAGTGCAGAAGGTGATGGGCTGGTGGTCAGAGGGGACAGTTGGCTCTCAGGGTGCTCATCTGTCCCCAAGCCTGTGGAGAGGAGTGTCACATGCTCCAGGGACAGCTGACACGACTCGGTGTAAGAAACCACAACATGCAGGACAACACTGACAGGCTTTGTGTTTAACCCAGCAGTTAAAATACTCATACTTTGAACGTGGTTTCCGTGAGCCGTTGCAAAAGGAGAGAAAGCTCAGTGGGTTTTTTTGGACTGACAGTTTTTCCATTTGAATAATCTTTCTGCCTAGGAAGTGCAGCGCTGTACAGCTGACATGAACATCACTGCAGAGCATTCCAACCATCCTGACAACAAGCACAAGAACAGATACATCAACATCCTGGCCTGTAAGTAAGCACTGGCCTAAGCACAATGAATCAACCCAAAAAAGCCCTCTCCTCTTGCAGTGTGTGTGTGCCTGGGACAGGCAGGTGGCCCCAGGCTGCATTATTACACAGGATGCAATAAACATGTGGAAGTGTGGCTGGGAGATCCTTTCCCAGTTAAAGGCAGTGAATGTTTTGACTTCTCCAGGGCCAGGATTTCACTCCAGCTTTTGTTATGAAATACTTCACAGCTTGAACATCCAAGCATAGTTTTATAAGTCTAAGTTTGGTATGAAATTTTGCAGAGGAATGACTGGGATAAATTGATGATCAGAGCTCTCCTGCCTGCTAATGCCTGAAAACTGGCCTAAGGGAAGTGCATGGAGGAGCAAAGAGTTTTACTGATGATTCCTGGGATTACCCTACAATCCCAAAGGTGCTAAATCTTACAGAGTGTATCTGCTGTATTTCAAACTGCTTTAGCTCTGTGTAGGATTTGGACAAATTGTGATCTTTGTAGCACAGAGCAGGCTTTGCCTGTATCCCTCTGAGAACTGCAAATCTGGACTCTGCTCTAGAATGCAGATTATCTGGGATGGAAGTGCAGTAACTTTTTGCCTGTTGTTCTCTTATGTGGAATGGATGGTAGATGCAACTGTCACTGTGGTTTAGGGACAGACATGGAGAGCCCACTGGTTAAAAGTTCTCAATGTTCATAAGGATTGCAATAAATTTTGAATGTTTTTGATGCTTTTGATGGCATAGGAAGGAAATGCATGTCTCTAGCAGATTTTCAGTAGTAATCGAGGTACTGGCTGAGGACCAATTCCCAGACCTGTGAAAGACTTGCTGTGTGGCCTTGGGCAAAGGCATTCATTGAGCTTGTCCCAGCTCTGATTTTAGACATAGATGTCTCATCTCTCTAGGTACAGAGATGTGACATTGAAGGAGGATTGAAGCAGGCACTTCAGTCCTCCAGATTATCATTGGAGGATCCTCTCTCTCTGTTGGTCCTCAAGGAAGGCAAATGAAACCAGTCTTTATGCTTAAAGGTGGCTCACCTGTCTCATCTCTGCATGAGTTGGAAGCACCACGCAGCCCAGTGCTTCTGCCTAGGAGCAGGACTATGATTTTTTCCTGCTTTAAGGCAGAGTCAAGCATTTGGGTGAAGCAAAAAGAGGAGCTAAAGATCACAGCCTCAAGTCTGTCCTTATGGTGTGCTGATGGTGGTGAAGGAGTGAGGACATTGACTCAGCCCACAGAGCCAGCAGAGCTGTCTGAGCCCAGCACTGAGGGGAGGATAATGAGCTGAGCCAAGCAGAGGCAGCGTTTCACAGCCCCGTGGGGTGCCCTGGCTCTTTGAATCTCACTACCCTGAGTGATGTAGATGATTCTAGAAATTGTGCTCCTGAGGCTCTGGTGCTCTTTAAAGAGAAGCTGTCCCAGCATGAGCCACTTACTTTAAGGCTGACAACCTGCACAGGAGCAGAGGACCAAGAACAGATACTCCCATCTCCCTCTTGACTCTATTCCAAGGCCAGTCTCTTCTGTGTGTTAGTAAGGGCAGCCCTGATACCCAGGAAATGGGCTGTTTGCCTGCAGTTCTGCTGTGTGTTTCCCTAATGTTTCTCTGCTCTGTTTTTTATCCTGCAGATGATCACAGCAGGGTGAAGCTAAGGCCTTTACCGGGGAAAGATTCTAAGCACAGTGACTACATTAATGCTAATTATGTTGATGTAAGTTGTTTTAATGGTTTTTGTCTGCTCTACCTTTGAATCCTTCCACAAGAAGGAAGTATTGTCACTTGTGATGTGATTGTATTTTCCAACTTCACCTGATAATTTTGCTACAAATTCCTCACTATTCTGAATAAGAAAAGCACCTTTCTTGTTACCTCTAAAATATTAATTTTTCTGCCATGATACTGCTTTCATCTCACTTGGCATTATGGTTTTCTTTGAAGGGTTACAACAAAGCAAAAGCCTACATTGCTACCCAGGGACCTTTAAAGTCTACCTTTGAAGATTTCTGGAGGATGATTTGGGAACAAAATACAGGAATCATTGTCATGATCACGAACCTTGTTGAAAAAGGAAGAGTAAGAGATTTTCCCGTTTGTTAGCAGTTGCTCCTTAACACTTCCCCAAATCACCTGGGCAGAATTTGTTTTAAATGGCTTGGGGTGATATGTACTGATACATAACACATCAGTAACAGAACAGAGGGATACATACTGAGCCACGATATTTTTTTAAAAGCTCTAGACACAAATAGAAAGCAGCAGCTCAGGCCCTTCCCCAACTCACCCAACTGTGTCTGTGTTCAGAGGAAATGCGATCAGTACTGGCCGACAGAGAACAGCGAGGAGTACGGCAACATCATCGTCACGCTGAAGAGCACAAACGTCCACGCCTGCTACACCGTGCGCCGCTTCACCGTCAGGAACACCAAGATGAAAAAGGTGAGCCAAGCCTTGGCTGCTCCCATCCAGGCCTCTTCTGGCTTGTATAGGACACAAGGCACACCAGAGCAAACCTCAGCGTTTGCATAGGCAATCTGGAGAGGCGGGTGGGTGGGAAGTAAGTAAGTAAAGACAGGATTACAAGGAAAGTGTTGCTAAGGTTTAGCCTGTATTTCTTTTTCTCAAGTGCACTGCTGCTTTGGTGTCCTTGTAATTGCTGTTATTACCTGTTCCCACTTGTATTTTTCCTCAAACTTTGTCTCCACCCATCAGGAGGCAGAGCTACAGGCTTGTTCTGTCAGAGTCCAGCACTTTCTCAGCTGAGCAAGCCAGAAATACTGACGATATTTTTATGCTTCTTTTCCCTCCTGTGTCTCTTGTCCCTGCCCACCCTTCATCCCTAGGGTCAGAAGGGGAACCCCAAGGGGCGGCAGAACGAGAGGACAGTCATTCAGTACCACTACACCCAGTGGCCTGACATGGGGGTGCCCGAGTACGCCCTGCCCGTGCTCACCTTCGTCAGGAGATCCTCGGCAGCCAGAACCCTGGACATGGGACCAGTGGTGGTGCACTGCAGGTAGGATGGCTGTGACACACCACCCGTGGCAAGCACAGCTGGAGCACAGTGTGTGCCCTTCCGTGCCACCTAACACAAACACTGTAGGTTACTATCACAGGTGTCAGCCCCGTGGAGTGCAGGTAGACACAGTTCTACTTTGCCTACATCTTAAACAGCTCCAATGCAAAAGCTTCCCAGCTGATGCAGGGGTTTGCTATTCCATGATACTGAACTGCTGAACTACATTGCACTGATGTAGTTGGAAAGCTCCTCAGTCAAAGCTTGTTTGTAGCCTGCCAGTTCAGTGCATGGATAGGGCAGGATAACCTCTGCTGGGTGTGGTACATGGACACCTGGGAATGCCATTGCCACTGAACCACACTCACACTTGCCAGCACTTGCAGTCACAACAATAGATCAGTCAGTATACTAGTTCAGGGATGTGGTCTTCATCACTGTGTCTGAGGGGGCTCCACAGCACTATTTCAAAGACGAGGGGATGATGGGAGTTACAGCTCCTTCCTCAGCAGAAATGGAGAATCTCTGAAGAGCTCCCATCTCTCTTGGGCCCAGGACTGCCCTCGTTCACTGTAAGGAGTTTTGGCTCCACAGGATTAGCACCCTTTTATATCTTCCCATAGTGCTGGTACCACTTTCAATTCCAGCTCCACTGTGCAGCTTAAGTTTACCTCAAGGCTGAAGCCAGCCAGAGCCATCTCACAGCCTGGAGTGATCTTGGCAATCCAGCACAGCAGCAGCTTGGCAAAGGGTGGACTCTATATGGCTTCATCCAGCCAGCACCAGTAACTGCAGCAGTGGAAACAGGAGCCAAGTGTGAACAGCCAGAGTGTGAAGTCCAGGACCACGGCAGCCTTACTGTCATGCTGCTGGCACAAGTGTGATGGTTTGTATTGTGTTCAGCCTCATCTTCAAGCACAGAAATACCCACAGAAGGGAGGAATATTTCCAGAAACACAAAATATTTTGCTGGGAAACTTTAATGGTTGAAGCTAGGAGGAAAATGGAAGCCCATGAACAGGAATATGTGAATATTTTATTAGTTCTGTTCTACTTCTGCATTTGCTTTCATCTGGCTGTATTTCATGGGTTTCTCTTATGTTCTCTGTAGTGCTGGTGTTGGCAGAACTGGTACCTACATTGTGATAGACAGTATGCTGCAGCAGATAAAAGACAAAAGCACAGTTAATGTCCTGGGTTTCCTGAAACATATCAGGACGCAGCGCAACTACCTCGTCCAGACAGAGGTAAAAATTGCAGTGGGGTTGAATTTAAAGCCTTATTAATTTTTTGCATTGTAATCAGAAAGAGAACAGATTTTTCCAATTACATCCCTGTAAAAATTGAATATATTACTGCTGTTTTTCTGCACTGGAATATCAATATTTTTCTGCACTGGAATATCTCTCTTTTTCTAAACCAGGAACTTCAGATTTTGTTTTTGACTTGGTCAGAGTTGTATGTGCTACATTTATAAATATTTATTCTGAATTTGGCAGTATTTACATGAGTGGCTGTTTTTGCACACCCTTTCCTTAAGTGTGCACTGATCCTCAGACAAAGCCAGTTGTTCAGGTTATTTCAAATGTCTATCTGACATGCTGATATTTTTCTAGGAGCAGTACATTTTTATTCATGATGCCTTGTTGGAAGCCATCCTTGGGAAGGAGACTGAAGTGTCTGCAAACCAGCTGCATAGTTATGTTAACAGCATCCTCATTCCTGCCATAGGAGGGAAGACACGGCTGGAAAAACAGTTCAAGGTAAGTCTTAATCAGTGCCATCCAGAGGGACCTGATTTTCCCATCCTCTTTTATATGGCCTGTCTTCACTATTGTCATGGCTGAGGAACCAAACCAGAAGACTTGGTCAGCACAGCACATCTGGAAAAGTTCAGTCCTGTACAGTCCTGGCTGCACTGCTGGAAATCAGTGCTCATGCTCTTTAGTCAGGGGTGAGAAGAGGAACATGGATACTGGTTTGGACTGTGCTGTTGGTCTCCCATTCCCGAGGGGGCTGGATGTTCCCAAGTCTGTGGTTAGCTGGCTGGAAGTCTTCCTCCAAGTTGTGGCTCTCATGCATATAGATATGGGGAAAGACAAGAGATTAAGTTCTTTGCACCACCTACTATTTCATCAGTGTAGATAAGGAATTACAAATGTTTTAAGACCAGGAAACACAAGATGCCTTTCTCATCACTACTCATGACGCTTTTTGTGTTTCCTGCTATGTCATAGCTGCTTCCTTCCTAGCCAAAGTAATCTCTTTTTCCCATATCTCTTATTTGAAACCTAAGATTTTCTGACTGCACTTTATTTGAATGCATTGTAAAATATTTTTTGAGAGTTTGTATCATAAGGAGACACATGACATCTGTTTTCACAGCTAAACTCACTCAGTTAATAACTACCCAATAACTACCCAAGGAACTGAAGCTGTTAAATTACACCAGGTGCTAAGCTATTCAAAAAATGAATCTGAATTCACTTGTAGGAATCTCAGTATTTCTCCATCACTCAAGAGATTCCAGATGCTTAATTACTAAATTAAAGAAACAAGTGCAAGCACACGCACGCCCACGCAAAATGCAGGAGGAGGCAAAGATTTGTTATTTTAAAAAGTGTTGCACTTCTACAAACAATTCTAAATTATATGTATAAATTATATGTTTTCTGATGACTCGTGCCAAAGTTTAAAAACCCTAAGTGCCATTTTCAGAAATTACTTTCTCTGACAGCATGGCACAGTTATTTAGAATCCCCATAACTTCTAATGGGGCTTATGCCAGTGCATAGATGAGTTGAGTGCTATCTTGTTTAGAGTGCATTTCAAACTGTGCAAACTGGGATGTGACCAGCAGCGATTATTAGATCTTTCTCTTGTTTCTGCTGCTGCCACAGAGCTGGCAGAAAATAACCTGTGCTCATGTCCCAGTACAGCAATTTACATTCAACCATCTTAGAGTGAAATAATGCTGAGTAACGAGGTGTGAGTGCAGGAGATGTGAAAGCCACCTTTACTCTCTGTGCTCTGACAGAGTTTCCCCAGTACTGGGGGAGTATTCAAATACAAATCTGCCTTTCTTTGTGCCTCTAGGCAGCCCAGAATGAATATGGCAGACCAGAGAATGTAGCCCATGGCCTCAGATCTCAGATGCCAGTGTGGTGGGTTCCCCAAAGGCCTGGCAGAAAAAGACATTCTGCTGGAATGATCTGGCTATTATTTTGGGAGAAACAAAATGAAAATTTTGTTGTTCTATTTTGCTAGCTTTTATTCCTTGAGACCTGCTTCTGACTAAACATATCTGAAATTCTGTGAAATATATTCTCAAAGATAATGAAACATAGTGTTCTGTGAAAATACATTTTGATGGAACTTCATATGCAGGATGTTTCAAAGCCGAGAGCTGCAGAGATCTTTTTATCTATTAAATATGTTGTATGAAAAGGATGATTTCCATTGGAAGCTTGAGTACTTTAAACAAGTTTAACAATGCAGTTTATTCTTCTACTAGTGCATCTTTGCAGGAGTTGGCAAAGAAACCTCCTCTCTTCATTTAGAGCACTCTGAGGGCTGACTTACTACTTTATTCTCTTTCAGCTGGTTACACAGTGTAATGCAAAATACGTGGAATGCTTCAGTGCTCAGAAAGACTGCAACAAAGAGAAGAACAGGAACTCATCAGTTGTGCCATGTAAGATCACATCTTTGGTTTGATTACTGCCTAGTATAACTTTTTGTACCGAATTCTCCCAGTGTTATGCATGAAAAGACATAGCCACTAGGAAGGGGAAATGTAACCTTTTGTTCAGCCCAAGCTGTCTTGTCTTTCAGTATTACCCTGATGAAACTGAACAAAAGGAAATAGTTGCAGTGTCAGCCAGATATACTGTCCAAGTGAAATGTTAATTTGAAGCGCTTAAGAATTTGAATAATTAGGTAGGGGATAAATCTATGGAATACTGAGAGATTACTTTGATACCAGCTCCCAGCTCTGGTGAGATCTCCCAGAGTGATTGGCACCAGTTGTTTGTAATTCAGGTACTGCACTCCATTTCTCTGTGTGAGCAGCCCCAGATTTCAGGGGTATTTAGTGCCTGAGGACACAGTTTCACAGTCATTAAAATGGAATCTGTGCACGGCTGTCAAGCACTATGAGCTTGCACCAGACCAGGCATGGGCACAATGTCATCCCCACCACAGAACCCCGAGTACAGCACACAAAGGACAGATGATAGCCAAGCTAGCACAGAGCAATAGTGGCACAGATATAGTCCATTGTGAAGTTTGTTAATAAAAAGGGAAATCATCAGAATACATCTTAGAAACAGATGGGAACACGCTAGAAATACGCTGTTTGATTTGGCCCTTTGTGTCATGCAGCTGCATTTCAGTCTGGCTTTTGGGGGCTGTCAGAAGGTTTGAGGATGATTTTGAACCCAGCCCTCAGACACAGAGAAGTGTGGATCTGCAGAAGAGCACACACTTCTGGGAGGTTCCCCACTAGGGAAGATCTTTGTCTCTGGAGGTTCTCTCACCCTGTGAGAAATGGCAGTGTATAGAGTGGTAGGGAAAACAAAATAAATCAGCTGGGTTTGTGTGCTGCTGGAGACACATGGAACACTACACACAAGAATTACCCGAAATCCCCTGTTATCACTGCATATACTGTTATTTGGTAATTCAGCCTGCTGTGAAAATCTTTGCTATAGTAAAATTTGATTCCTGAAATTACTTTGTCCTTGTGGGAATATTGTGCAACATTCTCTTTTATATCCTGTGTTAGCAGGCAGTGCTTTAACGCAGTTAAAGTGCTGGCCTGCTCCTGTGGGAGATGGGAGCTGCACACTGTTTGCTTTGTTAACGGCTGAGAAATTCTTACTTTCTGCATTGTGCCATGATCAGACTTTGATCCTTTTTTTCTCCTCTGTGTTTTTTTCTTTCTTAATGTTATAGCTGAGCGTGCTAGAGTGGGCTTGGCACCACTGCCTGGAATGAAGGGAACAGATTACATTAATGCCTCTTATATCATGGTGAGGAAGACAACACCTAATTACAAAGTAAAATCAATTCTAAGGTGCTAAATACCAGATGCCTGTAATTGTCTTAATTCTGTATGTAATGGCTGTGTATTAACAGATGAGATTTTAACACCTTCCCCATAATGTAAAGCTATTAACCGTGTTTTATTAAAGATTCTTGCGTAAAAAAATTAATTACAAGATGCATTTAGATAGAATGTGTATTTCTGTGAGATACAGTCAAATAGATACTGGGATTTAAGGTAAATTAAATCAGTAGGGACTCTGTAGAATTGAAATGGAGTTAGGAAAATACAGTCTGTGTGAAAATATTGTGGAGTAAAATGAAATAGGGTCATTATGTGTCCCCAGAAATTAAATTAATGCTTTAAAATATGGGAGGCAGTAAGTAACTGTCTGTTTTGCTGCCAAAGGGCTACTACAGGAGTAACGAGTTCATCATAACCCAACATCCACTGCCACATACAACTAAAGATTTCTGGCGAATGATCTGGGACCACAACGCACAGATCATTGTCATGCTGCCGGACAACCAGAGCCTGGTGAGTTGCCCACGTCCCTCCCTGCATGGGGCCACTGTCACAGCCCAGCTGGGCACAGCACAGGGTCACTCAGCTGCTGCTGGGGCTGTTTCCTGGCTGAAAGCAAAGCCAGTTTTTGAGCCACCTACTCAAACTTTGCCGTAAGCTGGTTACAGAAAGGTAAGTTCAATGATGTAGGGGCTGTTGTTTTGCTGTCACCTTCTGCACTCACCCGTGGACATCCAGGGCTGGAGGGACCACAGTGCTCACGGATAGCACAGCACACCAGTGCTGTCAACATCTGCAAGGCTCCTGAGGGCTGCCTGGCAGGATGCAAGCACTGAGGGTATGGACAGGCTGGGGTTATGGGTAAGGACTTTGAGAGGAGCAGAAATGCAAGGTAGGGACAGGAGGATAATTGCTTGTTTGCCTGTGAGCTTAAGCCTCAGGCCGTGCAAGACTATGACTGTGCAAGGCTGCACATGCCATTTTTAATGAAAGTAAAAAGCAAACAAGTATGTTAATTTAAGTGGAAATAATGAGTCAGACAGAGAGAGAGAATAAGGAGACACAGGTGAAGTGCTAATCACTACTTCCAGATTTACTAGCACGTCTCAAGAGGGTGTGTTGAAAAGGATTAAGAACTAATCGGTTCATTTTTTCATGCACGCATCACTGAGGTGAATAGACAATTGTAGCTGAAAGTGGAAGAGAAACCACCTTCATTACAGCAGGAAAATAGCAGTCATGAGGGGCTACTAAAGAGGCAGCAGTCAATATGCTGCTTGTGTGTGGGGATGAAAGGGAGTGCAGCACTGCAAGGAGTGCTCAGAGACATTCGATCGGATCAGAAAGTGCTTATGAAATGGAAGTATGTCAGGTGGAAATGAAGAGGCTGATCTTGTCTTCACATGTGCATGAAATAGCTCTGCAGAGCTGCAGTGATCAAAGGGTAAAGGAGGAAAGCTGGGCTCAGCCACAGTGCTTTCACCTTCACCATTCCCAGGGTGGAGGGTGACCAGGAAGGCAGTGGCATCCAGCCTCAGTGGTCAGTGTGGGATGTGTTGGATGGCAGGAAGGGGTGGCACAGGATTCAGGCAGCACCAGGGTGCTGGATGTGCAATGCCAAAGGACAAGACAATAATGGAAGGTACCTGCTGTATGAGGACCTGTCAGGTGGCAGGACAGGTCCCTTGCCTGGCACTCAGCAATATTACTCTGCTTCCCAGTACTTCTGCTTAGTTAGGGCAGAATTGTAAAAACTTAAAACCTTAAGTCACATTTTCAGAATGGACACTGACAGCACAAATCTCAACAGTATCTTGTGCATCAGAGCTGCAGGCCCACAGAAATATACCTGGTTTTAGAGGGATGTGCAAGGCCATGGCAGAATGACATCAGTTCATAATTCATGTTTGCTCATAAGTGAAAACTGGGATGTCCAGAGACACAGGTTTGCTCTGTGCATGTGGCCAGGGCAACTTCTGTGCTCATGCTGCAAGGACATGGACCTTTGAAGCCAGGAGAAGAAATAGACTTTGCATATAGGTGGTGACAGGCCATAATTTCCTTTCTCTGCAGCAAATTAGGAATTCACAGTTATTTTTTAAAGAACGGCTTTGACAGCTGTTTTAAAGAACAGCTTTGATTTACATCCTGACAGTCAGGGTACTTCAGCACTGAACTTCTTCCAGCCTTCCCAGTCTCTCCCAGTGGCCCTTGAGTAGAGGTGTTTTGCTGGAGAACTTGCATTAAGTTTAGCCAGTGGTTTTTTAAGGCTAAGAATATTGGGCAGCTTTTCTCTTCCTCTTCACTCCTCTACTCACTCCTAAAAATTCAAGCCCTACATAAGAATCTATCAATCTTCTACCTAGGCCTTATCCACAGAACTTGAGTTTTGGATTACACCACAATAAACACAAATTAAAAATAACAAGTCATTAATTTTTAAAGGTCAATGAGTTTTTTTCTAAACAAATATCTGACTTTCAAACAAAACTGTGTAGGCAGGAGGTCATAAAGCCTGGGATACAATACAGAGGTTAAGTATGAGTGAGCTAAGATAACCATTTCCCTGTGAAACCAATTAAAAAGCAGATGTGACCTGTTTGAACACACAAAGGGAGGATCTGGCAGGTTTGCTGCCTACTGTAATAGTAAATTTGTTTTAGACAGAAGTGTTTTGTAAAGGTCAGTTCCTGATCATCTCTATTTATCAAAGCAATTTTTTGATCCACTGGATTTTTCAGTTGTACCTAGGTATCTGGAAGGCTGCAGTAGTGTGTTCTTTCTTTTCTTCAGGCAGAAGATGAGTTTGTGTACTGGCCAAGTCGTGAGGAATCCATGAACTGTGAGGCCTTTACTGTGACCCTTATCAGCAAAGACAGACTGTGCCTCTCTAACGAAGAGCAAATTATCATCCATGACTTTATCCTTGAAGCTACCCAGGTAAAGTAAACCTTCAAATGTGGGTCTTTACTTTTCACCAAAATTATATTGATGCCATTTAAATACAGAAGAAGAAGAAGAGTTCGGAAAATTTTTGGAAGGATTTACTTGTAAATGCATGTGGATGCATGTTGCTCTCAGAGGAAAGATATTCTCTTTGGCTCCTTCTCTCTCTCAAATCTTGTACTTCCAGTAGATTCCTCTAGCTAGTGAGGCTAGTACTAACTGTCTTGCTTAAAAGTGAAGACATGTGATTTTACCAAGGTGTATTGTCTTATTTCTGCTTACAAAATTCAGCATTTATACTTTAATTTTTAGGGGGTCTTAACTAATCATAAAAATGTAAGCATGATTCTTTTGAACTATAAACCTGCTTCTAGTTTGTTATCTGGATTGCAGCTGGACTTTGGTGCAAGACATTCATTTGCAAGCCCGTTTAGATTTTACTTGGTTGCTGTTGTTTGACTTTTAAACCATAAGGACTCTGAGAGGTTTGATATGAGCCCTGAATTCAAATACAAAATCTTTTATTAATTAAATGTTTTGTCAAACTTGCATTATTTTAGGGTGTTCACTGTTACAGAGATGCTGGAGCTGTGTGTCTTCTTTCTATGTTTGGAAGAAGAAAGTTTCCCTTCAGTTTGCAGGGAGGCTCTTCCCTGTCTGTCCCTGGAGTGGATGCCTGTGAAGTTAGGAAGCTAATGCCAGCTGGTTTGTCATTGCAGGATGACTACGTTCTGGAAGTCCGGCACTTTCAGTGTCCCAAATGGCCAAACCCTGACGCTCCCATAAGCAGTACCTTTGAACTTATCAATGTAATCAAGGAAGAGGCCTTAACAAGGGATGGCCCCACCATAGTCCATGATGAGTATGTCATCACTTTTCTCCCATTTATGTGCAGATTGTACACTCAGCTAAAAGACACTTGTTAGGACTGATGTCCATTCCTGCATGGAGTAGGTCGGGTTTAATAGTCCAGGAGTAGGTGGGGTTTAATAGTCCAGGGAGCAGCTTAAGAACATATAAACTTCCAAGGATGAGTTTTCAGTCAGCATCTGAGGCCAAATACATTTTGCTTAGTGTAGTTTTTATGTTGGTTATAATCTTTGGTGGACTCAGGAGGTGAGGCTGTTTGCTTTGGAAGCATTTTGGGTTCTTCTGCTCCTGGAAGTATCCCAAGCAAATCCTACAACCTGTTTCAGAACCCAGAAGAGCTTTGATTTAGATAAGGCTCTAAGCAGCCTAATATGGGGTGATGGAAACAAGTTTCAAAACAGCCCAGACTCCTGTCTAACAGCTCAGGTTTCATGTGCCATGTAAGACAGAACAAGCTCAGCTCTGCTGTGTCTCATGATGAGCAGCAGAAGTATCTTGTGACAAAGGGCCCAGGTCTTCTAAAAGCAGATTTATTCTTCCTCCTTTTGCTTCCCAAAAAATATTGCAAGGGGCCCATACAGTGCCAAGTGGGAGGGAGGGGGCCCACCAACTCCAGGCCAATATGCCCCAACACTTGCCTCTTTTGTAGCACAGTCCCACCAGGTTATAAAGGGTGCTAAATACTGCATTGTCTATTACTTGCACACATTATAGAGCTGCAAAATGCCATTATAGTGAGGCTGGAGCCTGTGTCTGACCTGATTTCCTTGGAAGGGCTGTTTCCTGGTGGGCAGAGCACTTCCTGGAGTCATTCTGTGCTTAAAATCCCAAGGAAGCCCAACTTCTGACAGGGCTCGTGTTGTCCTAAGAGCGAGCATCAGGCCAGCACAAACGCCTGCTCTGCCTGCAGCCTGTTAGACTTTGTCACTGCCACCAAACAGAATCAGTGGGAAGGTCTCGGGAATCTTTACAAAAGCCTCACCACCATGCTCTGGTGTGTCAGTGGTGAGAGCAGGCCCTTTGCTGGTGTCCCAGGAGGACATTCATATCCCTTTGTGCTGCTGGAGCTTTCCCTGCACATCCGTGTGTTGCTGCTGCAACAGATTCTTCCCAACAGGCTCCTGCAAATGGTGCCTTGGGCTGCAGCAAATAGTTTTTCTCCCACTACCTCCTCCTGCCTTGCTTATGCAGAGTTTAAGCTCTGTTGCCTTTCACCAGCACTGATTAATTCCAGGCTGGTTTTAATATTCATGCTTTGGGTAGTCTGAAGTGAAGTTTTGCTGCTCTTGCAGTATTTAAGATTATGTTTTACAAAATTAGAAACATTATTGATTTGGGCATTTCATTGCTAGATTAAAAAAAAAAGAAAGAAAATCAAAATTGCATTTCAAGCAATGCTGAGTCGTTCTTTCTGTACATTGCTTTTTTGGTTTATTTGTCATATTCAATGATTTTATCTTTATGCCTAATACATAATGTGGATTCTGCCTTTAATTGGGGTCTAAGGAAATGTAGCTGAAAATGAAAATTTCCATTTGCTACATGCAACAACTATATCACATAATCTACTAATAATTACAACTGCATATTAATTCCAAATATATGAATTTGCAGATAACTAAATTTATGTGGTATTTAGGAAGTACATGGTGGGATGAACTTGATAACATTTTTAAAAGTTCAGAAATTCCAACTTGAGACAGTTGTCAAGATTTTTAAATGTAACTGCCCAAGTGTAGGCAACTATGTAAAGATCTGCTGCGTAATTTTCTGCAAGAAAAATCTTCAGATTGTTGGGAATGGAAATAACCAGCCCAAGTGAAAATTACACCATTACACCCTCAGAGGGATTTAGTTGTGTCCTGTCAAGTGCATGCACTGGGCACTTTGTCCACTGTCTCTGCAGATGTGTCACAGCCATCTGTATGGTGCTGCTCCTCCTCCCCTTACATCCAATAGAGCACATCTATTGTGATCTGAGTTCTGTTTCCCATTTCTAGGTAAGCTGAGTTTGAGTTTGCAAAAATCATATAAAATTAAGTCAGCATATGTCTTGATTTCCATGGGAATGCTGTACAAATCCTCGTGGTAGTCTTGCAATACAAGGTGATAGTGCAGCACTTGCTGATTATTTCAGTTCTCATATAAAGCTCTCCAACTGGCTTAGAGAGCAGGTCAGCACTGATGACCCCATTTACCAATGGGAACGTTTAAACACTTTCTCAAAGTCACAGAGCAGACCCATAGCACAGCCAGGACAGAATTTCTGTCCCCTGAGTACCAGGAGAGCAGAGAGGAGTGGAGGCTCCTCAGAAGCCCTTGTGTAGGATCCTTCATGGTGTGCCTCACGCCTGCACCTCCAGCCTGAGCACACCCCCAGGCTTGCAGCAGTGAGGGTTCTACCTGACCAGTATCTCAAGGATATCTCAAGGACTGAGTCGTGCTCCTGATGAGTAACTGCTGCTTGGGATTTTATTACATGACAACACAGCTCAACTCTTCAAAATCTGTAATGTCTCCTGCGTGCCTGGCTCAGGGAGGTTGCCTTTACCGATGAATCAGACCTAGGCAAGATTTGAGATGTGCCCCATTTACTTGTGAGCACCACAGAGCCCTGTTAGTTTTCTGCAATTGTCAGATGTGGAGGAAGACGCAAAGTCTCATTTCTTTCTAATCACTCATGTTTTGCTTGAGCTCCCACTAATGAATTTAAAATACACTCTGCTGTAATGCAGATGCTCTCAGCCCATGTGATGTGGGAGAACTGATTTCAGTGTTACACTCTCCAGGCTGGGTATTTTGGAATGGCTCAGGTTCTGCTGCTGATACAGTTCTTTGTGCTGAATAGTGCAGATAACCTGAGATGACTGGTGTACCATCAAATTCCTTCTATAAATTAAAATGACAAAAAAATTAGCCGCTATAAAACAAGCACTTAGTAGATACAAAGAGGAACTACAGCAATGAAATAACACTATAACAACACTTCCATGAGTCTGTGTCAGTGCCCTGGTGTGTTTCTGAGTAACTGCTCATTTTGGTGTGGTTTTCCAGGTATGGAGCTGTGTCAGCGGGAACTCTCTGTGCCCTTACCACTCTGTCTCAGCAGCTGGAGAATGAAAATGCTGTCGATGTTTTCCAGGTGGCAAAGATGATAAATCTTATGAGGCCTGGAGTATTCACAGACATTGTAAGTCTTTAAACGGACTATAAATAGACGGTTTACAAGGTTTTCATCTGAGACCAAAAGCATGAACTGAAACATGCACTGTGTATGTTATCAAGCCCTACAGCATCTGCTACCAAGCAGAATTTGCATTTGAACTTTTTTTGTGCAGTTATCAGTTTTTGTTAACCTCAAAGCCACACTGTAAGTCTCTGATTTGCACTTAAACTTATTTCTCATATTTTGGAGGGGAGCATCATAGAGGCAAGTCCTAGCAGAGAAGGACCTTTCAGCTTGTCACCATCTGCCTGCCAGCCCTGTGAGCTAAGTTGTGCTCTTTAGATCTGGCACATTGTAGTCCGAAGGGATGCTCAGGGCAGGTGAAGCTGCAGGGAGATGAGGCTCTTCCCTGAGTGTCCAGCAAGAGCAGCCCCCTTGCCTCAGGGTGTGTGGTACAAAGTTCTGCCACCCAGGCAGTGACCTGGGGCTGAGCTGTAGCCTCAGGTTTTGTCCTGCCCTGCTGAAGTGTTTATTAGTATATCAGAAATAGTACAATCTACCCAAAACTGGAGTTTGGGTTGACAAGGTTAAACTGGATGAACAGAGGTAATTGCCCTCAGTGTATTTCTTTGCTATGTGTATGGTTCTGGTAATGAATACCCATGACCTTCCATGGAAATTAAAGTGCCACTCATTTATGTACACTTAAAGGATTGAAACAAGTTGTTCTTTCTTTTCCAGGAACAGTACCAGTTTCTTTATAAGGCAATGCTAAGCTTGGTCAGCACTAAGGAAAATGGAAATGGTCCCATGACACTGGACAAAAATGGTGCTGTGATGGCCAGTGACGAATCCGATCCTGCAGAAAGCATGGAGTCTCTTGTCTAATTGGAAACCTGAAAAGGCACTTAATTTGTAGAACTTCTGAAGACTGAGTGAACTTTTTTGAGGCCTTTTTTGCCAGACTCTAGGTTATACAATAACCCAATTACTTTTTTACACTGATAAAAGTTTTGATATTTATTTTTTGCCATTTTATGTCTTAATGGTATCCTACTGAGCATTTGCACCTCTGTTTATTTCACACAGTGAAACGCAATTTTATCTAGTTTGCACTATATGATCAGTGTTACTGCCTATAATATCCTAATACAAGACAAGCCCTGATGTGACATTCCATGACAACAAACATACGCTTTTTCTGTTTTGTTTAAATGCAGTGAAGTTTTGCTAACTACAGTGACCCTCGAATCTTAAATCTTGAATGCTAGGCCAGATGGATTCTTTCTACGACAGATACTGTACCCCTTCGTACCGTATTTATTATTTAGTGATCATGTCAAAGTTTTGGTAACGGTGTTCTGCATTCCAGTGGAGTGGATGAGCAGTGTTCATCCTTTCTTGACAAAGTGTGGCAGGTGATTATTAGCTACAGTGAAGGTCTAACAGCCTTGTGGAGCTGAAACAATTATTTCTGTATTGTTTCGAATTGCTGTGTTGTACACTTACAGGCCTGAGACTTGCTTCACATGGAATATATAAATTACATACAATATAATTATTAATTAGATGCAATTCATATGTGGGATGCGGTGATAAGTTTTGAATTTACAATTTCAAAGTTTCCCCATGTATTCAGGAAAATGTTGATTTTGGTTTTTAACCAGCCCTGTGATGAGAAAGTATTTTGGTTTTATTTTCATTGGAGCCAATACAGTGAGAAATTTATGACAACCCAAAATCAGACCAGTTTTCAGATATATTAAAGGTAGCAATATTTTACATTACTAAGCTATTCAATATTTTAAACACATCTAATTTCCTTACTATTTCTTGAATATGACCTCACACCTAATGGTATGTTACATGATGACAGGCGTTTCTTAATTTCATAACTGTTAGATGCCATTTTTACAGGTGTGTAATTTTCATACTTTAGTGCTAAAACATAAAGTACTGATCCATATTTACTGGTGAAGCAAACTAATAAAAAAACTACCTATAAAGTTACATTCTCCCTCTTTTTTTTTGCCAGACTAATTCTTTAGCAAAAACCTAGCTTATTGTGTTTTCCTTCCCATGCTAATAGAATGGTTTCCCCAAGATTATGTAAATAATTATTGTTTGGAGCATTTAATTTTACATCCTCACTGGCTCCCTCTTTCTTTGTATTTGGTTGCAATTCAACAAAGTCAATCCCTGTTTAACAAAAGAAGTAAGCACATGCTTAATTCTCCTGAAAAGTAAAATCAGTTGTGCCCTTCCTAGCTTGGCTGGGTAGGGAGGGGTTATTGAATCTGCCTGAAAAAGGAAATGTGTGATTTCAGCCATCCTGACCCTTGGTGTCCAGTTAAAGGCCCTATCCCTTATAACTGGCATTATTTTCTTCACTTCTAAATTACAGAAAACATGCGTTGTAATTTTTTCAGGACTTTTCAAAATATTACAGCTTTTTTTTTTTCATCTAAATGTAAACCTATTAATTTCTGCCAGTCCAGTCTTGCTGAAATACAGATATTTGGCAAGGTTCTGTGTATTTTCACTCATAAGGAAGCCAAAAGCAAACTGCTTAAAAGGATATTGAGAGTAGATATGTTGGTTCAGAACCTCTTAAAGTACAAACTGATATGGCCCCACTGAGAGCAGAGGAGCTGTGCAAACTGGTATGTGCTAACATTTGGCCTTTTTATCTTAATAAGAGAAAGATTCAAAGTATTGAAGGATTCATCAGCAACCTTTTACAGTCACCTTTTACCTCTCAGTTTGTTGAATCTCTCCATCCAAGTGATCCCAATAATTGCTAATACCAAACAATTTAATAAGCTCATGGTTTCTATAAGGAAATCCCATGTCCAGCAACAGCTAGTCCAAATCAAGTATGTGCAGAATGTTTCAAAAGGTTGTAGTTTGCATCCCCTTTGCACTGCATGGAGGTGGGAGTCAGTAGGAGGTAGGACTGGCCCTCCAGTCACTGCACCCCAGTAACAGAATGGTTTCAGTAAGTTCTCAAGTGCTGCTCCCTGCTAGGGCTGGAAGGTTTTGCTGAGTTGTTTTCTGGCCAGCCTGCATCAGCCTCAGAGGCTGCTGAGCCCCCCTGTGCCCCCAGCCCTGAACCTGGACTAAGCCAATGCCAGCTGGGAGCACAAAGGGACTCATGAGTTGGATCAGTTCAATCTAAAAGTATTTTAAGTTCCTGGAGAGATGTAGGGAGAAGTTAGAAATTCAAACCTTGACAACTAAGTGATACAAAGATTACTGCAGGCATCAAGAGGTTGGCTTTGTTCAGTGCTTTCAGGTGATTACTTTTCATTTCATTGGTATGATGAAAGATAACTGTGGTTTGTGACACACTGCCTGAATACCCTTGGTTTGATCCCTTACCTTCTCACAAGATTTAAACATCAATGAATGAAGGCTGCGGGGGTTGAACTTTGGTAGATGCTTTGGAAATCCATGCATTTGCACTATCATTTTCCAACAGCTGAAATACTTGTTTGGGGTTTAATCCATAGGGAAATAATGTACACTGATGTTCTGAGTTCTCCATGGATTATTGTGTAAGGGAGCTCGAGCTGTATGTTAAGTGCTGTGCTGACAGCCAGGTAGCCAATAGGTGGTAGTGATGCACGAGGCTTGAAGGGGTGAAGCTAGAAATTGCTTGAGAAGGTCAGGATTGAGCACACAGAAGAGCCAGATCTATCCTCCAGCTGCAGTTCTGCTCTCTTACACAGGTTTGCACCCTTTCCTTGGGACTGAGTGAGTGGCAGAAGGAGCAATGTCTGCTCAGAGATGGGCACTGATAAACTCTCCTGATGCTCCCACGAGTGTCCAGCCAAAGTCCTGCTCTGCACATCACCACCTTGCTTTTGGGACCCCAACCCCTCTGCTGTACCCAGCTCCTGCCATTCAGTCAGGATGTCTTTCAAGCATCAAAGGTTCCCAAGCAAAGTGCAGGTCTGCAAATTAAGAGAACCTGAGAACATTCCTATATCACTGCAGAGTGTGGTCTTCAGCACCAGCCCTGAGAAATAAGGAACAGAAGGACTGAAGCACACACGTGTCTCCTTTTAGAAAATACCATTTCTCCATGTCTTGCACGTGTCCTTTGCCCACAGACCGTGTGAAATACGTGAACTGTGTCTTGAGACCATAAGAGCAGCCAAGCTTTCCAAGTGGGAATGCTTGGAAAGCTTCTGTGTCATCTGAACATCTGAAATAGGTGGCAGGCTCAGAAAAACCCATCCTCCAAACACTCCTGTGTGTGAGCTTGGCTTTGGTAGGAAGGTCTGGGGGAGCTGGTGGGACCACTCAGACCACTGAGTCTTCTGCAGGATCAATGTCTGAAGAACATTCATTTTAAACAGCATTTGTCCTTAGCATTTCAGTGTCTGTTTCCAAATGCTAATTTAGAAACAGGGAAAAAGAAAAATCCAAACCCCTTAAACTTTTCCTTGTAAGTGACTGTTTCTGTACTGTGGGTCTACTCTAGGTTAGTGGAGTCGTTTACAGGATCTGCAAAATTTCACTTGTTTTTCCAGTTTCTGACTGCTCGAATTGCTTGAACACAGAGTGATACATTGGAACATTAGGAGAAGAATCTTTATGATACAGCACAACTGCCTTCTCATTAATCTTTTTTAAAGCTGATGTATTTTATTTAAAAGCTAAAAAGTATAGATATGGATTCTACCAAAGATACATGCTACTAATTCTCAGCAAAACAAAACCAACTTAATTTAAGAAAAAAAATGTAGTTGTCTTGAAGATTTAGCAGTCTTTCTCAAATTCATGATTTTTGACATCAGATCTTTTGTTCCGAAGTTTATGTTCAAATGGTGCCAGTGAATTTTTATATGAAGGGAAAATACCTATTTGTTAATCTACTGCATTGCTTTTCTTCTTTTTCTTTTTCTCTCTTTTTTTTTCAGATGTAATTCACTGTTACCCCTTTGCTCTTCTTCTCCTTGTTGTCATTCTAACAATGTGAACTACATTGGCTTCACTTATCAAAGGAGAAGGAATGCAAAAAATAAGGAAAGAGAGGAACTGTAATAAAGAGATTTGGCCTCTACTTTGTCTTAGCTGTTAAACTGTTTTTAGTGTTTTTGTTAACTATTTGCAAAGGGAAGCATTTTCTACAGAGGATAATTAATTTCAAGAAAAATGTCTTGAGTTTTAAGAATAAACGTCTCCAAAAGAGGAGATAGTCAATTTTATACAATGTCACAACTCTCCAACATTTGGGGTAGTGACTTTTTTGTTTTGTTAGAACACTTGAGACTAGCAAGCAGCCATTGTTTCTAAAGACCGAAGCATTCATGTGTACTCCTATTTTCTTTTCCTTCATTTTTAAAATAGCAAAGTCATTAAAACTGTAAATATTTTGTTGCTTAGATAAGCATCTTCTGGGAACTTTGTATCTATGGTATATAATCATAGAATTTTATATTTTCATATAAAGCTAATTTTTTTCTAGTTTCACCTCCTTCCTAGTTCTGTGGTGGTTATGTGAATACAAACCTTCTGTGTTTCAAGGTAGTGAGATACCATCATCACACTCCAGAAAAGATTTCCACACATGTCATTTCTTTGGGGCAGTGATTGTGAAAGTTGGATTTTTTTTTTTTGATTCCATTGTCAGTGTGTGCAACAGGATTTAGACTTAGCCAGTCACTAGATACGTTTGTCTCATTGATCCATTCAGAAGAAAAATAAAAATGTGGTGTTTGGTTTGGGGAAAGGGTGGGAGGGAGTATTTTGAGGGAGACTTTTTGTTCATTTTTGGTTTTTGTTTGGGGGCATTTTGTAACTTGAAGAATCTTCTTTTTGTTATGTTAAACTATATCAAATCATTCTATTATAGTGTTATTTAATATGTAAATTGTATTGCTATACATAAAATAAAGTATGGTTTTTGATGTATTTACGGACTTCTTACTTATTTGCATGGGGTACACATAAGGAGCAGATGCAGGAGTCAGTATTTCATTGTCCCAGGCATGCGGGAAAAATTATGAGATCCAAGGCCTGCTTTAATTAGATCTCAGATTTCCAAGCAGTACTCAGCTGGGAACTGCCAGTGACAGTGGAGTTCTCTGTTCCCTTCTTAATTGTCTCCAACTATTAGAGAGCTGCCAGTAAATAACCCCATCCCTTTCCACCAATGCTCCTCCCCAGACAGTTGTGACCCATCAAAATCCCTTTTGGATAGGAGACTGTCTCCATTCTGAACAGGACCTCAGATCCTGAGCTTTCTTGCCAGCTCCTTTGACGTGCCCTTCCTTCCATCTATTCCTGGCTTACCAGCCTGGAGGAGTAGGGGCTTCCACCATCACCTGATTCACTGTGGTGAATGGCACTGCTCACTAACCCCAGCACTGTGGCAGGAAAAGCAAAAGTACTCATTCCCATCTCAGACAGACTGGGGGGATACAGCCATTCCAAATCCTAGAGACAGTGCAGCAAATATGCCCCATGGACTGCGTTAGGAGTCACACCTCCCTGCTGCTCTGGCCAGGAGCTGTCACTGAGGTGGACACATGTGATGCCATCGATGCTCTCCGTGTTTTCCAACAAAACCTTGGCAGCTCTACACGCCACCTCCCATTCTGCTTCTGTGCTTGGGACAATTTTGTTGTTCCTGGAGGAAGCCACTCAGGTTTGTGGACAGATTTTTGTTGTAATGTGCTGCTGGCACAGCAGCTGCCCAGGCTGGCAGCACCTTCAGAAACACAGCAGCACTCAGCCTCCAGAGCAGCACCTGCACAGGGACAAAAACATCAATAACTCAAACCGCTTGTTGATGTAAAATTGCTGATTAAAATCAATACACTACATCTGCTGCCTTTTGTGTTGCTGCATTGTCACCTGTGAGGTCTGTGTTCCAGTTGACTGGGAGGAAGAGGGATCCTGGAACAGCGGATGGGGACTGTGATCAGCAGGACATGCACAGCAGCCTGATGACCCTTGCCAAGCCCCCACCTCGCAGGGTGCTCCCTCCTGCCCCTGCTCTGGGGTGCTGCCTCATGTTGCACCCCAGGAGCAGCTCAACACCACCCCACCAGCAGGTCCTGCTGCCTCATGGATGAGCAGCAGGGAGCGCTTCCCAGCCTGCCACAGCTGCTCCAGGGGATGCTCCAGCACCTCCAGTGCCCTCTATAGCTTTTCCAGGCCAGAAGCAGGCACCCAGGGGAAGGTTCCTCTGCCTAGCTTGGCTGCTTCACCTCCATGGAGAAGATTGCAGCCCCTGCATGCACAGGTAGGTGGGTACACAATACTTCACAGCAGCAATATGGGAAAAGGGTTGTGTGCATCCTGGGAATGTTGTCTGGGAAGTGCCTGAAGGATGGAGAGGATGGCAAGCTGAACCTGAGCCAACCCCACCAGCTGCAAGGCAGACACTTGCAGGTCTGACAGGTCTACACTGCAGCCAGGTCAGGACACCTCCCAGTCTGCTCACAGCAGGGTAAAACCATCTCATTTTGGGAAGAGAAAACCACACAAACAAAAAAATGTAGCCCCACTGAAGACAGACAAAAGGAGAGCAGTGGGGATGGTCAGTGAGCAGGAAATCTTGTGAGCAAAGGCAGGATGAACTTGGGCATTGCCCAGTGAAATGATGGAGAGAGAGGGCCTGGAAGAGGCAGGAGCAGAGAGGCTGTGAGGTTTGTCTCCTGGTACTTAAATCACCATTCCTGAGGGGAGGGTATAACTGTTCCTACATCTTTGATAGATACAACAAAAACCAGAGTTTGACAAGCCACAAGAAAGGTAGGGGTCAGGCAGTGGGAACATGACCTGGGGCAGCCATGGAACAAGAAAAACAGCTCTGTAACAGCTACAGAAATCAAAGCACCCCAAGGCAGCTCCTTGAATAAAAAAACAGCATTTTCACTAGACAGCAGCACTTCTGAGGTGAGCCCCCAGCTGCTGCCAGGCCAGGTTGTCATTGCACAAACAGGGCAGAGGTCCCTGCACTGACAAGGTCGTGCAGCATTTGCTCCGTGGGGCCCTTGCTCCTCCTGAGACATCCTGGTGAGCAACAGAGGCAGGAGTGGAGGACAAAAGAACAGGCAAAGCCTTGGAGAAAGTACTTGGATTCCATGCTTGGGAATGCTCAGGGAAGAGGCCTAGCTGAGACCTGTATCAAGTGGAAAGATGTAGTAAGTAGTTCATTAATACTTTGGCAACAGAGATATGATTTACCAGCACTTCCCACTACTAACAATATGCCTGAATTAATTGGTGGTATCAGGAGATCCCAACATCTTCTGTAATAAATAGCTAACAAGTTTAGCCTTTAAGGCTTCCAGAGGCTGCCAGCAGTTATCTTAAGCAGGCACAAATAATAGCAGCATTTTTATTAAATGGATTCAAATGCCAGAAGGTTTATTTTCAAGACCTTTTACAATATAAAAATAATCTTGATCAATGGCTTGGTCCCAGTTCTATTACTTAGCCACTTGAAGCCCCACAAAGTGCTTCCTGCACTGACATGTCATCCCCACCTGCTGGCAGCCACCTTATTGCTCACTGGTGATTTCTGTTCCCCTTTGCTGCCAATCAATGTTTTTGATGTCTTTCTGACTTTGTAATGCTTTAAGAAGCAACACTCACAAAGCAATCTTTCCTGACACTGTGTTCAATCAATCTGACAGTCGCTGGGCTTGCTTTTCTTTTCTAAAGTTGTTATCTTCCGTATGTCTTGAAATCCTTGTTTAAGAGTCAACACCTGCTTCATTCGTGTTTTATGCTGTGATTTTGAATTTTGAAAAGATTCTGCATTTCAGTTCCATGTCTCTTATGGGAGCTGTTTCAAATATTTCACATTTCCCTGTCTCTGTGTCTGTGAGCCATGCTTTCTGCACAGCTCATCATTTCTGTCACTGCCCAATTCAAACCCTGTTGGTCCTGTATTCCATATCACAGGATATCCTTGCACCACATCTAATCATAAATACTTTGTCCCTTTGTCTAAAGAGCTGCTGAAAGAGAGAGCTTTTGGGTCAACATCAGAAGAAAGGCAGAAGGTATGTGTCTTTTGTCTTAGGAGAAGGCATTATTGGCTGGAAGCCCAAGGCTCAGTATAGGGAACATGGCACAGCCCCCATCACCTGTTCACTGGGGGCTTGTTCTAAAATGATGCCCTGTCTGCAAGATGAAAGCAGCAGACTCTGACTGCTCAGGCAGGGAATGAGACACTGAGGCAGCAGTGGGAACCTCCAAATAAAGCCCAAATAATAAATCTAGTACAGACTCTTTAAAAAATATTTTCATATCATGATAGAGGATCAGTGGCTCCTCAGCCAAGCATCACAAAGACCCCCAGAGTCTCTAACGTGAGGTCCTGTCAGTCAGCCTAGACTTCTGAGATGCTGCAGGTCCCTTCCATGAGAGGGAAGGCTGTGATCCTTTCCAGGTCCTTGCTGAGAAGGAAAAGCAAAGGGAGAGCTGAAGAGCTTGATTGCAGGATAAAATGAGATCTTTATGCTTCTCTCAGCCAATGCATGGGAGGGAAATTGTGATCTCTTATGGAAAGCCTGGCTGTTTTTCTGTGGGGTTCCTATGGGGTGCACAAGAGGGATGGAATGGAGGGGTCCTGCAAGTACTACATAAATGAACATTTTTTTGTAACAAGGTGCTTACCATGTTTCATCAGCACACAATCAAGAAGAACAGAAAACTGTAGAAAAACAATAAATCAAGGCTTTCATTACATGCAGCCTGATGGGACCATCAGCACCACACTGCTTTATTCTCCCAACAGGTTCAAATCATTACCTTCAGTGGTATTGGCTCAGTGTCAGAACTATTGGACAAACTCTGAGTCTAATCATAAGACAAACATTTTAATTTAAAATATCATTTAATGTCATTTCAATTAAATATAATTTCATTGGGAATCTGAATACAGTGTGACTGTGACCAAAAGAGGCTGTTGGCTTGTAGCTGTAATATATGTAGCTGTATAAAAATGGTGACACAGAATAAAAGGTGACACTTTATTTATCTAGGTATAGCAAAGTTATCACACTTTGCAACTAGCAAGGAAAGTCCTTAGTGCTTCTTAATACTACACTTCAAGCTGAAAAACACCTTTATTGGACTGGGGTGGAATTGTAAAAACTTTAAAGGTTTAGTACCTTAGGTTATGAAAGGCTCTGCCTTCTGAATTTTAGTGCTTTAAATAAGCTTGCTTATACCTTAAATCCAATTTTCTAGATAGCCTCTTACTTTGAGCCTCTTAGACACATGTTATGCCTTTGCCTGAAAGTCTCCCAGTGACCTGTAAACTGATTGCAGCTTGTGAAATTGGCCATAAGTAAATATTTGCACCTTTTTTTCCCACCTGTTTTCTGAAATAAAAAGGATGCAGGTGGCTTGTTTACTCTCAGGCTATAGATCTGTGGACTATAGATCCTGTATGGACTCCAGAAGCTCTATTGACCTCCTAGCAGCATGTATTGGCAAGAATAACTGATCCAAGGTAATCTGGTCAGATGAACAGAGCCCTGTCACTACACAGTTTTCTCTATTTGTCAGAATTCTCCTCCAGTTTCTCCATGGGTGCCTGACCAGCCAGGGCTCAGCACCTTCCAGTCCCCACGGAAGATCAATGGCTGGTCTTTGATTCATCAGCTTCAGTAGTTTCTGAAACACCTTGTTGTGCTGTATCCACCACAAAGATAAGGTATATAACTGCCAAAAAAAGATATTAAGCTGGAATTCTGTCGCATAAAAGGTAAGATAAAAAGAAATAGAACAAGTTCCAAAATGACAAGCAAAAAGAATATGGTAATTTAATATAAGTTATATAAAATTGCTCAGATGACACCCAAGTTCTTAAATAAGGAATACTAGTATACCCCCACGTTTTATGCCCTTATTTCTTTCTGATTTTATGCCCCTGTCACTGTGTGTAGCTGGGTAAAAAAACAATGCACAAGATGATAAAGTCAGTTTTGCAAATGGCCACAAAGTCACAGACACATGGCACAAAATGCTGACCCAGACCCATGCCTTCTTGGGGGTTTCCAGTTTGTTCACAGTATTGTTTTGGGGCAGCTGCATCCCCATAGACTTTGACCCAGATCAGGAAAGATCATTCTGTCATAAATGGCTTAGAACCCACCACTTTGGGTGTTCTGAGCAGATATTTGTTATTGCCAGGTATTTAATGACAGCCTCAGCAATGAACAGCCCTGAGCAGGGCTGGTGTTTTCTGAGCACACAGCTACCCCGGCCCAAATTTTCTGCTTCAATTGTCTCACCCTCTTTTCTTCCTCAGACTACACAGTGGTCCTTACCCAAAACAGACAGTAAAGTCCTATTATGTAATTTCTAAGTCCAAAAAGTGTGTCCCAAAAAGGTAATACTAACTTTGGATTCTTTGCCTTTTTGAGCTCTTTCCACATTTTGCCTGCACTTCAATTTTTATTGATTTTCCTGTGCCACCTCTCAGTATCCTTACTAGGCAGCATGATGCATTAACTTTCTATACAATGAATTTTCCCATTTGGTTCTGTACTCTGAAATACACCCACCTCTAAATGGGATTTCAACACTCTGCATTGCTGATTTCCAGCTGTGTGCCATAACCCTCGTTTTTCATAGGCTGGGAACACCAAAAGAGCCCTCAAGACCCAGAGGTCTTCCTTTTAACACAATCTGCTGTACTGGGGGGGAGGAGAGCTTTTATATTTTTATACTAGTTCCAACAATGAAGTTATTAAAGCTATTTTCTGCCCTGCAAGAAAGCTACCTGATGACAATACTGTCCCTGCCTTTCAAACTAATTTTATTTCAGTGTGGTGCTTTTGCAGGCATCATAATCCTATTGGTGCATGTTATTCCCACTTAATGACTGAAAAGGCTATTGTTTGGGGAACAGGTTTGTTCTGGGTTTTGTGAGTTTGGGGATTTCTCTGTTTAATTAGAAGATAAGCCAATTCATTCACTGAAATCCTTGCTATCCATTGCTCTGTTGACTTCAGTTTCTTGCGAAGGATACAAGGTACTTTTGCAAAGAAATATGGAGAAAGACCTACAATATTCCAGGTAGGATGCACCCACACAACTAAGGGTCTGTCCCAGCCAAGGTACAGAGCAGGGAGTATGTTTGTAGTTCAGCTTCTCATAGGAAAGGAATATATATATATATATAGTCAGGAGAGTTAATATTAATATTAATTTTAATAGGAGAGTTAATATTAATTAATTAATTAATAGTAATTATTTAATATTTAAAACCTTTAATATTTTAAATATTACATTATTTATAATAAATAAATAAATAAATAAATAAATAAATAGATAAATAAATAAATAAACAGACAAATAAATATAGTCAGGTGTTCCCTGCTGGATTTGGAAAATTGTGTCACTAAATCCACATCCCCTAGGCTGGCACCTCTGCAGCACTGGGACATCACAAGCTTCCTCACCTGAATGGCAGCAGACCTCCAAATAAAGGATCCTCAGATCTTTTATTTTCACACTTAACTACTTACTGGATTTTTAAAAAATCTTTTCACTTTGTGTAAATCAGGATGGGGATTGGTTTCACAACATGTCATTACAACTATCACAGCTCACACTATAACCCAAAAGCACTGTTTTGAGTCCCAGACAAGGCATTTTAGAAAGTAATGAGATTCAGGAGTGGAATTTTAGCCTTCCTGCAATTATGATATTTGTGTTAAGAACACAAACTTTAAAGTCTTTTTCAGACACCCACACAAACATGAAATCCAAGGTGGGTACGAGGTACTTAGTGACCAGGTTGGCACAGGAGGACATTGTCCCCCTGCGATGTCCAGCTATGTCCCTACAGCTGGGGGATGGAATAGCTGCTGCCAGGGGTGACTTCAGAGGACATGAGGATATCACTTCACTCTGCTGGCTTTCACAGCTGTTCCATGCTCTGTGGTACCAAACCATTTCTCCCTGAAACCATCATTGCCTCTGCCCAGCTCAAAACCTGAGCTTCCCAATAATGCAGCAACAGAGGAGAAATACACCTCCCTCTCCTCCCTCTCCTCACAGGTGAGTTCTAGACTACACATTTCCTACTTACAGAAGGATCTTGGCAGGCATAAACAAGTGCTTAAGGACAAAAAAGTATTGAAAAAGGGATCATGTACATTTACCCATTATGGCCATGTTTTGTATTAAACTTCCTTTTACATTTAATAGGAATTAATAGATATTTTCACAACTAAGTCTCAAATGTTATAGGCAATAGCAGAGTTCAGCAGGTTGATTATTACTGCAATAGAGCATTATCTGCTGATGAGCTTGTAACCCATGTTATCCTTATCTGCTAGATGTTCATATTATCTATTAATAATTTATAAACTAACCTAATTATAAGGCTGTAGTATCAACTGCAACAGATTACAGCAAAACAGGCAGGACTCAGGCACTAAAAAGCCTCTCTGTGCAGCTAATCCTGGCTCCATTATTTGGTCCTCATTGAATTTTATCTATGCTCTTGGTATCCTGGAGAGCTCCACCTCTTCCTAGGGTGTGGTTATCGATAATTTGTGGGCTGCATTCTCCCACGTGGCAACCTGTGCCTGTAGCAGAAGCTGAGCTCGAGCTCTTGCCCTTGTGTTGAGTCAGACAGGTTTGGGAACAGGACCAAGAGTTGGCTACAACCCTCAGAGTGAGCAGAGCTCTACACAGGCCTGTGGCTCTGAGTGCAACAATGAGGCCATGGCAGTGCCCATCCCTGGGTTGTTGCCTTCAGTTTTCCTTTCACAGGAGACCTGTCTGGTGTCTGAGGAAGCAGCTTCACCAGGGCACTAAACTGTGCTTCCCTTCTGGGCCACGCTCTCCATAGATTTATTTCACTAAGATGGTCACAACACAAAGTACTAAACCTACAAGCAGAAGCACTTGCTGTAAAAATGGATTAAGAAATTCCCAAAGGATAGGGAGTGGTTCTTTTCCTGATTTGTGTGTACAGAAGAGGGAAAAGATTAGAGAAAAAAAAAAGTGGTATATGCTCAAGTCTTCAATTTTTCACAACAGTCACTTTCCAGTGCTATCTAAATAGCAAGTCAACCTCATTTTTTTAACAAAATCCTCTGCACTGGAATGTTTTCTGCCAGTACTCCCTCACAAAGTGGCATGAGAACACTGACAGCCACAAGTGCTCAGCTGCAGATCTGGCTTTGTGAAAATGAATAGCTAAGCTGGAAAGAGTAGGTTCTTCACAAAAAGAGTAGTACAGTCATCCACAGTGCCCACATGCTTGTTAGAATCCATTGTTCTGAAAACATGACAGCTCACCTTTCCTTGGAGCCCCATTGGGCAGGAGACAGTCTCAGGACATCTAGGAAGAACAGCTGGTCTGGGCAGACTCTCAAGGCAAAAATCTGGGCTTTACAGAAGCCATGGGCAAAGTTCGTTTTGACTTCAGCAGAGCCAAGAATTTTCTGTCACCTTATCACTACATTTCTTGGCTTTCAGCATTACTGCATATTTTTCTGAGCAATTTTAGGCAAACCTATTTCAGTCTTCTGACAAAGATATTCATGATGAATAGTAATTATTCTGTTGTAGTATTATCCTGTGACCTTAGCTGTGGACCCATGTGCATCCACAGCAGCAGTGTGTAGATGCATAATAAAGAGACAGGTTGGGTCTTTATTTATGTTTGGTACTCTTTACCTTATCCTCAGACATTGACATGAAGGAGTTTAAACTGAGAACTAAACACAAAGATGTGGATAGAATCTCTGGTTCAGGATGTTTCTGGTCTACAGACTGCCAAAGCCTGGTAAGAATTGATGTCTGCTGCTCTTTGTCACCTTCCCTGAGTATCCAGTATTGTCTTAAAAACAGGACACGGTCTGGATTTTCCTATACTCTCAGTGACAGCAATTTTTCAGCCTGTGTTATGTTGGGAAAATCTGTTTGGAACATCACTGGTGTAGTGGCAAAAAAATCACAATCCTGCACCCTGACAGCAAATGGATGGTTCTTTCTAAATGACTCCTATGATGTTACCTTGTTTTTCCATAAATGGGGCTTTGCAGAACATTTTTACAGTTCACAATGAATGATGCCATTTCTAACTTAGTGTTTCCACCAAGATTAATCTGATTTTCTCATATTTTCTCACATATATTTTGGCCCATAAAGTAGCCAGTAATCTAACTGCCTTTTAAAAATCTTACTCAAAGTGAACAATTTTCCCGAGCCATGTTTATAAATAAAGCTCAGTCTTGTAGGCTGTGAGATCTTCCACTGTCTCTCTTCACCCCCATATCATGCTGAGTCATTTTCTAAAACTAATCCAGTTGCTTTTCTATGAGCAATGAATGAAATCTAAAGTGAATGAAACCTAAACATAGACTACACCAGGTAGATTATGAGAAGGAAGACATATGTAATCTTTCCAGCCTTGCCAGAGTTATATTTCCCTAGAATCCTGCAAGCATATGAAATGAGACCACAAAAAAAGAAAGAAAATAACCATTTCTACACCTGCTTACTTTTAGTGCACAGACAATAGTCCCTCCTCAGAGTCTGTAACAGTCTAAGACAATTCAAAGTATATAAAACTTACACACCATGTTTTTTCAAATATAACTGGGAAAGCATAATTTTAATCATCCCTGTTTGATTATTCCAGTTGGCACAATGTGTAAAAAGGTATCACAAATTATTCTGAGAGATTACCCAATTACAGAAAGACATTTCCAGAGAGGAAATTTAAAGCATCTCAGTAATGGCTTGATTAATACACCAGTCATATTTTAGCAACTGTTTGATAGTTTGATTGCTTTTATGAACTGGTTCCATTCCACTTGCTTAAATACAGAAAAACACTAAGTAGATATGCAGCTCTATGAACAACAGAACCAAGGAGCCTGGTTTTCCATAGATTTGAGTTGGTAGGAAAAAAACCTACATGAACCTTCTGACATCTTACCAACTTGAAGTGCTCCTTACTACTTTTCTTTTTCTCTGAATAGCCATCTATCTCAGCTATATACACTCACACACACAGAGTATAAACACATAGGCCACATTTAAATAGAAAATCATTCCCTTTAAGAAAGTGATATAAACTGCTCTAACCCTATAGCTTTTGCCCATAATACCCATTTTCAGAAATTAAACAGCCAATCATCAACTAATATTGTTCTTTGATAAGGTTTAATGAAGAAAATGAATGGTACTCCCTAAGGAAAGTAATTTTTTCATTCCTTGGAATGTATGTTTTTTCCCATATCTCTTACTGCTTCATCTTTCCAAGGAAAGTACTGCATTATTGCTAAGCTGAACTATAAATGACAGAAAAGCAAGCATTGACCCTTTTCATGTCAATGGCAGCACTGACATTTTTACCCAGCTATTCAAAGCCTGGACTCCACAGTGCTGTCCATAACTCTTATCATAAATAGAGTCTGGTTCAGTAAGGCCAAAGACAGTCAATTGTACAAGAAAATCTGAGAATGCTGTTAGAACTTGCTGTTATTTAAATATGTTAAACTGACAGCATTTGAAAACCAACTTGAAAGCTAAAATTTAAATTCACCTGCCTTTCTGTGCCTTAGGCTATGAAATAAGTTCAGACAAACAGCCAACCACAAATAATGTCATGTAGGACTTTGTAATGTAAAGCTCACAGTGAGATCACAGCAAATAGAAGGTTACATTAGGAAGCCTACACATACAGGATCTTCACAACACAGAGATGCTGTGTTCAAAACATTCTTCTCCCAATGCCTGAATGGAGTAGGAATGCCCTGCACACCTGCATGGCACTGGTGTCACAAACATGGCCTGGCTTAGCAGGCAGAGCCAAGCTGGCTGCACGAGATGTGCTTTGTGTGGTTTTTGACAGCTTTTCCCTCTGCAATACTATCCATAGCCAGGGGCACAGAGCAGCAGGAGACTCGGAGCTTTAATTTCCAAGTTTTCTCTCAGTGAAGAGCAGCAGCTGATAGCAACACTGATGCTGGTGGTGGGATTCTGGTATTTCACCAGCACAGCTCAACTGAACAGGTCTGCTATGAAAAACTTTCCATTGGAAAGGCTCTGCAAGTCAGGCTTCCCTCTGAAGGTCACCAGCAACCCATGGCTCAGACTCCCAGTCAGATGGGTGAAGGTCTGTGTTAAAATGACCCCATTCTCCCTCCCTCTCTATTCTGCCTAGAAGTTCACATGTCTGATGCTTAAGCACTTCCCTAAAACTTCCCTGGTCAGTAGAAGGCTTATTCATTACAGAATCATAGAGTGATTTGTGTTATAAGGGACCTCAGAGATCATCTAGTTCTACCCTCCTGGCCACGGGCAGGGACACAAATGGATTACACCCATTTGCTCTTCTCATAGCACTGTAATTTTGTTTAAAAAGATCTTTCACCAATATTAATGTTATCATTCTACTGTTAGTAGAAAACAATCAGATACCCTTCCTGCTTCTGTTTTGATAAATAAACCAAGGATTTTAATATTTTCTCACAAAACAAGTTTGCTTCACTCTCTTCATCATCCTGAAAGCTTCTTCCACACCTCTTATTTCTCTTGAACTCAGGTGACCACAAACACACCAGAACCATCACAGCTGGTCAAATAAGTAGAATGACCCATAATAGGCTTGTAAGAAGCTCAGCTGAACAATCCTCTCAAAAGTGAAGAGGGGTGAGATAATTAATATTTTCCTCCATTTCCTGATTATGGGTAAGACTGAGGGGAGGGGGTTAAATTGAAGGATAGGATATGACCTGTAATTTGAGATTAGTGCAGATTATTTGTGTCCCTTTGAAGTACTCAATAATTATGCTTTTATATTACTTGGATAACTCTTGTCTTTCTTCTCCTTCCAATTCATTCATACAAAGGAAATATGATACATTGACATTTATACTTCACACAGTATTATAAAGCAAAGTTGATTCTTTTTATAACACAAGACTTGAGCTACACAGATTCTGTTTGCTTTTCTTAGATTTATGTGATCATGCTCCTTGATTCTCTGCTTTTAGAATGGTTGTTAATATTCTAAAGGTTTTGTAACATTCCCTCGCACTTTAAGACATTTCCTGGAAAGAATTGTTTATCAAACCAGTATTTTGTGTTTGTAAGAAAGGTAACTTCTCTTCTTTTTCTCCTAAAAAGAAAAAGGAAAACCACAACCAACAACCAATTTCATAGAAACAAACAAGAGGAAAGAGATTAGGNAAAGCTGCTATAAAAGCTTCTTCTGAGGCTTTTCATCTCTGGTTACCAAACAAGATACGATTAGACTTTTTTTTAAGCATTTTAGCAGTGCTAAGGGTACTGCTCAAAATTATTGAAATTGCAGGTCTGAGCACTCAGCTGCTCTAAAAAATCAGGTTCTGTATGGTTCTTCAAGTTGGTCATTTCCTCTGAATGAACACTTAAGAAAACATTGGCTTTCAGCAAGTTGGTTCAGACTATGAATCCACTCTGGCAGAGATGGGAACAGAACTGAGGTTTTCTGACTGACTGATCAAATGGCTCCACTCTGCTATCACCAAGAAAGAGACTTTAAAGAATGACTCTGAAAGGTTATTTTCATTGAATTGCTGAGTACATAAAATGTGTTGAAAGAAAGGGTAAAACTTCTTGAAAGGGTTTAGAAATGGTTATATTTCTAATCTGTTGTGGTAGGATTTTCAACTCCAGTGTTCAGCGAACCTAGACTGACAAATTTATTATAGTTATAAGGCTGAGAAACCTATTAGAAGAAATATAATAGAAGGTACATTTTTGTGAGGCCTTAATAGGAACAGAAACAGTTCAACAAAGGACTAAATTCTGTAAGGTGGGAAAAGTAATTTGTTAAATCTTTCTAAAAAGATTGACTGACCTTTCTTTAAAAAGTGGGGCTTTTTTTGTAAAAAGTGAAAGGCTCAAGCTTCATAACAACAACCCAGTAAAAGGGTTTATTAGAAACTGGCTTCTTGTGCAAGTTCAGTTATTTTTATTGTTGGTAAATGTTGGTGTTAGGCAGTAAGAGGAGCACTGTTGCCTCTCTAATTTCTTTCTGGAACTAAAGAAATTCTTAATAAAAGCACTCAAAATCTAAACTGAAATTAAAAAATAGAACACTGCTGCTCAGGTTTGTATAGCAAAATCCAGAAACAATGGGCTGAGAATTCAGCTCATAAGGAAACTATGTCAGAACTGTGAAGGTGGTGTTATTTCTTCTAGCTCTGCTTACAGTAAAAGTCAAGCTATTAATATCAGGCATCTTGACAGTTGTATAAATGCATGTCTTAAAATTCAAAGTACTGTTTGCTGCTGTAGATGTATCATCATTACAGAATAAGACAATTTTAATGTACGACCAGATGGCAATAGCATAACTTGAGTGGCTCAAAGTTATAGGGTGACTTGTACACCCAATGCAAATGGCCTGAAACTGGAGATGGTGTCCATCATCATCCCAGAGCACAAAGCTGAATAGTCCAGTTTGTTCAAAGCACCGTGTGAATGCAGTTGGAAGAGTGTTTAAACAACCAGCAGTACCTGCAGGTGATTGAATTCACATGAAACTAGCAGGCACTGACCTTCTCCTCAGTAAACTTGCTATGGTTTCAAACAGGAATCTCAAAGCAGGCCAAAGCTGACAGACTTTCTGTCTGTGCAGCAGGCAAAGTCAGTCCTGAGGAACTCCAATGAACCTCTGCTAGCTGTGATTGGTTTGGAAGCAGATGGTCAGACACTGATCAGGTACATAATTACAGGCACCAATCTGAGGAAAGCAGTTTCTCAAAGCTCCCTACACAGCCTGTAAAGAGTGATACTCTGGTCCTTAGAGCTGCTCCAAATGCTCAGCCTCGGGCCTGCATCATGGTCAAGGAGAGCTGAGCTCTCTGCACTGATTAGGGCGGGAGCCAGGGAAAATCAACCTTCCCTTGTATAAAACATCTGATGTGACTCCCTCACTTATGAGCCAAAAAGTGTGTTTCTGTCCCTCTTGTTCACATCTTCTCTCAGGAGGAGACTGCTCTCCATGCTGGGGAAGAAATATCCAATCTACACAGGTAAGTGAAGTGCTGCTTGAAAGATCAAAGATAAGCATGTCCACTCAAAGTACTGCAAACAGGACAGAGAATGGTGGTTCTCCAAGAGGTTTCTTTATTGTTTCCTTTGTGCAGTTTAGGGAAAACAGACAACAGACAACACCAGTTGTTTGAAATAAAGTTTTAATTTACTATCCTAGCATGCTGAGAAGCAATTAGATTCAAGTTAATTACTGTAAATAGTTATTATAATTACTTGTAAAACATTCAACTACCTGTACATCTGTTAAAGCCAGACAAGACCTGTTTTTTTTTTTTTTTTTTTTGAAGAGAAGTCTCAATGTTATTACTTAAGGGCCAAACTATTTTCATGAGCTCTTTAAAAAGAAGTAGCTATACCATAGACACAACTGATGGAGAACACCTGTTGGGGCATGTATCCCCTTAACAAGACTGAGTGGATGTATCAGCAAACTGTCTGAAGACTTGTCTAGTCTAGCTTATATTTACAGAACCTTAAAGAACTTTTCTCAAAAGAAAACTAAAAAGGAAAAAAAATTTCAGCTGAAAACTGATTTTCTTAGATTTTTTTTATTTATCAGGTTTCTATCCCTTCTTGAAACATGAAGAAAATATTGTCTTGTTAACATATTTTTATCAAGAACAGTATTTTTGTCTTTGACACTGGACAGAGTCTGGCCTGGCCTGATGCACAGTTTTATACCATATTTTGACAGGCACACAAAGCAGCTGGAGTTCCACCACTTCTGTACCCTCACACACACAGCTCTTGGTTCTTCCTCTTCACACAGGTCTTCCAGCACTTTTTCTGAACTTGGCCCAGTTGTCTCTAGTTTGGACTATTTTTGCACCAGCTGATGGTTGCTGAGCCCATCCTGGTCTGCTGTTTGGTTCACCTGAAACAGGTCTTCTGATGTCTGGGACAATTCCAACAAGCACACACAGATAATATTAGTTTGTCTAAGCACAGAGTAATGTGTTGGAAATTTCTTTTCAACAACACTTGACTTCCACATGTGCACCAGTGCTTCCCACACCAAATATATGCCATTAGCTACCAAAAAACCCAAAATCCAAATACAGGAATGTGTTGTTGAGTTGTCCTACCATTTTTTGAGCTTCATCTCAGCTCTAACATCACTACTACAGAGAAGATAAGAATTTGTAACGCAGGACAGGGAAGGGTAAGGGACCTGCCAACAGAAAGGCTGAGAGCTACTCTCTGAATATTGGAATGTGAAAGAGGAATTAGAAGCCCATTTTTTTTACCCTCCTAAGTCGGATACTTTATTAGCTCACTCCTGCTCAGGGAGGGCATTTGCTTGCATGCCTTTGCCTTTTAGCTTGTAGTAACTAAAAGCAGCTTTGCCCAGGGCCTGTGCAGTTGATTGAAATGGTGCTGAGAGCCTCTGCAGCTGATAGGAAAGCTGCCATCAGCCAAGGTGATGGCCACAAGCTGCTCTCTCTGATGGGATTTCACGGCTCTCAGACTGTCCCATAGGCCTGCTGCATTTTCCCAATGATATCACCTCAAAGTGGATCTTCAGCTACTCTACCAACAGAGGTGCACCTCCAAAGGCTAAGGGAAGGAAGAAGGGGAAAGCAAAGGAAAAAAGAAAAAACTAAAATATGTGCATTTCTTAAAAAAAAAAATTTAAGTGGTTTCGTATAAGAAAACTTCTTTCTTACAGTTTTCTCTATGAAATACTGGTGTCTTGCAATCCCAGTATATAAAAACATTTCCTTTTTTAAAAACTGACATATGGCAAAAATTGGTAGCAGTAAATAAACGCACATAAAGCTAAATCGTGCCATCCTAAATGTTAGTAAAAATGACAAAATAAAATACTATCTATATAAACTACGCACAGGTGTGTAGCATATTACAAGCAAAAAACATATCTTGCAATTATAAGTCCACAGTATTTACTTCAGTTGTCTGTAATTACATTTTTTATATGTTTGTTTAGTAATATCAATCCAAGACATCATTTTGAGGATATAATTAACTGCATGTTAGAACAGGATGTGTTAGACTGTTTTTGTGTGTTGAGAGAGACAAAAATCTTTGTTTGCTGTATTTAAGTGCCACCTAGTGTCCCAATCCACCAATTTCACTCAGAAAATCCTCGAAACCCTCAAAGTTTTCAGAGCAAAATCAAATTGCTCTGAATCCTGTCTCTGTTTCCACAATACTGAACAATTGATAGTATCTGTAACTTTACTAAAACGCTCTTGGCATTCTCATCACAAATGGCATCTATAATGGTCTATGTAAGCCAAACTTCAGTTTGTCTCTTTTCTTCCTGAAATTCATTAAATGCTGCAAAGCACGAAAGATCGCAGCCATTACAGAGAGCTGGTGTAGCTCAAAGTAAAATATGCAAAACACTTGAGCTTTCTGTTACAGTTAGTGTGACCATGACAATTAGCTTTTCGCACTATTAGAAATGAGGACTGACTCCTACGCCTCCGTGACATTTATTGGAAAGTCTAGCATTTAAATCACAATGATAAAAATATATTAAAATAACTTTTTAAGTACTATTTATCCTGACTGATACAATAAGCCAGGGTAAGTTGACAAGTATATTAAAGAACTTCTACTTATGTCATGAAGTGAATTAATGTGAATTTGTTGCAGTAATATAAAATGGGAAAAAATTTAAAATATAAAGATATAAAAAACCACAAGAAACAGCTTCTAATCAGCAGTAAGAAAGGCTTGTGATGAGATATCTTAAACTAGGATGAGAAATGCTTAGATAGAAAACATTTAGGCAAGACAAGCACTTTCAGAGCAGCTTTTAGAAACCTACAGCTGCACATGTGCATATTGGGCACCAATGGAATGACTAAAAAATATTTTTCAGCTTTATCTCACTTGCAACTTTTCTGTGTTTTCTGTGAAGGACAAAACATTAACAAAAAACAAAAAAGGTGGATTAATTGTGCTTTTTTATTTGGGGTATATTTTGATATAAGTTTGAGTACAAAGGACTACACTCTCCACAGACTCTTCAGCTCTGAGGCCGGGAAGGAACTCAGCTCTGACACACGGGCAGGATCACGCCAGAAGGTTTGGAAACCGTGTGGAGAACCGGGCTGGCGCTGCCCGGCGCTCTCCCGGGTCGGACACGGAAGGCTGTGCCTCGCACAGAGGGAGGAACATTCGTTTTACACGCAAATCCCGGCAGGAGTCCCGGGGCCGCCGGTCTGTGAGGGCGAGCTCGGGCACAACACCCGCACCCCCGGCCGCCCCTCAGCGCTCCCGCCCCGCGCCGTGATTGGCCCCGCGCCCTCTCGCTCCTCCAATCCCAAGGGCGGAGTCCGTTCCCGCCCCCGCCCGATCCCGCCCACCGAAGCGACGGCTCGGCTCCACCTTTCCGGCCGTCTCCATGGCAGCGAGGGCGGGGGGTGTTTGAAGACGTCCCGGAGACCATTGCGGATGGTTGCTTTCCTTTTCGAAGCCGGCGAGGCTGAAGGTAAACTACCAAGTGTATTCGGTGTTTTATTTTTATTTCCTGACTTATTCCTCCGTAATGATACGGGATAGTACCTTTCAAAGAAATCGTAAATGCCTCACCCCCCCCCCCCCCCNNNAATGGTAGGGCGCAGGCGGTGCGCGGCCCCGCTGCGGCCGTGGCGCTCCCGCGCCGTCAGGGCCGCGGCCTGAGGCGGAGCGGCCGCGGGCCCTGGGGTGAAGGTGCCGTCCTCGGCCCGAGGGGCTTCCTGGGGCTGCTGGAGATGCGGAGACTGCCCGTGGAACTTCATCCCGGGCTGCCTCAGGCCTTGGCATCCGCCCGGGGCAGCGGTTGCCCCACGGTGCAGCGGGCGGATGATGCTCAAGCTGGTGCCGGATTGTCACTCACGATGGTGCAGGATTATTGCTCCTGTTGTAAGCTATAGGCGCCCTTAAAGACAGGAGGGAGGTGCGGCAGGGTGCTCTGGCTTCTCCTGTCGCCAGTAAAGGTGTGTCGCAAAGAGCACGAAGGAAGGAGCCCTGAATGCTCCGTGTTAAACGAGGTGAAGCATTAGCAACAGGCCAGAAGTGTTTTCAGATGTGGTAAAACATACATCCTCAGGAGATGCACCCCAGCGTCAGCAGCTCCCACATGTAAATCTCTGGTTTCAGAGCTGCGTGTGACACGTGATAGTGAGGAGGCCTTAACTAATGTTATCTTGATGACCTCTTTTAGTTCTCCCACCCTTTGGCGTTATCAATATGTAACAAGTTATCTAATTTCACTTATGGTAACAATAACTCAGTCACCTCTGAGGTGAAAAAAAAATCCAAACCATTTTCAATCTTCTGAAAAGTGCTGTAGGATCTTTATTTGCATCAGGGGGCTGTTGATCTCTTTAACAGCTCAGAAAAAAGAATTAAGTTCTAAACAATTAAACACAGTTTCCTATAAACAGGTCCCTGTATCTCTGAGAAGTAGTTTACAAGTATAACTGTGTTCAGTGTAATATGATAAAAGCCAGAAATCAGTAATGTAAACAGTAATAGACAATTTATGTAAGCACAGAGTGTGTGTGTGGTTGTAAGCATCTGAAACTCGAGAAAACCCAGTGCTGAATCTGAAACTGAAAAAAACAGGTTTTCATAAATTATTAGAATACAGTAGCATTTTCCTAAAACATATTGTGAACATTAGTAGTGTGAATGCTACAATATGCTTTGAATACAATGTCTTGTGGCAGGTTTTGTGTAGATAGCTGACATGTAGATATAATGTGTGCAGCTTTTTAACCAGAATTGTTTAATACTGGAAAGTCTATCTTAATGTACATTATCTTTAGAAAATTTTTATTTCACTTGGTTTTCCTTTTATAGAGTACAAAACTGGGGCAAACAACCAAAGATGTCATCCTGTTTGGCTCAGGAGGTTCACCTTGCTAGAAGACATGAGGAGATGTGAGTAGTTGTGCTCTGCCTCGCAGCAGTTTGTGTTGGGTCTTGTGATATTCTCCCTCCCTGCCCACGACCTCGGTGCCAGCGAATCTGAGCTCTGCACAGCTTCAGCAAGGGGCTGGAGTTCCAGGAGGTGGCACTCTTCCTTCAGGAACCATGGGAATTAGCATCCTTGCCTGCCATTAAGGATATTTAGGTTGATGAGGTTTTTGACTTCCAATGGTGGTGCTGGTTTAAGATCTCCATTGTTAACCTGTCACTGTTAAATTCCTGTTTGGGGAAGGTAATTGGATTCTCTCACTCAGTGGCTCAATTATAGAATTACTTCTTTGTTGCCCTGTAAACTCAAATTGTGAGGCAAATAGAGTAGTGATTCACGAAAATTTGCTTTTCTTGTAACAACTAGTACGTGCCAATGAGCAAATGTAGCACTGATCAAGTCACCCCAACCCACCCTGTCTTTCCTTCTTCGGGGAGATTCAGTGTATCTAAGCACCTCAGCATTTGAGGACTGCTGGTTGCAAGATTATAGCTTGATACCAGCACAGCAGGTGATGCCTGCCTGTACCTTTTCCCTCCCCCAGCACACCCACCCTGCAGCCGGCTTAATTAGCCCATAGTTTTGAGAAAACTGGGTAAGGTAAAAAGGTTATTTTCTAGCTCCTGAGCAAAATGTTCTACCCACTTAGCAAAATGTTTTCCTTTGTAGACTGTCTCAGAGATCAGAGCTGCTACAGCAGATGGAGACTTATCTAAGAGACAAAAAGACTAAAAAGACATGGCAAACTCAAGCAGCTGATGCAGCTCATAAAAGGAATGCAGCACTTTTAAATGTAAGTTTCTGCAACTACCAGGAACTGCATCAAAATGTCACGGTTATATAGCTTAGATAATTAAAAAAAAAAAAAAAAGAGAGAAGTTTTTGCTCTATAGTTGTCACTTGAATTCTCTTCTATATGGTTCCCTCTTCTGGAACTTGACCAAAAAGTATTAAATGACAAGTCTTTATTATCCGATGGCATCACTACCTATTTCCCGTGCCCTTCTTACAAAAGCCTCGTGGTGGCAGCTGCTACTATGTATTTTTATTTTTTTTAAGCACATGTAGTGATGTAACACATTCTAGTGCATGTCTGCCTGAGAGAGCTTAGAGGTCTGTCAGGACTCACAGCCCCTCTTCGCTTTGATTCAAGACTTGGGGGTATGTTTGGAAATGGGCTGACCAGGCTACAGTAATTTGGGCCAAGGGTAGAAACTGTTCTCCTGCTATGGTTGTGTTAAGTTGTGGAAGAGGTTCTCAGTTTAATATTTTTTCCCCAAAGAGGTGTAGAGTGACTTCAAGCATTTTACTTGCAAGTCTGTAACAGCAGTGTTTGGTGTTTCTGCCCCTTCATAGGGGTGACACCATTAATAATGTTCATAGCTGTTCTACATACCTGTTGTCACATTCAGGTAAGATTTGTTTCCTAGGCAATTAAAAATATCTTGATGGCAGGGACCGGAATACTGAAAAGCTCCTCTGGAACCCCTAGCTCAGGCATTTGAGTCTGAAGAGATGCACTTGGCCACTGACATGAAGCATTTGAAAAATGTGTGTCGGTTTTTCAGGAGACAGCAGAAAACTGAACCTCCTGTGCTTTTTCTTTAAGCTCCTACTTATTAAGGGTCCATAATGCATGTATTGTGTTTATTGAAAAAGTAAGTTTTACTCTAGAAAATTACAAAATTCATTTGTGTCACCAGAATTTCTTTGTTTTTTTCATGCAGAGCCTGGTTCAGATTAAAACTTTCACATTTTGGGTAGATATAATTCTATTGCATTAGAGTTTGTATATAAATGGGAGGTTTATTTAGAGAAGGGCAGACAAGAAGAACTGTTAGCCAGGAATGCCTTCTTAACTATTCAGTAACGAAGAAGATTTTCAACTTGGGCTGGTGAACTGGTGCATTCTGGACAGGGGCAATCAAGCCCCTGTTTATTGGGTATACTAAGTGTAGGTGCTTCAGTGAGAGCCTGAGGACAAATGTATGGTTTGGTTATTTTTTCCATAGCTCCTACTCCGTTGATTTAGTAATTTCAGCCATTATGACTCTTATTTTCCACATGCATTTTAGGTTAGATTTTTACTTTGTAAATATGGGGTTTTATAAATTATTTGTGTTTATGTATGCACTCTCAGTTTACATGTGCAGGCAAACACAATAAATGCAGAGTTTATTTCTCCATCCTCAAAGCTTTATTGTCTCTCAAATAGTAACAATAACTCAGACATACACAGAGTGTAAATATTTCTGCAGTTAAACCGATATTTGCTATCTTCTGTCACATCCTCAAAATTGTTCCTTTCAAGTGTCAAAAATGTTGGTGTTTGTACAGAAAAAAAGCAAAAACATATGTATCAAAACAAATTCTGTTGCAGGATAAAATAGCATAAATCAATTTAAATCTATTAATTTTATCCTAGTTTTAACAAGCATGCACTCCTGCAGATGCTTTTTGATAACAGAAGAAAACAGGAAAATAAATCTATGCAGCATAATATATGAGAAGCTTGAAAACAAGACTGATTAATGTGCCAGCTTCAGAATATTGTTCCTGATACCAGGCACTGTACATTTCACAGTTACCATGTGGAGAGTTGTTGATTTGGCCTACTCAAAAATACATGGACATGACGAAGTGTTATTTTTTTATTTGCATTTCTGGTTTTCTGCGTGTAAGCAAAATCAGTTGTTTTCAGTAATAGATCGTAGCAAAAGCCATTTTTCTTTCTCTGTGCTAGTTGGAATTTATGCACAGGAAAGATTTCAAAATTAATTTAAATTCTAATCAGTAGGAAGCAAGGAACTAACCTTTTTTTTTTTAATTGAAATTTTGACATTATAAGCATTTGTTCAGCATTTTAGCATAATTATCAGAGTATTTTCCTCAATGTCTTTAGAGGGAGACTGCAGATTAGGGAAATCTGTATCATTTGGTGCTTATATAATGTTGTCGTAATAAAAGCAGAAATTAGACTAGTATTTGTAATCTAATTTATGACATTTGTTTCTCAGTGATATTTCTTGTGTTTAGAAATATGTATTACTGTGCAACAGCTTGTAACATGAAATAGAAAAGAAAGAGTATGCTATATAGTAATTAGTACTGGAAAGGTAATTTAGAACAAATTTGCTTTCCTTCCCAGGCATGCAATTCCAGAATTATTTAAGTGTGATTGTGCCAGACTGATATCAATATAAATGACAGCTGAATTTGGTCCCCTAAAAGCATTGCATGTGTCATGCATTCCATTTTACCTCTGGGGAAGGGTCTTGAATTGTTTTTGTTCCAGTCCTTGTGGTTTTAGGGGAAGCACTGTAAGATGCTCTCTTTTTTTCAGTACTGTGACATATTAGATTAGCTGTTTTTTTCCAAAGAAGTTTATATTGCTGATGTATTTATTTTTATATTGATGACAGGGATTTATTTTTCCTACAAAGCTTACCAGTTGTGTAGACACACAAGAAGTGCCATCTAATCTTTCAGTAGTTCCAGTTATTTTCTAAAGCATACTACACCTTCCAGCAAAAATTTCTTTCACTGTCTGTCATTAAATCAGTATTCTGAATGACAATAGACTGCACAACACAAACTGGAGTGAGCAATGAAAAGACATGTCCAATATCTAGGCTATGCCAAAGTGACCTTCTCTACTAAACATATATGCACAACTGCTGTCTCCTTTCTTGCCTGAAAGACATTCATTTCCTATCACCATAAACATTCCAGTTACATGGCTGACTCTATAAAGAAATAATGATTGATATTCTTCTTCCTTCCTCTTAAAATTCCGGCAGTAATTAGGAAGAAGGAATGAGAAAAGAGGAAAATCCAGTGGAAGAATATGAGGAGAACATTACTGAATGATCCTTTATTCAGTATGGTTTGTTATGGTGGTAACTTCTCCAGACTTCGCCTGAGCCATTCTGATATGAGCTCCTTTTGGTGCTGTTTGTGTGTATCTGTTCTAAGTATGTGCAACAGAGAAATTCCTTGTTTAAGTCACTTAAATCTGTCTTGGCCTCTATTATTTTGACATTGTGATTTCAAATGGCCTATGTCCTTTTTCCTGTTCCCTTTATATGTTTATGCCATTAGTCTTTTCTTACCTGAGAAGGAGCAGCTATTTACTGCTTCTGAGAATTTGGATAAATTTGAGAATTAGTTTACTCTTTCTCAGACATCCTTTAGCTTCCTACAGTGTTATGGATTTTGCTGTAGAAAAGGAAGGAACAATTTTACTTGGATTAGGTTTGTAATTATGTACACGAGAATATTGTTAAAGGAATTAATGAAGTAAAATAAGATGAACACTAAATTGAACAATCTGACTCTGTGTGTCACTAAGTTAAACTTCAGCAAGGCTGGTTTTTGGTTTTATTAATCATACTCTACTGAACTAAACTTGAGTTGAACGCTGTTTACTTATTGCTGTATTCAGACTGGCTATTATTCAATACGAGTAATCATGTTTGGTCTCTCTTGTGGATATGCTCCTCCAGAATCTCACTCTTCTTTTCAGCAGCAGTGGTGGTGAATATTTGGGAAGTCCCTTTGGGGAATTTCCTCTCTCATTTAGTTTTTCTGTTGTACTCTTCACACCCGCTCTCTGCTCCCAACTCTGCCATCTGCTATACTTTCTTTCCCCCTCCACTCTGTTCAGCTTTGGCTTCTTCACACCCCACTCCCACGTCCCTTTCTGTCTCTCTTCATCTGCCCACCACTCAATCTCTTCAATGTTTGGGTATGGAACTAAGCCCACAAGAACAGGTCAGAACTTTAAAGGGGGAGGGTGGTTAGTTTGGAGGCATGCTTTGATTTGTTTGTTGCTATTGATTTTTTTGGTTGTTTCTTTTTTAAAAGATTTATTTGGGCCTCTGTGAATCCAGCACACATCCACTGGACAAGCAGAAACCCAAATACTGATTTTTTTTGTAAGAAAACTATATGAGGTGCATTGTCATCCAAGCTTGTCTGGTGAACAGCTTGCTGCAGCTCTACATTTATGTGCACATGTTATGCATGCATATTAGCAAGTCATCTTTGTCTTGAGAAGTAACAATCTTGCACATAATTTGCCTAGTTACTTTACAGTTACAGTAGCTAGAATACATACTTCAGTCTTATGCAGCACAGAGAAAGATGTAATGTTCCCCTCTGTTTCCTTAAGTTTTCTACAACAGAATTTGACTGATTTACCCTGGTGTCCAGAGAGAATAGCAGTGTTTACAACAAAAGTCTTACTCGGTTGTGAAATGTACTCTTGTATGAAAAAGGTGCAGCAAACATATTTAGCAGCTGTAGGGTGTTAGTCTAAGTAGTGCAAGTTGTAGTTCAGAATGATTAAACAAATACTTGAACTTCAGTATTAGTTTTTGAATGCTGTTTAGCTGTAATGGGTTTATTTAATTAATTTAAATGTCTTTATATGTGTATTTTCCTTTTAAAATTCCCAGTGCTTGTTTTTAAAATGTACTTTGCTTGTGTTTTAGGATATAGAAGCAACAGAAAAAAGGCTGCAAGAAAGAATGCATTTGCTTCCACATCCTGATACTGTTAAGTTAGAAGTAAGTCCTAGAACTCTGTCTTTCCATTTGTTTTCATTTGCTGTTTACCAAATATTTTGCTTTTTTTTTTCCCTGAAGCATGTTCTTAAAGTGAAAATAATTGATTTTAAAATCCAGTGACTGGTATAGCCAAAGGCCTGTGTACTGTGTAACAAGCTGAACCTAAATTCTGGGACGAGGTCCCTAGATTCTGGAGCATTCTGGTGGAAATATTTAGCAGCTTTCAGATCTATACAAACTTCTATTTAAAAAAGAAGTCAAATATAAAAATTAATATTGTGAATATCAGAAGATTACTGTGTTTACTGTGTCAGAGCTATGTGGATTGTTTTATATGGTCATCCCGTTCCCAGTTTACCAGAGAATGTCATCATTGCATTTCAGGGTCAGCAGTTTATCAGCATGAACAGAGAAAAATTCACATCAATTATTTTAGAGTTGTATGGAAGCTTATGAAAAGTACTGCAGCAGAAACACTCGGTTCTTTTTTTTTCTTCTCAACCTGCAGTCCGTAAAGCATTACTTCAAGACAAAAATTTTGCTCAGACTCCCATCTGTTTGTTGCCCCAGTGGTTTGTGTGTTGTGTGCTGTGTGGTGGCTTGGTTCCCAGAGGCACAGGAGCAGTGTCCCGGGCTGGTTTGGGTGCTGGGGCTCTGTCAGAGCAGGGCCAAGGGCCAGCTTTCAGCGCTGTCAGCTGTGAAGAGAGGTGCATTGTACCTCAGCTTCACACCTGCTGGGCAAGTGTTGGCATGCTTGGGCTATTACTTAAAGGAGAGGCATCACTTCTTGTTCTGGTTGCTGTTCAAAGTTTTCATCTGTCATTGCATTTTGTAAATAGCCTACTGTGCCTGTGACAGGGTGCACACTGGGTATGCCCCTTCAGTGGCTTTTTTATTATTTTTAGACATTTTTAGGCAAAAGGGTACATTCTTACCCAAATACTGGTACATTTTGAATGATGCTAAGAAAGATGCCAACCTACTAATATTAAACATTAAACCTGTTTTTACTGTGTTCAGAAGTAGTTTCAGAGTTTTCAATGGCTTTAGAGACACCTCTAGAGTTGTTTGGGTCAGTTAGTCCTGTGCTAGGTGTGAAGCTGCTGTCCAGCAAGGTACGAACTAATTGGAGTCTGCAGAGCAATTGCTTGTGAATGTCTGCACTCTGCAGCAGTGGTAAAATTTTGGAGAGAGCAGTGTTACTATTTGAAGGAGAAGATCCTATTTCAGCTTTTTTTTTTTTTTGTGCTTCTAGAGAAGAGTGCTATAAATAGTGGAAAAAGAAAACTTTCTTTCATGGTACAAAATTCTTGTGCGTGCTTTGTCCCAAAACACTTCTGAGCATATTTCACTCAGCCATATATGTGTCTGTATTAATATACTCTGAAAGTTATGGCTATAATGGATCCCCAGCTTGCTGAGTCGGAGTAGTTTTGTGTGACAGCACATATGCTTGTCAAAAAAGATTCTTTGAGTAAATCTGTTGAAGAAAATATTTTTGTAAACCTGCAAGAGCCATAGTTATATCTGAGTTACATGTAAGGATCAAAATGATTAGCCAGGAATCTAATACTTTGCAGGGAGATCTTCAGTTTTACACTGCACTTCTCCTTCATTATATACTTAAATAAAGAAAAAAGGCTCACTACGTATGTGTCATAACTGTTTTCTACTGCAAAATTACATTTTTCTGAATGGACATCAATGGCAATCAGTACTTACATACATGGATGGATTAAAGTGCTATCTTAGGGCAGTTCTTATATCACATTATTTTGTGGGGAAACAATTATACTTGGCACTTAAAATTTTCCTGAAAATCCTCCAAACAACAGTTATCCTGAGGATACCAACACAAAAATGATGAATGATTAATGACACAGATAAATAATATGTTAAATTTATTACTCAGAGGACAGTGTAAAGCAAGAGGAAGGGTTAGATGATCCACAGTGGTTCTCCTAGACCACTTGCTAAATATGCATCACCTTTTTATTATTATTTTAATTTTTGATCCAAATACTAAAGATGATTACTTCATCAGTGAGTTATCAAGTCTAAAATTTTACTCAAATATTTTGAACTATAGTTCTGTATAGTACTGTAAACTTTTCTAGGATAGTCAGTTTACATGGGTAAATCTGCAGCTTTCATTTCTAATGGTTTTTTCCCCTGCAAAATGGAATTCCAGTACCATACATACATAAATATAAAAGCTGCTTTTGGAAAAGTATGTAATCATGGAAGATAGTTTATTAAAGGTACTGTAAGGTCTAAACTGATGTGTTGCTTACCACAAGAGGGCACATTCAGTCACTACACAGTTTGTCCTGCAGGATGAAATATTTCCAAGCTGATATTGTATCGTACAAGAGATTAAAAATTTCATATGTTGAGTACATTGTTCTGTTCTGAATTGCTTTAATCTTAAAGTAAGATTTAATAATGCATTGCATTTCTGTATTGTTTTAAACTGGCTGACACAGATTTTGAAATTAAGTTTATTTTTTCTTATATCTTTCTCAGACTCTCTATTGGGCATCAATAAAAGAATCTCTTCCCAAATGGGAAGAGTTTCTTTTAGGAAGAGCAGAAGTTCCTATTGGCTTTAAGAAACTGAAAGCTACAAAGCAGAGCATAAACTACCCTGAAGAAGATTCACAAAAATAAACATTTTAGTTTCATTTTGTTTTGTAATTTATCACTTGAGAACATCATCCAGATCGGACAACAGAATATCATGCCATTTAACTGAAATGTAAATAATTTAAATGAAAATTAATTATATAGGATAATTTCATTCAATTGCTGCATTGTGTACAATTCCTTGTTTTTATCGTGTACTAGAGAAGCAATCCTCAAACGGGCTTTTAGGATCAAGAATAAGAAACACTGGTGTGTAGATTTCCACCAAGGCAATTGGGTTTTCAGTGTGAGAAGAGTTTTATGTTATTTTTAATCCTCTGCTTCTACATATAAGTGCGATAAGTAAAGACAGATTCTTGCATTATCTTTCTTCGCTTCAGTCATCTGTGCTGCATGCCTGCTCGTGGATGAGGGAGAAGGGAAGAATTTGCTGTTAGCAGAAAAGGCAGACTGTGCATCGGAGTAGCCTTGGTTTAGCACCAGGAATCTGTGCAAGAGCCTTCACAAGAGCAGTTGTAGAAGGAACAAACTTAAATTTCTGCATCTTGTTTTACCTGGCTTTTTTGTCATTGCCACTTTCATCACTCATACACCTCACTCCAGGCAGCTTTTCCCAACCTCCTTCTGCTAACATTGTATTTGTTGTCTGACGTGTGGGCAAACAAATCCCTAGGGCTTTTGCTACTTCTAGGCTGCTCTTAATGCTGTTTTCTTTCTGCTGATATAATCTACAAGTGAAAACTTTTTCTGAGGCATGAAAAGTTAGAAAGAAGCAAACTGAAAGGTAACTGGCAGTGGCTGTCGAAGAACAAAGCATATACAGAAGATGAGGATATAATATTTTAATTTGCAGCCATTGAACAGCTTCCCAGCTTCCTCCTACAGAGGTGCAGTATCTGTGAGTTTTAATTGTACTGAGCTAACTAGGTATGAAAAATTCACTGGTACAGAACTTCTAAAAGTGTCAGTTCACTGGAAGATCCTTCCTGGTGTGTGACACGGCCTGCAGAAAATTAATCTTTCCTAAGCAAAAGAAGCCTAGAAAATATTTTCTTTTATTGTTAAGAATCATGTTGTTAAGGATATGAAAATGTAATGATTGCAAATATTGGTAGTCTACTAGTTAGCTGAGCTATGCATCTTCATACTACGTAGAGAGAGACCCCACTATTCAAAAAATGTTATATCCCTACGCAGCATGAAAAATCACTGACACAATAAAATCAAAACTTCAGATGCAATATAAAATTATCTGTTTTCTACAGGAATATTAGGAGTTCATTTTAAACTTTTTCTATTGAAGTGTCCATTAAGCTGATAACTTTTTACAGAAACTGCCATCTTAGAATTATCCTGTTGAGTGGGTGTTGGTGTTTGTAACAATAACGTTGTTTTCATAATATGTGATGGCAGATTAGCACGCTTCTCTGCAGTGTTGTTAACAGTTGTAATTAAGGAATAAACAGTAAAGGGTGTCAGTCCGATGACAATTTCATCTATAGTGTCACAATACAAAATGTCACAAAATATTAGAACTGTTATATAACTACAAAAATATCAAATTAGGCTTTCATCTTACAAGCTGAGAGCTTAAAAAAAACTTGGCATAGAGACCATTGCAATTTTATACCTACTCAGTGTTCTGTCACAAAGACAACTTGGTAATATTTTCTTCTGTAAACTCACAATGTGATTCTTGATCTGATTTAGTGGGAATGTGTATGGATCTTACAGTTGTAGAGCTCACATTTAAAAAGCAAATAATTGGAACTGGTTGAGCACACAAGAAGGGAAAACCTATTATACATGATGCTCAGAATGAGGGGATGGATGAGCAGTTAGTTACTAACAAAGAATGGGATTCATCCTGTTCTTTGCATCCAAAGGGAAATCACTTCAACAAAAATCTGGGCCCCTAAGTACTTTATACATGCAAATAATCTGGGTCTTTATCTCTTCCGACTCCGCCTAACCACTGGGACACAATGCAGATGCTCACTGTCTTACTGCCCTGGTGATTTCCCCTGAAGGACATGTAGGTGTGTGGACACTGAGTGCATGGCAGCCCCACAGGTGAGAATTCGGCAACGTGCATGAAAGGCACCTGCAGGCAGGGTTAGAGTAGTTACTGTGCTGCAGTTAGGTGCTCACATAGTGTGCCTGAGTCTAAAATGAAATTATCTTCAAATAAGGAATTTAATTTTATTTCCTGCAGCAGAACTTTAGAAGCAATAGGACAACTAGTTCAAGGAAAACTATGTAGGAATGTGTCCAGAAAAAGAAAAACTGAATGAAGAGAAGCCTTTAAAGCAGGAATGTGTGTAGGTGACTGTTCTCAGAGACAAGAGCCTTCATGTCAGCCTGTGGTTTGAAACAAATAAATGCAATTGCCTGTGACTCTGAAATAGCACAGTAATAGGGGCAGGGGCTACAGGAGCAAGTGTCTGCTGAGTTGGGGCATGCAGTGGCAGGGACCGTAATTATATGGTATCTCCTGTTCTACTTTGTTGAGTTCCATTTACCATGGCTGGGCTAGTTTGATACTTTTCTTTTTATAGATACAGATTTGAGAAAGCAAATGTTAAATTTTGGTGTGCTTTAAAAAAATGTAAGAATCCCCCTAAGTGATTTATACTGATAGGATTTAATATTGGTTCTCCTATGAGATCTTGAATGGGTATTCTTCACCAAGTCAAGGCAGTCACCTCAAACATTGATTCTATGTAGTTACAGCCCATCTTATCCCAAGCTTTTACATATATATATATATACACATATATATAAAAATTAAAAATGTAGAAATTACATCATGTATATTTTCTGTAATTTCCTACTCATTAAAAGTAAATTTTGAGTAATTTTTTTTCTCAAAAAAAGCTCACCACACCCCCCCAAAAAAAACAAAAACAAAAACAAACAACAACAACAAAAAAATCCCTCACTTGTTACTCTATAGTCTTGACTAGCCCTTTTGTGCTTGCCCTTTTGTGTTACAGTATATTTATACATAAGGTGCAGTGGTCCTAGGTGCCTGTTGCTTCTTGTGCTTTTCTGATAGGTGGGGGACAGCAATTAAGTAAAGAGCAGTAAGAAAACCCAAAGATTTTTCCTGTTTGTAAGTTAATCTTGTAGTATCTTGCAAGAAGAAATAATTACTCAGACTTTTCTAGGTTAATGCACAGATGAGTAACCCCAATACTAACACAGGAGCACAGCCTGTTCACCCATCTTGTCACCTCTACCATCACATTCCCAAGCTCTTTACTTTCTCAGTTATTCTGGCTGTGGGGGCAGGAGCAGAAGGCAAGACATGTTACTTTTCCCTAGCAAAAGAAATTTCTTACTCTGCAGAATCCTTCACAAGCCTATTAATTTAATTTGAGAGTACATTTGAAATAGTAAGTTGGTTTACATGCATATGTGACACTATGGTATCCTCTTGATTTTATTTATTCAAGTCATGTTTTCATAGAAGTTGAGAGCTAATGTTTAGGCTGAGCTTATAGTACTTAATTTCTGTCTTTTTCATTCACATAGAGCAGGTTGGGGATGTAGATGCTCAGTTTGAGCTTGTTGGTACTGAAAAATAAGAAAACCAAATTTAAAATGGAATGTACTTTTAGAGGTTATATCTGAAAGAAAACATTATTTACTCCATAATGGTAATTTTCATAATATTTTAATAGTTGTGTTCAGATACAACTTGACCTTAAATATCACCCCAAATGCAAGCTGTTTTAACATATTTGTAATGCTAAAGTCTTCATTACTGTGATATTCTGTTTGCTCAAGGATTATAATCCATGGATATACTGTGTTACAGTTGAAATAAAGCCTTGATCCTGTAGTCACTGCCTCTTGGATCTCAGTGTTGCTTTGCATGTATGAGTTGGAAGTAAGTTGGTGCCTGCTGCAGCCAAGTGTGAACAGCGAGTAGGCCAGTGATAAATACTTTGCTTAGGTATGGTGTTTATTTTCCTCTGACTCTGATATGAAATATTAATCTGCTGAGTGAAGATTAAAATCTCAGAAGTTTACTAATGAGAAATCCAAATGTAATGAATCCCAGATTGATTATTTTTACTCTTCCTATTGTTTCTTAATGTGTGAGCTAAATTTCTTCAGATACGTGATTACTAGGAAGAGGCAGATATAGATACTTAAACCCTTGCTAAGGAAACAGGTGGGGGAAAATGGTTCTTCAGTACATCCTCCTGCTGTGTGAAACTCTTTGTCTTTGCTATAAATAGGGTGATTTAATTTGGGAATTTGCTACTCCTTTTAAACACAGTTAAAACAGCTCTTGAAAATGCGCTAAGCTGTACCCGCTGTGTATGTAGCCTTCCAGTTGTAGCTTTTACATTTGACTTACTTTGAATACGTGTGTTTTTAACGGATACAGATTGAAAGTATGCTCACTTCTTCCCATAAGTTTTATCGCTGTGATGATGATCTTAAAAATAAATGTGTGGTGTTCTTTCCCCTCACTCTGTCGTATCACCTACCAGAAAGCCCTAATAAGCAACAAAATAGTGTGAGACAGTATTTACATCACACTTTTGAAACAGATTCAAGCAGAACCAGCTGCTGTAAGATTATTTTACAAATCTATTGTAAAATAATAAAAGGAAAAAATTGCCTTCCTTTAGGTAAATTACAGTCTCCTTTACTAATTACCGTAGCTTGAAGCCGCAGTAAATAAGTACCTGCCTCACTGCGGTGAATGGGAAATGAGAAGTGTGATTTTGGTAGCCAGTGTTGCCTTTCTTTACCCATTTAGTTCGTACGTGTTCCAATAGCTTCATTCACGGAGCTCTGACTGTTGCTCAATAAAAGCTTCCGGAGGATAATGTGTTCAAAGTGAAGCACATGCCGGCAGCTTTGTTCAGCGCCGGCGAACCTGCGCGCTGCGCTCCGCGGCCGCGCTCGCCCCGCGCCTCAGCGGTGCGGGCTCTGCCCGAGGGGCAGCGCTGCTTCGAGCCGAGAAACGCCAACCAAGCGACTGTGGGAAAGGAGAAAGGAGGGCACGGAAAAAAGCCAGCCAAACCAAACTCCGTTTCTCGGTGGTTGCCCGGTGTGAAAGGAGCTGGCTGTAGCGCGGGGGAGGACAGGCGGGTGCCGGGCGGTCGCGATCAGGGCGCGGGGACTGCGCGTCGCCCGGAGCGCTGCGCTGCGACAGGGAACGGGAGCGCATTGTGTGTGTCCTCCCTCACTCAACGGCGCCGAGATTCCCAGGAAAGCTCTGGGCAGCGGGTTTGATTCCTTGGAAACGCTCGTAATAATAATGTTAACAGTAAAAAACGTATCCGTAAATCCCTAGGAAAAAGGTTTGTCTATGTGACCCAAAGTGTCGCAGTCCCCAGATAACTGGGACCTGTGTTTATAGGGTGCTTAAACTACTGCAGCCGCTTTGCTCTATTTCTCGGACGTTTCTTTGTATTAAGTTTCCGGGTACACTTGGCTTTTTCCTCTATAATTAGCTTTCTTTTGCTGGATTCATTGATAGATACGATAATCCAGTGTTGGTAATATCTCAATTCATTAACATAATGAATCAGAAGGGAGAGGCTGATAATAAATGAGAAAGCTTCTATTTATGTGAAATATCTTGGCAACTGGCAGCAGTGAGGAAGACAGTAGAAGGAGTATCAGACAGTTAACGGGACCTCGGAACGCGGCTGCGGGAGGTCTCAGGTGCTCTCCGCGGTTTAAGCGCCTGAGCCCTTCGCAGGACAATCGTGTCCATTGCAGTGGCACTGATGTGGGAAAATACCTGGCTCCCGTGGCCTCGGTCTCCCAAGTGGTTCAAAGCGCCCATCCCCGTTGTGTTTGGGCTCCCGGCTGCCGCTGGCAGAGCCGCCCCGCGGGCTGGGACGGGGGCGACCGCTGCCCCCCCACCGCTGCTGCGGCCCCTCTGTGCGCATCGCCCCCGGGCTGGGACGGCCCGGAAGGGGCCGGGGATGCTCCGAGAGGCTCGGCGAGGAGCCGAGAGAGGAGAAGCGGGTCCAGCGAGGTCCCCACTCCTTGTCCCGTCGGCTGGGAGTACTTCTGCCCCTGGATCAGATCTCTTTTAAAGTTTGTCATCAGCCTGCTTCTTCTGCCAACGCAGAAGACGGCAAAGATGCAAATACATGTAGAAGTTAAGTTTTGTGTTGTTTCGGGCTTATACACCCACAATTCTGGGAGCGGACCTTTTCTGTGGTCTGTGTCTGAAAGTATTTTGTTCCCATTGGGGACAGAAGGGTGCTTTGGTGGCTAACATGCTCTTACCGGCGTCACTGTAAAGCAGTTTAATATCACTGGTGACTGGAAGCACCCGCACTGAACGGCTGCTTGTGCTCCCTGGGGAGCACACCCGAGGCTCGCTGAGGGCTGAGCCCCATGGCTCAGCTGCAGCTTCAACACCTTACGAGGAAAAGCAGCCCGTGAAACAGAGAGCACAGAGCACAGAAGTCTAAATGCACCCTTTTCCTTTTTTTTTTTTTTTTTAATTTTTAATTGAGGGCACGTGTTGCCCCTGATTCAGTCAATTAAGCAATTGCAGAAAATCAGTGAGATAAATACAAATAACACGAGGCTACGGCTTTGGGCTAGGCAGGGTTAGCAGTAAGAGGCTAGGAGTGGGGTTAAAAGCTGGGACAGCGTTACCTGGAGAAACAGGAAATATGGTAGAAACCAGCTGGTAAGAGCATTCCCCTCTCCCCCTTATGTGTCTTCACTAAGGCCCCGTGGTGATGGTGTTGGTCAGCACAGCACCGTACCTGTGAGAGGACTGCTGAGAGGGTGGGGAGGGTGGCAGCAAGGGGGAGATGGGAGGGCGACTGGCTAGGGTAAAACTGGCCGAGGTGTGAGTCTGTGTGCAGGAATCCTCAGGAAAGGAAGGCCATGGGCTGACCGTATTACAGGCAGAAACCACCCCAGGACCTCAGTCCGAGGGCTGGGTGCTTTTCCCTGCTGGTGTCCCACTCTGCCTGCACAGCACCGGGGTCTACCTGTCCCTTGCCATCCCATCTGCATGTGGTTCTCAGTGGGTCTAAAGTAGCCGAGCAGGCAGCCGGTAGGTGCCAGCTGAAGGGAACGCCTCTGCTCTGTCCCGCCGTGCAGTGCAGGGGCAGCTGCCTCTGGACCCTGCGTCTCTCCACAGGTCTCGGCTCTCTGGTGGTATCCAGGGCACAAATTTGAAGGGGTTAGAGGGGACCTGAGGAGAGAGGCAGGAGGTGTTAGGGGAGCGGGCAGGAGCCTCACCATGAGAGCTGGGGAAGGAGCGCAAGGGCTGGCAGCAAGAGCCTAAAAGAACAGAAGTGCCCTGATCTCAGCCCTAGGAGGGTGACACCCGTGAAACCCGTCCGTGGAGGGGACCCTCGTGGATGACACGCAGGGGTGGGCTGGCACAGTCGAGGCCCAGCAGGCTTACTTAAAAATCATGCAAATACTTCCGTAAAACGGCTTAAAGCAGCAGAAGGACAAGTCCTGCGGGCACCTGGGCGTCCTGGGGGACACGGCGATTTGGGAAAGGCATGCGTCAATTTAGCCCTGGTGTTGACTTAAGCGAAAGTGCTAAGCCATTCCTAAACCTAAGTCAATACAGACTTAAGCCAAAATTGTTATTAACGAGCTCTAATCTGATTTAAGAGCCTCCGAGCGAGCCGCGTCTACACGACGCGCGTTGCCTTGCGCTGCGCTCCGCGGTGCCCGGTCCCCGGGGGGGGCACAGCCGGGCCAGCGGGAGGGGTCGGGCTACTGCAGGAGGAAGGCGGGTTTCGTGGAGAGCCGGGCCGCCGTGATTTGGGCTCACCGGCGATTTCCCTTCGCGGGATGACTTCTCAAAACTGTACCCAGCTCGGCTGCCCCGGGGCGATTCGGGTGTGTGCAAGTGCCTGCGGGCCGGGGCTGCCGGGCCCCTCTGCCGTGCCCGCCCCGAGGGTGGTGCCGAGCGCCAGCGGCTCCGCTCGCTCGGAGAGGGACACGCCAGTGCATTTCTACCCCCGTCCCAATGGGGCAGTTGAGCCCTTCACTCCACCCCTCACTGGGGGCCTTTCTTTTCTTCCCCACCAGCTTTGAGCAGCGCTGTTTCAGATTGGCCTTTTTATGTTTGATATAAAGAATAGTTGTTGGCCAATTCCATCTTTTCATCGCTGCTCTCCAGGCCCGGGTCCAAGCGGCTTGTCAGATGCTCATTAACTCCCCCTTTGGCTCTTTCCAGTGTGTCTCCTAAGCTCATTGTGCCAAGAACTAGCGCTTCTTTCTCTTTACATGGCTCCCTTTCTCTGCTCCATCAGGGAGACAAATTACTTTCCAAAAGGGATCGCCAGGGATGGTTTAATGAGAATTTCTCCAGCGCTGGCCGTGGAAATCAATGTAGTTAACATTCGGTGCACTTAATTGGACTTTTCTCTTCTGCCTCCTTCAAAAAAACTCTGAAGCTATCCTGTTAATCTCTCATTTGTAATCAATTGTGTTGACTAAACAAAAGTCTAGGTCGTCCTTTCTTCCTGTCCCAGACAATCCTTTGTTGCCTCTAAATGCCTCATTCTTGAGTGCTCCTGGTCGTGTAGATGGGTCCGATTTTTGACAGTTCATTATTGCGCTTTTGTCCATTTAATCTCCCTCGCTGTGTTTTGCATGTGCATGCCTTAATGAGCTCCGTTGGCAATTAACATGTTTCTAGCAGCAAACTGGTTGCTCAGACGTTTGGAGAGCGGAGTGCAGGGAAAAGGGCAACGCAGCTGCCTGTAGGTTGGTCGCTTCCCGGTGCCCGGCGCGGTGCCGGGACGCACCTGGGAGCCGCCCGGTCCCGGGGAAGCGCCGGGCCGGGCCGGGCCGGGCGGGCCGAGGGGGAAGCACGGAGGCGCTGGCACGTCGCTCTCTGCGCAGAGGCACCTCTAACCCTCCCCCCGAGGCACCGGCACCGCTCAATCTGTTGTGTGCGCGGCTGCGGCGCCGGGAAAGGGGTTTTTGTGCGGGTTTTGTGTTATTGAGGCTTGCTGGCAAGAGTGCCGAAGTGTGAGCAGTCGTGGACAGCAGAAACATCTTGTGAGGGAGAAGATAATTGGAGTCTCTGGCGTGTGTGTGTCTGACAGAGCCGCCCCTCCCCCGCGGTCTGCGGCTTGTGTGTGCCGGGATCCGGGCGAGAGCCGGGGGGGCCCGGGGCCGGCCGGTGGCGAGCGCGGTGCCGCGGCACCTTCCCGGTGCGTCCGAGACCGGGGGGAAGCCGCAGCCACAGCCGGGCCGGGGAGGGCTGCCCAGCGCCCCCCAGGAGGGCCCGGTGACCAAGCCCACCGGACACGGCACTCCAGGATGCCCCGAAGATGCCCTTAAGCCGTGACGGGGATGCCGCCCTCCCCCCAGACGGCTCTGTAAACAACGCCGCTTTTTATAAAAATGCGATAAGAACGCACTTCCTTAATTCCCTTCCAGGGAGTGGGTTTCGCACTGCTCTCGCCCATCAGGAGAGCTGAGGAAGCAGCCTGCGCGCTGTCTGTGGGGCCCGCAGTCGCGCCTGGCTCCCGCTTTCGGCTCCCGGCTGGCAGCCCAGACCTTCTCGGCGCCCGAGGTGCGGAGAAAGCGGCGCTTCGCCCGGACCTGGCAGCGGGACTGGCTCCGCAGGCACCTCTCGGGATGCGCACGCCGCGCTCCCGTTCTTCGGGACCCCGTCCTGGCCTGGCCTCCCCCGGGACAGTGTCCTCACGGAGAGAGGGGTCCCTCCCGCTGTCCCCGGCCCGTGGGTTGTCCCGCCCCGTCTGTCGCGGCGCCGGGAGAGCCGGGCTCGGCTCCCGCCTGCCGGGGGTTGAGCCGCAGCCCCTTCGCTTGCGGGACCGTTTCCCCCTGACAGGGTTTCCGGAGCGGTGACTTATCGGTGACGGAGTTTGCAATTTTTTTCCTTTCTTAAAATTTCCTTTTAACCTAAAACTCTCCCAAAATTTTTTTAACAAATTCGGTCGTGATCTTTCCCCGCTGCCAGGATCACTGGACATCCTTTTTCGCTCGTCAAACCGTCAAAACGCTATTTCAGACACGGGAAAATGCAAACCCCGAGAAACTCTAAAATCGCCCCGTCTCTACAGAGGGAGCGCGGGGCCCGGAGCCCCGGCCCCAGCCCCCAGCCCGCTCCTTGGAGAACATCGCAGCCTAATCATGAATCCAGAAACCCGGAGCGAGGGGTTGACTCCCGTTCCTGCGCTCCGCGGCGAGCTGTGCTCGTCCTCGCCTCCCTCTATTTAACCACTCAATTAAGCGGAGAAAGGTGAGCTCCCCATTACGCCGTCCCCAGGCATTTCGGTGCCTCTCTCGTTCCCCTCTTCATTGGCAAGCCCGGCCCGAGCAGCACGCACACGCCCGGCCTCCTCAATCTCCTTTCTCCGCTAGAATAATATTGTTCCTAACGACGTGGCCGGAATAGACACTTGCGTATTAAAAGTGAGGGAGGGGGGGAGATGAGAAGGGAATATTTAGTGTAATCCAAGTGCTTGATTATCCATATTCTGATCACAAAGAGTTTCTGAGGCCTGCTGGGAGTGATTAGATTAATGTAATGCGGTTTGAAGGGTCTGTGTTTTCTCTCTTAATTTGGGTCATTACTCGGAAAGCAAGCGTGAGATCATTTTATCTGCATGCAAGGAAAGATAGTCATTCAGGAGCGGTTTAAACACGCCGTAATGAACCGACCCCGAAAAGCGGCGCTGGGAAACTCCGAGCCGCCCTTCGCGCTGCCGGTCGGGGCCGCGCAGCCCCGTCGGGGGTCCTGCAAGGGCTCTGACCCCGTTCGGGGGGCGGCAGCAGCCCTCTGAAGCCGCCCGGCTCCCTCCCGCCCTCATTTCGCTCCTCGGATGCTCGCGGCGCTCGGCGGGCCCTGAGCGGCAGGGCCCGGCTCCCGCAAGCCGCGCTCACACGGGGCGACAGCGCCGTGCAGCCCGGTCCCCGCTCGGGCCGGGGCCCAGGTGGGAAATGAGACACCTGCGAAGGGCCGGTTTATTGTCCCGTGATAGATATAGATATAGATATATTCCTCACTTATTCGAGCGTACATTTAAAATGGAGATTTACAGACACGTATAAAGAGCGCTGTCCTGGCGCCGGGCGGGGGGCGGCCAGCCCGGCCCATCCTGGCCCGCTCCGGCGGCGCAACGCGCCATTAAATAAGATTCCTCTTATATACAACTGCGGCTCGGGGTCGCTTGCTACCGGCGGCTGAGCTCGCTGGGAAAAGGACAGAGAAGCGAAGGCTGGTTTGGATAAATAGTGCTGGCCTGGTTGAGCAGGTCCGAGTGTGGCGGCGCGCCGGGCCCTTAGCTCTGCCCGCTGCGCCCAGGGTCCCGCGGCGGAGGAGCGCTGGAGACGCTGTCGTGCAACTTTCGGACGTGCTTCTTTAAATCAAAGTTTCTGCAAAATCCTTTCCCGCAAGTGACACACGTAAAGGGCTTCTTGTCATTGTGGGTGTGCATGTGGAAAGTCAAATTATAGATCTGGTGGAAGGCTTTGTTGCAAATGGTGCACTTGTACTGCTTCTCTCCGCTGTGGGTCAGCTTGTGGTTCTTGTAGTTGCCTGCGAAAGAGGAAAAAGGTGGAAAAGGGAGTTACCCGAGGGTGCCCGGGCCGCACGGTGCACAGGTAAGGGGGGGTATTAGGAACTGTCTCCACCCGCATCCCCGTCCCACTTGTCAAACTCGGTCCTCATCAGCGCGGAGCAGTGCGCAACTGGCACGGCACAAATGAGAGGCAGGGTCAACCCGGTGACCCGCGGCAAACGGAGGGCTCTGGATTAGGACCAAGGCCCGGCACCTTTCATTTAAAAAGCATTTAGGGGGATCCGTCAGCACTGCTCGGCGATGCGGCCCAGCTTAGAGGGGAAGTAATTGGGAGCGGCGGCGAATCTGCCTGCGCCCCTTGCTTCCCGAGCCGGGCAGGGCTCGCCGCGTTTAATCCGCGCTAATGATGGGCGAGGGGCTCGGCGCGTCCCGGCTCAGCTCACCTTTCTGGTGGAAGCCCTTGCCGCAGAACTCGCAGACGAAGGGCTTGTAGCCGGCGTGGATGCGGATGTGGGTGTTGAGCGTGGAGCTCCTGTTGAACGCCTTTCCGCACTGGTTGCACTTGTGGGGTTTCTCCTGCACCGGGGTGCGAGAGGCCCGTCAGCGGGGGCTGCGCGGACAGCAGGGGCGGCCGCCGCCTCCCGCAACCCGGCCGCCCCCCACCTACCTGGGTGTGGATGATTTTGTGCCGGCACAGGGTGCTGGCCTGGCGGAAGCCCTTCCCGCAGACCTTGCAGACGAAAGGCCGGGCCCCCGTGTGCACGGGCATGTGGCGGGTGAGGTTGTAGTGCGCGTTGAACACCTGCGGGGAAGCGCCGGGAAGGCGAGGTCAGGCACGGCCCCGCCGCCGCCGCCGCCCCCGGTTCCCCCACCCGATGCCGGCGCCCCCCTTACCTTGCCGCAGACCTCGCAGGTAAAGTTTTTGGGCTTGCCCTCCGCCGCCCCGCCGCCGCCGCCGCCCCCCATCTTGGCGTGGCCCTTGGGGGGGCCGCCGCGCTCCGCCGCCGCCGCCTCCTTCATCACCTGGTCCAGGTGTCCCGGCAGCCGCTCCTTGTGGGCGAAGGGAGGCGGCGGCGGCAGCTTCTCGGCCGCCAGCCCCGCCAGCTTGGCATTCTCCAGCAGGAAAAGCTTCTGGTGGGCCGAGAGCCCCCCCGGCGTCGGGGCGCCCAGCAGGCCGGCCGGGAAGAGCTGTCCGTGCAGGAGGTCGGCCGGGTGGTACGCGGCGTCCAGGTAGTTGAAGTAGTAGAGGGAGCGGGGGGCAGCCGGAACGGCCCCTGCCTGGTGGATGACCTGCGGCTTGATGAGCCGGCCGCTGGGCTGGCCCAGGGCGAGCTCTGCCTTGCAGCAGACGCCGCAGTTGGCTTTGCAGAGCCCCGCACCGCCCCGCAGGCTGCTCTTCCACAGCTCCGAGTAGTTGAGAGTCTTGGAGGGCAGCTCGTAGCCCAGCGGCGGGATGGGGATCACGCAGGGCAGGGGCGAGCACAGGCTCAGCGGCTTCTTGCCTGGCTCTGGCCCCGGCCCGCCATGCCGCTCCTCGAAGGCCGGCTTGGGCTCCGACGTCTTTGCCATGATCCGCTCGATGGAGAAGGCCAGGGTCTTGGAGGGGTTAGCGGTGGCGGCTCTGCCGTCGTGCCGGGGGCAGGAGGAAGGCATGACCGTCTCCAGCGACCCCGGGCTCGCCATGTCGCTCCGCCGTGCGGGAACTTGGTGTGAGCAGCGACTCGCTCCCGCGCTCGGCTCTGCATTCCAGAAAAGCCAGGAGACAAATCAATTTAATAAGCACCTTGTTCTCCCCCCACCCCACCCCCCACCGG